>BNCR01000001.1:48918161-49450661 GCA_014656515.1 Oryzias celebensis
GCTTTCAGAATCCCCTTTCTTGCCTTTTTGGAATTTACTGCAAAATCTGGCTTCTATGTATCTGGACTGGAAAAGGATCAAATGCATATCCCACCCGCACATTTAAAAACGCTGTGTGTTGTGTACTTAACTGAGTTTGGTCATGGCAGATCAGAATCTGGGCGAGGCATCTGGGTTTCCCTGCAAACAATGTGACATGGTCTGCCCCACAGTATCCAGTCTGCTGGAGCACATAGATGCACATCATCAACAAGAAGATGAGCGCAAATATAAATGTGATGAATGTGGACGTTGTTATAGACACGCGGGCAGTCTGACTAACCACAGAAGGACTCATGAAGTGGGCCCTTTTCGATGTCCCGAATGTGGAAAAGAAAACTCCAATGCTTCTGCTTTGAAGAGCCATCTCCGGAGCCACACCTCCTTTAAAAAATACTCCTGTGGAGAGTGTGGCAAAGGCTTTCGTTTAGCAACTCAACTTACCACACACAAGAGAGTTCACCTGGCACAGAAAATGAAAGAAGAATCTGATTATGAATTTAGAAATGATGCACCACACCAGGGCAGGGAACATTTTTCCAGTTTTGAGGCTTCTACAGAAAACAGCTTATATGAAGACAAGAGAGAAGAACTCAATAGCTCACAATTCGAGGCCTGTGATGAATCAGAAGATAGACCATTCAGGTGTGATATATGTGGCAAATCATACATACATCAACGAAGTCTGAACAATCATAAAAAAAGTCACCAGTTAGGGAAGTTTGAGTGCTCAGTGTGTTTTAAACTCTTCAACAATATGGCAGCTCTCTACAGCCATCAGAGAAGTCACAAAGCAAAAAGTGGGTCAGACTTCACTTTGACAGATGGATCTCACAAAGGTACAGAACTTAACCAATTCTCACCTCAGAGCCAGAGGGCTCCAAAAAATTTTTGCCATTTGTGTCAGGTTCACCTTTCAACTGAGGCGGCATTTCAGGAACACATCCAAATGCATAACTCTTCATCTTTATCATTCAGGATTGAAGACGATCTAGCAGAGAATCACAACGTGTCATACGATGGTGGCGTTTTACCAGAGTCAAAACTTTATGGTTCTAATAATTGTATCCCTTCAGTTTCATTAGATAATTCCCAACCTTTTGGAAAAGCAGCAAGTAATAATGATTTGTTGACGAGCTGCTCCATTGATCAAAAACCGCATTTTACTCTCTCTCAGGGACAATCTTCAGTAGTTGACTCAAGTGTTGACAGTCCCACATGCATACTGGCCCAAAATACCAGCAGTGTCTCCAAAGCTGCAGAAACTTCCACTGCAGATTCAGATGATCGTCCATTTAAGTGTCATGTTTGTGGTAAATGCTATCGGCACTCTGGAAGCCTCATCAATCACAAAAGGTCCCATCAGGTGGGAGTTTTTCAATGCTCCGTCTGCAAAAAAAAATATCCTCACCTGGCAGCCCTTAAAAGCCACCTTCGTCTCCACAAAACCCAATTGACATCATTCCGTCACAGTACAGAAGAAAACTGGCTCACCTCAGAGCGCCTGACTGTGGACAACCAGCAGAGCTCCTTCTCTTTCCAAACAGAGCATGTTGGCAGGGTGAATCCTGTGCTTGAGGAGCCAGGAATCGACCACAGTGACAGAGTACTGTACCAGGAGCACTTTGACCAGGGCTCTTCCCAGGACGTGACAACACATCTACCTCAGAATGAAAATGCGACGCAGAGACACATGTGTGCAGACTGTGGCGGGACATTTGCTGATATTGCAGGAATCAAGTCTCACAGTTGCCCTGTCTTACTGCACCAGCCCGAGACTACAAATGCTGAGTACGGCAGCAGTTTAAACTTTCTCGTCAGTAACGGTCACAGCGCTGTTGGAAACCCAGGGGGCAGCATGGACTTCCACAACCTGAATGGTACCCAGAGTCAAAGTTTCTTTAAAGAAACTTTCCATGAAAGTATGAGCAGCACTCGGTTAAGGAATGGGGTAGAAAATAATAGTCCTGTTGAGGAAGATGATAGCGATCTTTATCAGTGCTCTATATGTGGGAACAACTACTCAAGCATGAGAGCGCTCAGGTGCCATCTTCGAGGGCACACACAGTCCAGTGACACCCCTGCAAGCTCAGAACCCTCTTCCATGCCCTCTCATGAAGAAGTAAAAGTAGAGGATGAAGGAGAAATGATGATCTGCAGTGCATGCGGTGAAAGTTTTGCTAACAGACTCGACTTGATCAACCACCAAATTCTGCACAACAATGATCAGAAAGAGACTTTAGACCGTTCACAGAATGATGCTTCAGAAAGCAAAGAGGATCAGCCAATTATCTGTGGCAGCTGTGGCATCTCCTGCACTAGTTACAATCACCTTGACAACCATGGATGTACAGCTGAGAGGACGGGTGAGTTGGTGGAGTGTAAACAGGAAGTGGATAATATTTTTAAGGAGGAGAAAACAAGTCCCAAGAGGGAAACCGAAGATGCAGAGGATCGTCAGTACAAATGTGAGCAGTGTGGACGCTCTTACAGGCACGCCGGCTCTCTCCTCAATCATAAAAAGTCCCACAAAACCGGCTTGTTCAGGTGTCAACTCTGTCAGAAACGTTTCTACAACCTGCTGGCCCTTAAAAATCATCAGAGGTCCCACTTTGACATTAAAAGGTTAGTTCTGCCATTTTCTAACACAACAAAAGAAAAATAAATGTTTAGGTTGTGTCCAAATTCATTCACTACTCACTAGAGCACTATATAGACAACTCGAGGGCTGCATTTCTGCATGTTTTTCAACATAACCATGCTCTGACATGTTCTAATTGGCTGCCCTCACCTGAAGCAGCTAATCAATCCTGAGTATGGTTTTGATATCTGGAAATCACGCAGACACTGCGGCCTTCGAGGCCTGAAGTTGCCTATCCCTGATATAGGGTTTTTACCATTTTGTAAAGCTGTCCAAATGTACAACTCCAAAATCCCAACCCTAGAAATTTCCCAGAAGTCTCTGGGTGCATTGGTGCTCACTAGTGAATATCGCTGGCTAATGTCGACCCTAATGCATTGCGCGTGAACGCATTTTCTTGTAAAAAGAAAAGTTATTTGAATGTAATTTTTATAAATCATCTAAGTTTTCATCATCAGATCACTGTATGTCTTCGTAAAATGTTCATATTTTACTCCGGGAAATTGGTGACGTCATATTTACCATAAGAAATAATACATAAAGTAGTGAGCATGGTGTCCAAGTTGCTTTTAATTAAATCCACTAGATAGACCTTTTACTCTATAGCTTAGTAGTTTGAGAGTTGAGAGAGAATTCGGAAAGTCTTAGATTTGTTGAGGAAAAATTGCTATGAAAAAATTGTTATGAAAAGTTGCTTCTAGAACTAACACGTGTTTATTTTAAATTAAACGTTATTTCCTTCTCTGCATCTATAGGTACTCCTGTCACGAGTGCGGGAAAGCGTTCAAAATTCAGAAGCAGCTGTTGATCCACCTGAGAAGGCACAAACGGAACCAAGCCAAAATGCAGGAACTCGGCAACCAGATCCAGGCCCTCATGCAAACGAATGGGTCCAGATCTGATGGAGAATCGTCATTGTTACCTTCAAAAGCCAACCACGCGTCTGCCTATGCTCATCACGGCACACAAGAGCCTGAAGGGAAAAGAGCAGAAATGGAGGCGGAGAGCTCTGTTACATCAAAGGACGCCAGCGATCAGCGACCTTTTGCATGTGACCAATGTGGGCGCACTTATCGCCATGCAGGAAGCTTAGTAAACCACAAAAACTCTCATAAAACAGGTGAATATTACTGTTCCATTTGCAATAACACCTACTCTAATCAGCTAGCAATGAAGAACCACCTGCGGACCCACTTCCTGTATAAAAGACACACTTGCCAAAAGTGTGGAAAAGGCTGCAGGGGGAAGAAACAACTGCTCGCTCACGTCTGCGCCGATCTCAGAAAGGATGGAGCTTTAGGCAGGAGGGTCCTGAAATCCAGACTTTTTAAATGTAAGGACTGCAAGCAAGCGTTTCTCTCTGTTGACCAACTGTCATCTCACACATGTGATGGACACTCGGACAGCAGGGAACCCCATTTAGATTCCATCCCCATCAAGGAAGAAAGGCCATTTAGATGCAACATTTGTGGCCGCAGCTACCGCCATGCTGGCTCACTGCTGAACCATAAAAACACCCACAAGACCGGCCATTTCAGTTGCACCTTCTGCTCCAAGCCCTTCACCAACCCTATGGCCCTGCGCAACCACACGCGCATCCACACGCAGAAGAAAAAATTTGTGTGCCTCACATGTGGCAAGGCCTTCCGCCTCGCCAGCATACTTCACAATCACCAGAGGATTCACAACCGGGCACTGAGTCACTTCAGCTGCCCTTCGTGTGGGAGGAGCTTCCAGAGCAGATCCAGCCTGAGGAGGCACCACTGCCGCAGAGGTCAGGGGAGGAGCGCGCTCTCTGGAGTCCAGCGTTCGGAGATAGGAAACAAATGTTTCACGTAAGTCTGTTTTTGTTTTGTGAAACTTGAAAAAATGACTTTCTGTTCCTCGTGTGAGTAAAAACGTGTTTATCTAGAGGTCAGAGATGTGGAGAAGTCAAAACTAAAACTATTATAATGCAATTCTTCTATTTAAATTAAGTTTGGTAATGACATGCATATATATATATATATATATATATATATATATATATATATAGATTGAAAATTTGAATTTAAAAAATGTCAAGGTTTTACTTTGGTGACTCCTTTTCTTTTTTTTTCAGTGCCATTGTGCCTAAAACTAAGTCACCATGTTTACCAAACAATAAAAAAAGAAAATTAAGATATTTTGTTAATTATGATAGAATTAAGAGTTTGTAAAAGTATTTTTTTCCAGAAAATTATGAGCTGAGTTTATAATGAAAAAAAAAAATATATATATATATATATTTTTTTTTTTAATGAAATGACGGGAAAAATGTGTTTAACTGGAAAAATTAATCATGTTTCCATCATGTTTCTGTGGCAGGTGTGACTTGTGTGGGCGATCCTACCGACACGCCGGTTCTCTCCTCAACCATAAGAAGTCCCACTCCGAAAACCTCCACCACTGTGTCTTGTGCCTCCAGACGTTTCCTGACTCTCTCACGCTGCAGATACACTCCCAAATGAGACGCCACTGTTGTTCAGAGTGTGGTAAGACCTTTTGTCTCATCACACACCTGCAGAGCCACATGGAGGTGCACTCCAAGGAGCAGGCTGTGGTCTGCGGCCTCTGCCAGCTGAGTTTTCCGAACGCTAGCACTTACCAAGAGCACTACAGCACTCACCAAACGGCTCAGAGCTCTTTTCCTCATGGCGCTGAGATACCTGTAGAGAATAACCTTTCCTGGGATTCTGTTATTCCTGAGACTTTGGGAACGAATGAGACACAAAAACAAGGTCCACCAGAGTTTTCTCAGCTTCCAAGAGATGTCTCTGATTCCCAAGTGAGCAGTGAAAGCTCCACTCCTCAGGAGAAGAGCCACGTCTGTGAGCACTGCGGTCGTACCTACCGCCACGCTGGCTCTCTCCTCAACCATAAGAACAGCCACAAGACCGGCGCCTACTTCTGCTCCGTCTGCCACAAAGAGTTCACCAACCTGATGGCCCTCAAGAACCACCGGCGCATCCACACAGAGCCAAAACGCTACCAGTGCCTCGAGTGTGGAAAGGCCTTCCGGGTGTCCACGCAGCTCATATGTCACCGGAGGATCCACACCAAGGAGAAGCCCTTCACCTGCCAGCTGTGCAGTAAGAATTTCTCCAGCAAATCTAACCTGCGGCACCACCAGAAGATGCACCAAAGCTCCACCCAGACCTACGACTCCTCCTTTAGCGTGGATTCATTCATGGACCTGGACATGGCATCTTTCCTATGAAACTACAACAACTCTTGTGAAGGAGAAGAACACAGTTTGTTTGTTTTTTGTGCGTTCCTCTATTTCAAACTGGTTCTGAGAGTTCTCCAACCCTCCTTCAATAAGTGAGAAGTGTTTCCCGTAAAACAGGACTTCTTTCTCATAAAGTTAACTTGGATGGTAAACATTATTTAAAACGGTACTGTTTTCACTCCTGTTCCGTGTCTCTATAAGTTCCTTAAAAACTACAAATATATTTATCTCTGAACCTTGTCATTATCTTTGACATCAGTGAAAGAAATTCAGTTAGAAATCTGCAGATGTTCCACTTCTTTTAAAGCAAATGTGTTTGACAATTATTTCAAGCGTCAAAGGAAATGACACAATTATTTGACAAATAACTGTACTCTTCCTCGTCCACAGCAAACCATAATGGATGTATTTATTCCTATTTTGTGCATATTCTACCAGATAAACTTCTATAAATATTTTCAGAGCTCTGTGAAGTTCATGCAGCGTTTAAGGACCTTGTCGACAGTCAATGCGTTTCACCATAACAAAAGTTTCTCAGTTAAAACAGGCAGTATGAATGAGCCACAGTCAGTCAGGGGAACACTCAGGGCTGAAAAGGAGCGTGACTGACGTGTAAAACAGTGTTGCTGATCGGTTTCTGATGTACTAATGTATATTATTTAGTATTTGCAGGCATGACAGTGAGAGCAGATCTTAATGAAAATGTGCATCTTCAGTTAAACTCTGTTCTGTTAAAGAGCCAGTGCCAAAGTCAACAGTAGCAGTTTGATACAAGGAAAAATCATTAAAAACAATAACGGTCATTTTTTTTGTTTGTGCAGCTTATATTTAAGATATTTCTTATCTTTTTTTTGCCTTTCATGAAACAAAAGACTATACAGTTACTTACTTTTGAATTTCAATTTGAGGTAAATTCCTCCCATAGAAATTAGTTTGAGCCTTTTTTTTTTTTAAATTGAAATTAATTTTATTATAGTTTGGCACTGGCCTTAACATGAAATACCTCAAAATTCCTGCACACCCAACAGCTGCTATCTATTGTCTTTGCACACAAGTTCGCAGTCCAAAAGGCAGGAGGACTGAATTTGTTTTAAAGTTTTTTTGAAAGCAATATACCCTAGTTGTCATTTTGTAGCAGTTTTAATGGACTCAAACGTTCCCATGTGCCATAACTGTACTTGAAATCCTGTGTAACCTAAATAACCTAATTTTAAGAATTCCTTAACTTTTTTTAATGCCATAGCAGCATGTAAGATGAAAAAAAGCGTACCTTTACTTTCTTTTTCTTGTGCCACCTTTTTTTATTTGTTATTTAGCACTTAAGTTCTGTACATTTGAACTAAAAATATTGGGTGCATCTTTGTACATTTATAGTTGGACTCTGAAGCAGAAGGAAACTGCTGGATTCTTTTGTGTAATAAAATAAAGTTCTGTTTTATTACACTATTTATTTAAAAACGCCTGTCTAGTATTGAATATTTCTAGAACAGTTTTGACATTTAACGCGATAGATTTTTATAGCCTATTATAGCAAAGAGTGTACACATGATTTAAAATATGGTTGAAAATCATTAAAAGACTGAAAAATACATCTATATCCGACAATCTTTTTATATTTTGCTAATCATTCACACTTTCAGGGTTCATGAAAGTTGTCGGTTTTATTGTGAAAATACATTCGCTACACAAAGCAGTTTATAAAAGTGAGTAAAGAAAAGCCAGTGCTTGTACAAGAAAAACAAAAGAGCAAAAGAAGCAAGGGAAAAAATGATTTCTTAGTCATTTTTACTGACTTGTCTGCTGAAAGTTTCACAAAGTCCCTTTGCGTTTGTCCCCTTGCACTTGATGCATTGCAACACTGAAAATATTTTTTTAAAATAAATAACATAAAAAGAAACTATGGAAAAAATTGCTTTAATGTTGGTGCCAGAGGACAAACACTGAGCAGACAGATCCAAAAAGATGACCTGAAACATTGTCAGGGACAAAAGAAAACAGGATTTCAGGAAGTGTTTGCTGCAACATGAAGGAAAGTAGAAAGAACATGGAAAAAATAATTTCTATGTATCATTAAGCACTTTACAATAAAAAAGTGCGTCTGTTTCTGCTTTAAGAAGAGTTTCGCGGTCTAAGGTTGTGTGCACTGCGAGACGAGTGTCCAACGAAAACACTGCAGGTATTTTTCTGCAGTACAGTACATTCCTCGCAGCATTCCCACGTGTTAGCAGTTTGGGAACTAATAGTGTTTCATGCATCGAGACCTACGATCACTGTGACAGCAATGCAGATCCTGGAATTGTATCAATTCCATGAAAAATAAAAATTAAAAAAACGAAGTAACACGAGAACAGAGATGGCAACAATGCATCGACCTGAAACTCGGAGTGCACAGATTTCAGGAGGTGTAGTAGCAGTTCATGAGTGCAGTTTGTTCTCTCGGTCGACGGCTTCATCACCGGCTACCAAAAGAACATGTCCATGGACATACTGGCAGGAAAGAAGTGTAAAAAAAACCCAGTTTACCTAAAGGTAGCTACATTCAAACGGCCCTGATGTGCCACAGTATGCGTTCCTCACGCTGTTGGGGTACATGACCAGCAGAGAGAACCCGTCTACCCCACTGAACTGTGTGGGAGCTGCAGCCGTGTCACATTCTACATTGCAGAACCCTGCATGGACTGTTGCTGAATCTCAACCCACAAAGGTCCCACACATCCAAATCTCAGTTAGCAGGAAAATAAAAAGGAACACAAATCTAAGATGAGACCACTATTAAGGTACTAAGGTGTTACTGTTCCATCAAAGATAGAAATGTGGCTCTTCGTAAGTCCCGTCCTCACCACAGCACCTTGACTGAGCTTGAGAACTGAGCACATCTTTATAACTAACAGTCTAATAAATAAAAATGGTCCGATTCCGGTCAAGGCACACCCTGCAGTCAGGCTGCGATTGTGGTCCAGGGGTTCCTGGTCTGGTGTCTTTCATCTGTTTCCAGAAGGAGATGAGGCTGTGGAGCAATGATGACAGTTTTACAACAAAGTAAACTTTCTGGATCAAAACTGAACCCTGTAAAGCTTAGTACATCAAATAATTGACAGAAAATTCAAATTCTTTGGACTTAAGATGTTTTCAACTCTTTGATAAAATCCACAAAATTATTTTGGAATATGTATTTTTTTAAATAAAAATATAGATGGTATCAATTATGATAGATTAGGGTGATTTGGTAATTGATCCACAGATTTTTAACAAAGTGTAACTGTATTATAAAGAATTAATTATCAACAAATATTGCATTTGGCCATTTCAATACAGCAATTGGTCTTTAACACATTTTTTTAAATGAAAAACAATTGCTTAGTTTTTCTTTTAAAAATAGGCAAAACGTTTCTTGCCAAAAGTGTTTTAGAGATTACGTGTGGGCAACCTCTTTGAAATTAGCAATAAAAGTCCTTCTACTGCCCCTTGTGGGATGATGATGAACTACAGGGCAAAAACCATGAACCTGGTTATAAATTGAGTTTTTAAGAAAGGTTTTTATCATGCTAATAAGAGAGGGGTCTCAGAAATCATCCAGGGAAAAAGTAGCTTATTTACCTAATATTGGGTCTTTAATTTGATCCACACATTTTTAACATTTTGTAACTGTATGATAAAGAATTGAAGATCAACAGAAGAAGAAGAAGTCATTAAAAATTAACAATAGATGAGTTATTCTTTTGAAAATTAGCTCACAATTAGAGATTTTATGGAGGCAACCATTTTGAAATAGCGGGAAAAGCCCTTCTACTGCCCCTAGTGGAATGATTAGGAATTACAGGGCAGAAAACATGGACCGTTGTGTCCCATGGGTTTTCATGAAAGAATTTTTATCCAGCTAACGAGATAGAGGTCTCAGAAATGTGTGTATTAAATATAACACGAATGGTTATGCAGGGTTAATAGTCTAAAAGACAAAGATCACGTGTTCTAAGCAGAATAAAACATTATAATCTGACCGCATTTAGTCAAAAACACCTGTTAGATAAAGTGAAAAAATACCTACTCAGATGTTTAAGCTGGATAAAGAGGCCCCGCAGTCTCTTCAATGGGTTCTGCAGTAAACCAAGAAAAGGAAGTGAAGTCCACATTTGTTCTCAAACCCATTACTGATGGTTCCATTCTTCTCTAACAAAAGCCATCAAATCGTTTAGTTATTTGCACCTGTGTTCTTTGTGGTTGGGGTAAAAAGACTTCTGTGAAACAAGAGGCGATTTATTTCACTATAAATTAACCCACAGCATCGCTGGTGGTTTGCCAGGAGTTTACCAAGAACTGCTCCACACCACAGATGCAAAGAGAGTATTTCGAGGGCAGATTTCCCCTCCTCTATTTCTCTGTTGTTTTTAACCAAAGTAAATTCTTAGGAACCACATGTCAAAGTAACTATTTGGTCTCCCATTGTTTCCATCTGGGTCATGACTCTTACCACGTAGAGGCTGTTTGTGCGACCTGCGCCGAAGCACCATGACCCCAATGATCAGCGCAGCCCCAACCAGAACAGCGGCCAGCACGGCAAAACTGGTGATGGCTGCTAGTTTCCACACGTCAGGAGTCTCCTCAACCGATTTACCTGTAAAGCACAGAGACAAACCAACAGGTTTTACCTGCTGCAACTAAAACGGGGTTCAGTTGGTGCCACCTGGAATTAGCTGAACCACCAAAAAGAAAAACCAAAAGTAGCAACGGCAGCAGAGTCTCACATGTGTTGCACGATGGGGTCTTTGGGTACTGCTTGCATGACGCACAGGGCACGCACATTTCTAGATCCGAGCTCCAGAACTCCGAATTGCGGCACGAACCTGCACACAAATGAGAGTCTGCTCAGTTTTAGAGCATTTTATGGCATCAGCTGTTACAGTTGGTTAAAGGGACACATGGACATCCGGACAAAAACCAAGAAGAGAACACAAGTCCATGGATGGACGGATGGTTGGATCTTAATTTTCATTTGAAATTTGTTTTGTGATTTGTGTCTATTTTTTCCTTTTGTCAGTTCACTGTACCTTTTTGACTTTTTTTCCACATTACAATTAACATTAAATACTTCAGTACATTTCAATAGCAGACATTGATACATCCATCACAACAAAAATCTATCTCTGTGTTGATGTGAAACCTAAAAAAAAACAGAAAACGGTGACTTGCAAAGGAAATGTAGTCTAACTTCACGTGACCTGACATTTACACCAGGTTAAACTCTTTTCCTGTGAAATGAAAGCTGGAAACTCCTGTGAGTGGATGAAGCTAAGAATTAGTCAGTGCCTTTGAGAGACGGCGGGCCCTTTGTGAGCTGCAGGATGTGTCATTACCTACAGACCTCTTCCTCTGAATTGTTTTTGCTAATGTGTGCATGCGCATCTTCCAGAAAATAAACCAACATGTCTATTAGAAAGACAGAAAACATCTAAACCCGCAAAAGGAAACCACCTGTTTTTTAAAACAGTCGAACAAGGAGGTGAAGAGAGAAGACATGGACGCCAACAACATTAAAATAAAGAGTTAGCTGGAGGGCCTTTTGCTTAAAAGAAACAAATTCCTTTAATAAAAAAAACTTTTTTTTAACTTTTGGGAAAAAAAGTGACTCAATTCCATGAATGATAGCTTTTACAGGCATTGTAACAAGGAAACAAGTGATATTTGACAGGTAAATGGATAACAAAACTTCTTCCTCCTCAGTGTCAAACATGGATTTGCATCAACAAGCCAATTCTCATCTGCTGCGATAACAGCCAAGCGCCGCGAGGATAATTTCGTGCAATACCAGGAGGTTTTAATCATTACAAAAACCAAAACTACCAGGGAGGCGGGTCTGACGTAAGCCAAGAGAACTGAATGAGTGTGTGGAAACATGCAGCTGTTTGAATGACAACAAAATCACGCAGCCAATGTCAGGATGAGGAGCCGAACACTGTCTGTGAGAAGCTGTCAGAAAACTAAACCGAAACAGATGAATCAAAGACATTTTTATATGGAAACTGGTAGAGCAATAGTTGCTCATGTGACTTCAAGGATTGGGGTCCAGACCTGTTTTGGGGAAAAAAAAGAATAATGGCATCATTTTTACTTTTATTTGCTTTATTTCCAATCAAATCATGACGAATCATCTTAAGTTTTTTATATTTATGTATAGATTAATATCTCTTTTGTTTGTCTTCTTGTCAGTATTTGCTTGCAATAAAATACATTTTTATTTTCCATAATTGATTTTCTAAAGCTGCGTATCTAAATTGTAAATCAACTTTTTTTGAAGAACTGTCTTGTATTTTTCTAGCAAAAAATGGCTTTTCTTTTGGTTTTAATGCAAGAATTGTTTACTTTACAACAAAACTTCCACCTTTGTTTAGCTTTAATCACTATTTATGTGAACATCGTTTTAATACTCTAAAGTTTTCAAATGAGATTTGACAAATACACTGATATTTCTACATTTTGTCTTGAACAAAACAGCGAATGGACATGGAGTCAATCAGTAGTTTGGCATTATTACACAGCCTCATTTGCCAGGGTTTTTGGAGCTCAGTGAAAACTTTTTGATACAATTTAAAATAATTTCATGCTGCAGCAGAAACATGGAACTAAATCATCAATGAAAACATCAAAAACTGTCACTTTCTGACATTTAAAGCAGGTATAACTTTGAATATGGCTGGAAATTTTAGCAAACCAGAGCTGATAACATCACGACGATGTCATTGGGATTTCCTCCGCTTATTTTTTTTAACGCTTATTTTGCATTTCTGCTCATGCAAAAGTCAAACGCATGTAAAAATCAACAAAACAAACTCAAAACGTGAGCAAGTTTGGATCTTAGGAGGAACTTTAGGTCACTTGGGAAATGAGTATGTCTCATTTCAACTCACAACACCAGAGTTAGGATTTCCCTCTTGGCAGTTTGCATAAAGCTTTTCACCCCAAACTTCTGCATTTGTCTTATTCATAAAGCAGCAAATAGAGGAAAGTGTTCAAAAAAATGAAATGTTTATTTTTTAAGAACTTAAAACATTTTCTTTAAAGCAAAGATTAAAAATGTGTTCTATACCTCCATATTTCAAATTCACTAATACCAACTGAGCCCTACTTGGAATATGTTTTCAGCATTTTCTAGAGTTGTCCTGTTCCCACTATGAAGGAATGTGAACTTCAAATCCAGAACCCTGTGAGTAAGCACCGTGTGATCTCCTCTGTGCGGCTCATTGTTAAAACATGCGGCTGCAGCCAAAAGCCACCTGCTCATCAAGTCATGTTGGAGGCATTTTGACCTCCAGCTTTCTTGTCTTCATTCCAGCCACATGTTGAAAAGTCCTCAGAGTCCTCCTCCTGCACAGCCACAGCAGAGCTGGCTCCATTTACAGCCGTGGTCACAGTGAAAATGTGTCATATATTGTAAGCAGTTCTCCTGGTGATTTCTGACCCACAAAATCTAAATGGACCTGGGGCAAGAAGGGGGAAGTGAACTGTGACTTCTGCCTGAACCCAGATCTTACCCCATCAATCAAGAATGCAGCTGATGAAACTTCACTGGATTTAACTAATATGAGCAGCAGCTGGAATTACTGAGTTTTTCCATATATTCACAAAGAGATTTGTGGTTTGTTGTGTGAAGTCCTTTAGAATGTGTTTTGGGGTGTGGGGGTACTGTTTTATCACGCTCTGGTGGGTGTAACAGCAGCTGATGTCCAGATGTAGAAAATAATTCACAAAAAATGATTTAAAAAAAACAAAAAAAGGTATGATTCTAGGCTAAATGGATAAGAAGTTCCGATGGGAGCGGGGTGGTCTTCTCTGGGATGACATCCAGACTTCTGATGAGCGTGGAAACCACTTTTTGGATTCTTTTGAGGGGGCATAAAAGCTTGTTTTTGTGGAAAATGGACACAGACAGCGCACTCTTTCCATCTTTCTCAATGAGGGGCACGGGTGGATGGAGTGAAATAAGGCGATCGGAATGCGGAACCGGTGAGAAATGCAGCTGGTAAAAAGGAAGCGTTTCTCTGAGGAGAGCCGCTATCTGGCTCCATGAGAGGCTGATCCACAGGAAACAATGCGGCGATTGTTTCAGACAAGGGTGAGAAAAGTGCCGTGCGCGCTGAAATTCATCACCAAGAGTTTAGCAGGGGAAAACAGTGAAGAAACACATGTTAAAAACTTACGTTTCTGTGCGCTGACGCAGTGCAGGCTGACCACAGCCGCTAGAATAAATCCGCAGAGTGCGCAGAGAGCGGTGGAAGCCATGAGGCGTGCTGGAGGGAAGCTGTTCGCAGTCGGCAACACAATTCCCGAAAGTTCATCTGATTAACAATCCGCGCTGGTTTTCAGCATGGAAAAGCGAGCATCAGAGTGAGTCATACGGAGGAGTCTGCGCCTTGTTTTAACAGCGCACACACCCACGCCGAACAGTTCAACTCCTATGAGTCATTTCCTATGTACTGCAGCGCCTGGGCTCTCAGTGCGCACAGGAAACTCCGCTGCCGCAGCGTGTGGCTGCGTTTGTTTCAGATCAAGTGAAAGTTTCAATCACACCACCTCAGGTATGAAAGTTTCGCTTCATATATCTCATATTTTATAAACAAATCCCCCCCTCCTTCTCCTCCTCCTCCCCTCCAGTTTCTCACAGCGTCTCCCTTGTTTTCACCACGCCTGACGACGTAATTGCGCGCCGTCTGCCAAGTAACACAAACTCCCTGGCAGGAGTCTGCACAAAGAAAAGAGGAACAGAAACCGAGACACAAACACGTGACACCCTCCAGTAAAATCATATGCTCTAAAAGCCTTCGAGAACGCGTGCCAAAAGGCTCCAAGTTTGTGCGTAAACACTCGATCGGAGGCGGGATTGTCTTGGCTGACATTTGACCCTGACAGAGTGATGTTATTAATGTCTGGGGTTGGGTGTAGCCTTCTGCTGCAGCACAAATATGCAATAACAAAAGCCAGTGGACGCACAGGCTTGCTGAGCAATCAGTCTGGCCCAGCATCATCTAATGATCACTTACAGCACAATCTGCACTTTGTGGCACACACATGGAATCCACTCATTAATTTCCATGTGAAAACAGCACCTGGTTATTAGCCAACTTTTTTTTTCTATTACCACATGAAGGACAATTCCTGAGGAAGTCTCCCCTAACTGCTCCCACATGTCTTCTTTTTCCTCTCCTTTTTGCATATGTACTCTTCTCCTGGAACCTTTTGCCTGTTACATGGTGCGAAGCGCCTTTCCCACAAGCACTAACGTCAAACAGACGCCAGCATAACTTCCAGCGAAGGGCTCACATCATCAGATCGGGAGGAAAAAAGGACGCTCATTGGCGCAATTAGGTTAGAGGCATGTTACCACAGATGTTTTTGTGCTCTGCTGTCACGGCTAACTTTTAAGGAAGGCGGTCTACAAGGACCTGGAGCTGCACAGCCCACTAAGGACACCCATATGAGCCGACTTTCCGCTGAAGTGATTTCATCAGTAATGAAGCACTATAAGCTGCAGATGTTGTGTTAAACTCTGCAATGGGAACCATGGCAACAGGATGAACACACACAGAGGAGCTTGCCCAAGGTGATTCAAACACTCCTGTATGTGCTGACTGGATGCCAAACTAGCCCTAATGTCTCTCAGGTATTGTTAATACTATAGCCCAAGCAAAGACGTAAGACCAATCTGGCTCCAATACTCCCTATATTGGAAACACGTTTTCTTTAAGTCTGTAAAGCTTGGCTTTTTTTTTTTAATTGAAAAGTTTTAGGATTCTGCTTGACAAGGTTTTGAGGGATTTCTGACACCAGAAGAAGAGAACAGTTTAAAGAAACACATTTCACTGCCGTTCTTCTGTTCTCCTTTTAGGAGAACATAAACAGCTCAGTCAAAAACATATCACTGTGTACACAAACATCTGTGTTTATTAGCTAGACTCAATTAGATAAAGCACTATGTTTGGTCAGCAAATGGCAATGATGTGGTAAAAAACAACAAAAAAGGTCCCAAAAAAATAAAAAAAAAACACAGAGAAACACTCATTTGATATCCTCAACACATCTGGCTTTGAATAAATCTTCAGTTCTTTTTGTTTGTCCTCTTTTCACTCCTTTGGTTCCGTCTATCCTTTTCTCTGCATCTTCGTTTTCTACACGACTTTAGGTGATGTAAATGCGGTGAAAGTCATTCGCTCCGAAGGCACAGTTGCACTTGGGGCACTTCCTCTGTCGGGTGTCGTAGCGCATCTTCAGGCATTCGTAACAGAAAACGTGGAAACACTTGGTGAGAACGGTCTCCTTGTCTCGCGTGTTGCAGCAGGGGCAGCGCAGCTTCGCCTGAAGACAAATAAACACACATGTGCACCATTACTGACTAGCCAACATCCTTATTACCTCTGTTTATTGTACAGCGAGACTTGAGGGCGTAACTAAAATGACTTTTCTCTGGATTGCTGCAGATTTAATTAGTCTCTTTTACAATGTGCTATGCAGCTGGTATTCTTGCACTCCCACTGCCACCCGTGGGCTTAAAGTCAACAGGAAACTTCACCTTATACTGATTGATCTCCTCCTGTAGGATCTCATCCGCATCAGAGTACACCTCCACCTTCTTCTGCTTCTCCAGCTTCCGTCTTAGTCTGGATAGATCTTCCTACATGGGTGAGAGGAGGTTTTCAGAGCTTAAAGCTTCATGTGAATCCAAACCCAGAATCTCGGGAGGCACTTTTAAGCAGATTTTCATCTATGCGATGCACTTGGGTGTCGGCATACCTGTGCACGCTTAAGGTTGCTGCTCTCTCTTTCGCGGGCGGTGCGGTTCTCCGCCACAGAGACCTGAATCTCCTTCAGCTTGGACTGAGTGTGCTCCAGTTGCACTTTCAGGTCTTCTGCCAGCTGAGCAGCCTCCACCGCCTGCAGCAGGGGAAGGAAGCAGGAACACTCAGTGAAAACACCGGCTAATAATTGGATTCCTGAGTGGCAAAGGGGAGGTTGAGTCAGCATGCCAGTAAACTGGCAAATGAGGCTAATATTTTTGTTTTAATTGTTCCTGTTGACAATGGATTTAAAAGCATGATTTGCAGTTTAAGATAATAGATATATTTGATTTCAGTGATGACAGCATATGACATGACACTGTTACTAAATTTACCCAGAAAATCAAAATATTTTATCGCTAAAACAGATAAACAGGTAAGAGGTTGCTGCATGTTTTCCTACTGGAATGGACTTAATCAAAATGATCAAACTAGGAATTATCAATCTATCAATCAATCTAAGCCAGTCGAGATTTGAAAAGTGAAAACAAAGTCATGGTGGAAACACAACAAATGTTATGCAACAGCAAAGAGCAGGGTCTCACTTCTCGTTTTTAAATCAGGAAGTACATTTTAAATAGCTTCATGCAAACACATCAGATGTGGGCCTTCTTTGTATTTAATTTGGCGACCACTTTATGCACATCATCTGTCCTTTAACACCAGAGATGTCACTGGTGTTAAAGTGCAAAGCGACTTTTCTCTGCCACAGACTCAGATGACTTTCCTCAATTGCGTAAGCACTTCACTACTAAAAAGTGTTACTTTTCAGCATAAAGCTACCTTTATGTTTAAGCATTCACTGGAAGTACGTTACTTGCGTGAACGGTTGAAGGCTAAAGCTCTAGTGTAAAAGGATTAAGGAGAATTAGTTGAAATGCAAAAGTTGAAGAGCATGGCTGCCATCTCTGCTGACCTTCCTCTTGTTGAGCTCAAGCGCTTGTGTTCTGACGCCGAGCTCCTTTTCCAGAGCAGCCAGTGTGCTCTGCAGGACTCCCTCTTTTTCTTCCAGCTTCTGCACAACCAGCAACTGGGCGTCCACCTGCAAGAGAGCAAAAGTAGAAAACTGGTGCTTCCTTGCTTTACAGGAGAAAACTTTCAGTTTTCAGGTTCAGGAGGTCACGTCCCACCTGAGTTTTGAAAGTAAGAACTTGGTCGGCCAGTTCCTCTTTCTCCTCCTTCAGCAGTTTGTAGATCTGATTGGATTTGATCCGCTCACTCATCAGCTTGAAGTTGGCATCGTCTTTCTCCCGTAACTGCTGCAGCAGCCGGCTGTTCTGCTCCTGCATGTCCTCAAAGGCCTGCCCAGTAACATCCATTTCACTCAGCAAAGCTTCCTCCTCCTGAAACGCCAACATGAGTCGAATTATGGAAAATGTAGAGACAGAAGCACTAAAACCTGGAAACCACTGTTTAAAATGTCAGTACGAGTAAGAAAATACTGTGGATAAAAGGACAGCTTCACACAATCTTTGTAAAATGATGTCTCATCTGTGAACTGATGCCTTCAGAAGATTTTTCAATCTTTCTTTGTGCTCTTTATGAACAATAATCTAACATTTTACCTGGGGTGACCACATTTTCGACCCCTACTGTATAGCTCCCTTTTGCAACTTTCCCCCAGTGATCATTTGAGGAACTGCAAACTGAAGTTCCAAGACTGCCGGAGACTCTAAGCTTTGTTATTTATGGTCACAGTTCTCATTAAAACACACATTTATTTCTTGTGATGCAACTGAAACTTTCTTTGTTGGTTTTTGTTCATTTGTAAAACTATGAAAGCTTAAACTCAACTTTTTAATCAACAGTTTTGAAGCTGTACCAGCCTTCAACAGAAACAAAATCAATTTTCATGGCATGAAGTTGAAATTAGATTAAAAAGTGTTAAAATCTGAGAAATTAAGAATGCCAAAGATGATTAGCAACAGATTGCATCCAATCAAGTTTTGCCACCCAGAATCCAAACACTGAAATGACAATTTAAGACTGATTTAAGGAGAAATGTTTCTTTTTAATCTGTGAAAATCATAAGAAATTAACTATATTTAAAACTTTAGCAGAACAGATTATGGTTTTACGTGATCTTTTTCATAAACACGAAGTCTCTTAAATTTGTTTTCAGTGAAACCTTCAAACCTAAGTTAAGTGAGTGACTTCAAACCTCACTGTGGAATCAGGTGGAAACCCTCAATAATCTACAACATCCAAAAGGATTTTATAGTTTCCACCACTGTCAAATCTCCAGCTTTTTAAAATTTTTTTGTCTTTTTGTCACAAGTAAAGACTGATAAATAAAAAGCAAGTTCTTCACTGAAACAAGTCGTTTTTTTAAACCAACAAAGCAACAAAAGCACAAAAACAAGACAAAAAAGTTAAGGACCAAAATCTGCAGATTACCAGCAACAATCACGGTCCTTTAAAGGAGGACAGTAGGGTTTGGAATAATGTGATCTCAGCTGATTAGAGCAGAGAAATGAGAGCAACTTTCAGTTCCTCTTGAGCTCCTGCCTAACATAGGGGGTGGAAACATAATAATCATAATGCTAGTTTCACTCCAAAACAGCTGTCAGCTTGTACACATCTCGGTGAAGTCCCAAAGGCTTCAACATCTGTACAGTCAATGAGCTAGATCTATTTTCTAGTCAGTGTCAAACCTTTTTGTGACAGAAAAAAATATTTAATTTCTATTTGGATCATTTCTGACTGAAACATATACAGTGGGGATAGAAAGTTTGGTCACTCCTGGTAAAATGTTATATTATTGTGCATAAAGAACACAAGGAAAGATTGAAAAATCTTTCAAAGTCATTAGTTCATAGATGAGACATTCTTTTAATATGTAAAAAAAAAGACTTTATTTCCACCATTTTTCCTTTCAAAATAACAGAAAACAAAACAATGTGTGCAATAGTTTGGCCACCGTGCAGTGTTAGTATCTTGTACTGCCCCACTCGGTAAGTATCACAGCTTGTAAACACTTTTTGTAGCCGTCAGGAGTCTCTCAATTCTTGTTTGAGATATCTTCTTCATTCTTCTTTACAAAAGTCTTCCAGGTCTTTGAGATTTCTGGGATGTCTGTTACACTCTTCTATTTTCAAGTCTATCCATAGATAGGATCCATAGGATCATTATCCATTTGTAGAAGTCACCCTCTGTTCAACTTGAATTTTTTCACAGATGGCATCAAGTTAGTGTCCAAAATTTGCATAATTTCCATTCTTCCTATTACTGGTGAAATGCTTCCTGTCCCACTGGCTGCAATACAAGCCCAAAGCATGATTGATCCACCTCCATGCTTAACAGTGGACAGAGGTTCTTTTCATTAAGCTCTGGACCCTTTCTTCTCCAAACGTTCATTGAGGGAAAAAAGTTCAATTTTAACCTCATCGATCCACAGAACTTGTTTCCAAAATGCATCAGACTTGTTTATATGTTCAGTTGTGAACTTCAAACGTTAGATTTTGTGGAGAGGACGTAGATGAATCTTCCATGAAGACCATATTTGTAGAAGTATCTCTTGACAGTAGAACAGGGAACCACAACTTCAGTCTGCAGGTCTTTCTGGAGGGATCCTGCAGTCAGTCGTGGGTTTTGATTTGCTTTTCTCACAATCCTGCGAGCTGCTCTGATTTTTCTTGGTCTTCCAGCTCTTGCTTTAACTTCTACTGTTCTTGTTGACGCCATTTCTTATTGACATTCTGAACAGAGGATATTGGCATCTGAAAACGCTTTGCTATCTTCTTATAGCCTTCTTCTGCTTCGTGAGCATCAACTATGTTATATTTCAGTTTCATTGTTCTGGAGAACTGCTTGGAAGAACCCATGATGCTGATTGTTGGGACAAGGTCAGATGACTCAGATTATTTACAATCTTAGAGATTGAAATCACCTGGTCTTTGCAAACAATGATTGTGAACAGTCCATGACACTGTCAGGTCTCAGCTTTTCCAAATGGGGCGGTGCATACTAGAAATTCTGCAGGGCGCCCAAACTTTTGCACACACCATTATTTTGTTGCCTGTTAATTTGAAAGGGTAAATGATGGAAATTAAGCTTAATTTTTTATAAACTAATTAAAATGATGTCTCATCTGTAAACTGATGCCTTTAGGAGATTTTTCAATCTTTCCTTGGGTTCTTTATGCACAATAATTTAACATTTTACCTGGGGTGAGCAAACTTTTGATCCCCACTGTATTTCTTAATGAAGAAAAAAGCCGTTTTGAAGTTTTCTAGCTCGATAGAATCAGAGTGATGGTGACTTCACAAAAATACCTGCTTAGTTGCAGCAAGTTTCTTCTGTAGATGCTCAATAGTTTCCTCAGCCACGCGTATCTTTCTGAGGGCATCTTCATCAGCCAGCTTCTTGCTTTCTTTCCTCTCCCTCTCCTCCAGCTCTCGCACTCGCACCCTAAAGTCTTCCACCTGCAGATTTTTGAGTTTAGGGTTAAGCATCTTCAAAATCTATTGATTAGTTGGGGATGGGGTGAGTGGTAAACAAAGAACAAATACCTCTGCTTTAGATTTGCGCTCCGCTGCCATCAGCTGCACTTTGTCTCTTTGCTCCTTTGGAGCAGATTTATACATGTCGAGCAGGAGCTTCATTTCTTTTTGAGATTCCTGGGCTTTCCTGAAAAACATTTGATTTCTACATTACACGAGAGGCAGGATTTCAGCCTTTTTCTTATATATTTTTTCTTTATCTAAACCAAAGAGGCAACATGTGTTGAACACGTGTTGTTAAAAAAGTACAGTAAACAACATTATATTTTTGACTTAACCAAATATATAACTCTGTACCTCCTTCCAGCGACAGATGAAAATCCCTCCCCTATTTATTTCAGCACTGTCCAGTTTTGAAAGCTTGTTGGTGCCAGATTTTTACCTAGTTTTCACATCAATTTAGAAAAAAAAAAAAACCTTCCCACTTTAATCTACTGGCAATACTGGATCGTGTGCCTTCATAAAATCTTTTGCCCACCCTCAGATCTCAGAAACAACAATGGATGCTTAGTACAAAAGAATTAAGTTTATTAAAGTGGAGGTCTCCTTCTTCTGCATATTTTAATGAAATAGGGTCAGTGGCCAGAGTGGAACAAAAAGTACTGAACAGGAAAGGAAATCCAGGACTATTTTGTAAGATTTGGCAGCCATTTGTAAAATTCTAAAATTGTATTTTCTCCTCCACATTTGCACTTTTTTCTCCAGTCCCAGAGAAAGTGTTTCCCTTTTCTTTCTTCTTCCAAGGTCAGACATGCTGACTAAATGTTAGTTTTTACAATTGGATCTGTTCAAGCATTTGCATATGCTGGGAGAAGCTAAATAAAATATTTAATTTAAAAAACATCCTTTCATTGTTGAACAAAATAGAATAGTGATGTACTTGAGTTCTATTCTGAGCATCTTCAGCGTGTCCGAGTCCTTCCTCTTCATCTCGTCGCTGCGCTGCCTCTCTCTCTCGCGCTCCTTGTCTCGCTCTCGTTCAGCCTCCCTCTCCCTCTCTCTCTCGCGGGCTCGCTGTCTCTCAAGCTCCTTCCTTCTTTCCTCCTCTTCCTCCTGGTCATCCTCCTCCTCTTTCTTCACTTCCACGCCGTCACTTGTGGCCTCTTCAAGGATTAAAACTCCAGTTTCTCCACTCTGACAGCGCAGCTGGCAAGAAAGACAACAAGATTTTAAAGGATCATCGATATAATTTAGTAAATACTCACAACAAAACTTTGCCAGCAAATCAAAACCAAACATCATCTACCTTATTTATCTCCATCTGTGTTTCTCGCAGCTTCCTCTTGTAGCGCTGCACATCCCCCTTTAGCTGAAGGTTGTGGTTTTGAAGACTGCTAATTAAATGTCGCATCTCTCTATTAATTGGTCCTAATCCAGAAGAGACAATATTAACACAAAAGTAAGCTTTATAATCAAGCAGGAAGGGATGACTTTAACAGCAAAAATGCACAAAGAGAACATTATTAAAAAGAAAATGCAACATTTGATAAGTTGGCTGATTGTTCTGATTACTGATTTATCAAAAACTGTCAGTTTGAATTTCCTGCACTGCTGTTCAACTAAGGCTCACGGCAGATCTACAACACCTGTTGTGGTTTATTAACATATTGGCTCATGTGAAGGTGTGTTTTGGGAAGACGCACCTGCTTGTTCATTGGCTGCCAGGTTCTGCTCAAACTCAATGCGCAGCATCTCGTACTCTTTGCGTACCTGAGCCAAAGTGTCTTCCAGCTGAATTACCTCAGTTCGCAGTTTCTTCTGAAGAGACAGCTCATCACTCTTAAGTACAAAACAGAGACATCTTGTTGGCAAACATTCCGGGGTTATTCATTAACAATATTACTTTTCTGGATAACAACTTGAACAACACAAAAGAGGAAATTCAATCTGCCTTCTTTTTTGAACTTGAAATTAAAAAGTAGACTGATTTAAAAGAACTCTGTCTGAAATCACCTCCATGTGTTCAATCTGACGAAGATGAGCATTCTTCGCTGTAAGCAGGAGAGCCCGTGCCTCATCCAGCTGAGTTTTGACCCCGAGCGATTCATTGTACAGCAGAGAGAACTGAGACTGCAGACATTTGTACTCCAAAGTTTCCTTCACAACCTCTTCTGGAATATTGCGCAAATCCATCTGAAAAATACGATCTTTGGTGAGATCTTCATTAACAACCTCAGAAAAATCTTTGTTTACTGATCCGATATAGAGCATATTTCTATAGGACGAACTATAAGAAGAAAGTATGTGGGTGGTGGAAGCATTGAGGTACAAGAAGACAACCTTAAGCTTCTCGCTCTCTCTCACAGCCTCCTGAAGCTCCACTTGAAGCTTCTCCAGCTCTGCCATGCGGCTGTTGGCCAACTCCTGGTTGTGCTCCAACTCTGCATTGAGACTTTCAAACTAAAAATCAAAACAAGATGCATCACACACGGGGATTTAAATGGGAGTACAATGGTGGTCTTGGACCTGAGCAGAATCCTTCTACTCACCTTCTGGATGTTCAGCGTTATCTGCCCTCCAGCTAGTCCACCAGAGCTGCCAGAGCTGCTGTAGCCAGATTTAAGCTGCAGAGGAACAAACAAGACAGAAAAAAAACCTTTTATATAAACTACAGGAACTTTTTTTGTAAATATGATCTTAAAGAAGATAAAAAATGTGATTAGAGTGAAGAACTCATGTGAACTCAACAGCAGATGTGCTTTTAAAAAATGACAATGGTCTGACATGTAAGGGTGCTTTGAGTTTGATCAGTAAACAAGCAAACAAAAAAACAAGAAAGTTTGCTGTTTAAGTAGAAAACGAGCAGCTGTTTCCAACAACAACGACACAAACACACCTGCTCCATCGCCTCGGCCAGATGTTTGTTCAGCTTCTGTTCTCTGTTGCGAAGTTTCTCGATGTCCCACTGGAGGTCCTCCACTGTTGTTTCCATTTCTGACACCTTAGTTTCTGTACTTGTTAACTTGTCAACCAGCTCATTGTACTGCAAGACAACAAGTCAAAACAACTATTATTTTGTTGACAAAGTAAAAACTAGTGATACTAGTGAAACTAGTACATACCCAAACAAATTTTAATGAAAAAATATGTTTCAAAGCAGAAACGCTGTACCTCCATGGACATCTTGTGGTGACGCCCGTGCAGGAGAGTTGAGAGTTCATGCAGTCGTGTGTTCTCCTCCAGCAATGTGCGGTTCAGGACGATGTCAGGGTGGTTCTCGTCTTTACATGCTAACAGTCGCAAAAATATAAAAATCAAAGACCTGGATACAGTTCCTTGAGCATTCTGAACATTGATTTTACAAAAAACTTGTCAGAATATTTTATTAAAAGTGTTTTTTTTTTATTTGATATTTTAATAGAACCTGGATAGCGCTGACTGGAAAAAGTAATTCTCTCCTAAACCTAGCCAGAAAAACCAAAGAAAGCACTTTAAATACATTTTTACATGGATAGAAAGTACCTGGGCCAAAGCTTATTTGTAGAATAGTTTAAACAAAAAAATGTTTTACAGTTGTTGAGCATGACCTGCTTATCTATGCTCAGTTTACTTGGTTTATCCAACTTTAAAACATTAATCTGTAATTTACTTTATTTCTTTCATTCACAGTTCGATTTGCTTTTGTTTTCTGGACCAGTGTTTGCGGCTGGAACCAAGTTTCCTCCGTTTTCAGATCACAGATGAATAAAAATGAGATAAGAATTAATGTCTTGACAAATATGAAAAGCTGGTTTGGGTCTTGAAGTAGCTGCAATCCATCAAGATTGATTGTTAAAATAAAGTTCTTTTCTAAAGGCTGCACACTCTTCTCAAACGTTAGCTTTAGTCTTCTCATTCAAAGAGTAGTTGTTCAAAATGCCTTGCAGATCACCAGTAAGATGTTTGTACATTATGAAAGAATTTGTGTTCTTTGTCAGCAGGAGTTTTCTCCTTAAACTCTAAAACATGGATTACATTTTGGTTAAAGTCTTTCTTAAGTAACTCATAAAAACGGACCACAACAACAAAAAATGTTTTGCCGGAAATACTTTATGTTGTCTAGTAAATAATTTGTTAGGTTTTTTACTCAACTTTTAAAAATGTTCTCTGTGGATCATGTCTCCCATAATGACTTCCTGAAAACTTAAAGTCTTCAAAAACTGCTTTGAGTGGTATATCAAATGTGTTTTTATTTGTTCTTTTTATTTTTTTTTTTAATTACAACTTGCTGAAGAGGTGAACCACTTCACCTCTCAGTCAGCTTCTGTTTAGGTTAATTCTTGATTCAACAAGCCTGGCAGTAATCAGTCATGGGTGTGGCCAATGAAATTGAACTCAGCTTTCATGATTTGAAAATGGAGACAAGTTCTTTTCAACATGGGACTAGGCAGCTTTTAAAGGTAATTTTGTTTCTTAAACAATTTTGTTTCCCCCCACAGAAAATTACCAATTTGCTTTTAATATCAAAAATATTACTTTAAATCACTAATAACACGCAGGAAAAAGCTAACTGCTATATCAGAAGAGTGTTTATGAATATGTTTTTAACAAGGAGTTAGGAACATTTACCTGCAGCCTGAGCTGCTCTGCACATGCTGTCAATGCGGCTGTGCAATCTGTCAAAGACACACACCAACTGGGCGATGGCGTCTTTGCTGAACAGCATGCGGTCCTGGAGATGCAAGGACAGTTCCTCCTCTGTACTTTGTTCCAGCACGGCCAAAAAGCCTTTAGCGTTTTCACTCAGTGGAGGAGGTGGAGTTGATGAGTCTGCAAGAAATAAAACTATTTGTAGGGATAGTCAAGGGAATAAAAGAATGGGTTCATGAATAATTTAATCAGTTTGATCAAACTCTTAAGCTTTAATTTCTGCTCTGAAACATTTAAACTAAATCTATAGAAAAAACAAGTTTATACTTCTGAAACCTTTTTGACAATTAGAGAAATTTTCTGAGTCAAAAGTGGGAAATTAAAACTGAGACTTTAACTTTATCAAAGTTGCTAACCTGTTTTTGATTCTGGTGCTGGTTCTGTCGGTGTCATCAGCTCTTCTGACCCAGCAGGAAGTGGTGGCTGCTGTTCTTCCGGGTTTTTTTCCTGACGCTCCTCGACCTGCTGCTGGTCCATCTGCTCACTTTCGCTCTGGATTTCAGGCACAGGTGGCGCTGGACCTTCAGAGCAGGGTGACGATAGTCTGACACCACTGTCATCAACTGCTGTGGCATCAGTGACCGGTGCCATGGGAGGAGCTGGAGCAGGCTGTTCAGGCTCGATGCGTTTGCGAAGCAACCTTACACTTTCTTCCAACTGTAAACCAGAGACAAAACATAAAAATCAATTTATAGATAACTGACATTGGTATGGTGCTAAGAGCAGAACTAAATAGTGGGCAACGCCAAATTTAATTTAATGCCTCTGATTATTTTTCCCAGAATCTGTGTTAATCTTATGCTGTTTTATTATTAATGTTTGATTTATGTTTGAAAGCCAAACACTACAGTAAATGAGGTACCTGTGACCAGTAGCGATTGACAATCAGAAGAGTGGTGTCATCAGTGGCTTGTCTCTTCTCTAACTTTTCAATTTTCTCTCGTAACTCATCCTCCATCGTTTGCCTCTGCTCCAGGCGCTCGCACAACTTCTTATTCTTGAACTGGATTACCTTCATGTCCATTTCCTCCTGCACATTAGCATAAGACATTCATGTTTACATCTTTTGAGTATGGACAATTTGAATATAATTATTTAAATAATATTTTAAGATTTGAAAATCTAAACACAAATGACAGACCGTTGAGGAGACTCCAGCAATACGTATTGGCTCAATAAGAGTGGTGGTGGTCTTCTCTTCTTTCTTGCTCTTTTTCTCAGGTGGGCCAGGGGGACTGTCCCCTCCTGAGGGACGCTTTCCTCCCCCAGCACCTGACATATTGTCTTCTCCTGCATGAAAATGAATAGAAACAGAAATTTTGTACCAGCCTGTCAATGGAGTCTAAAATTATCAGTATATTATTATGAAAACCTGTAAAAATTAATTACTTTTTTAAAGTAGGGAAATACGTCTATTACGATTAAACTACACAAACATTACCATTAATATGCATTCATGCTATCATATATTGTTGAAGTAAAGGCTACAGTCAAAATTAAGTCGACCATTTTCTCTAAATTAATGCATTTTTAAAGATTGCTAACACTAGCTAAGCTAATGGTTAGCTAAGAAGCGCTTCTTTTTCAGCTTATAAAATTACTTTCTTTCGGCATTTTATTTAATTGTCCATTCCTTCAAAAAAGCTGCATTTAAAACGTCAGATCAGCTTATATCCAGATACGTTCAAAGACATACAAATATATTTGAAATGTTAACACAACAGACCTTAGCAAGGAACGATTCAGGAGGCGTCAGGAAATGCCCTTCTTCTTCGTTTGAACATGTATCGTACAAACTTGAAGTACTATCGCCACCCAGTGTTCATTTTTTGCTATTGCTTGAAAAAACCTGAGTGTTGTTTGAGATTCCCCAAATCGGACAAAAATAAAAAGAAACCCAAATAGGTCAAATTATTATTATTATTGTCCTCTAATAGAATACTACGAGAAATTAAAGTAGAAAAACCAAATTTATAACAAGTTGCTAAGTTACCCCGACCTTTAAAGCTACAAACTTATAAACATGTTGGGGACATGACTGTTAATTACCTTGCATGTTTTATTTACTCGACAAAAGATAAGGATTAAATAGCAATAAGGATTAAAAAAAAATAACGTAGGCTAATGTGTGTGTGTGTGGGGGGGGGATTAACCTTCAGATGAAGGAAGAAAATTATTGTGAAGATTAAGACGACACAAAACAAAAGAGAAATTGTTGTTTCTGTAAGAGCAGTTCAGCTGTGAAATTGTCTGGAATATTTATTTTAAAGACTGAAAGATGCAAAAATACAAATATGTTGTGTGATTCAACAAAAATACGTATGTTTTTCTTGAATGTGTGCACATTGGATATTTTGTGGGTTTTCATGTGTCACTGCTTTTGGAGCATTCATTGAGATGTAAATAATTTATTTTCCGACGATCCAATCCGATCAATCTAGAGATCAAATCAATTGTAAAAAATTGAATTTGTTATGAATCAAATCCAGAATGGTTTCAAAATGAGACAAATAAAAAAACCAATATTAGAAAATACTATTTGGATTGAGACATATAGGTTCATTTTCCTATAAGATTAAGCCAAGTGTGAATGGATTTGCCATTATTTCGTGTTTACTTGTTTGTTTGTACACATATTTACATTTTTTAAGTTGTTTAAATATTCAAACACTTGATTATCTTGCAAGGTCAGTGAATCGAAATGAATTTATTTGAAATTATAATATGAATTAAATCGTGGTTAAAACAAATTATTTTACCCTAGTAAATATGTGTCCACATGTCTACATAAAGTTGGAGATGACAATAAAGGAAGTGAAAATTACTTTTATTACGGTACTAAGGAGAATTTGTTAGTTTGCTTAAGTTTACACCAAGCAAACAAAACTCTCCAATATTCTATTTATGTCCTGTTATTTTTCATTTTTTCAAAAAACACAATTTATTCATTTATTCAACATGACAAAATGCGTTTTCTTTAAATTCACATGAAGTTAACGCTGCAACATATTACTACGTTTTTTAAACTTTATAATAATAATAATTCGTATTAAAAATAATGAAAACTTTTTGGTTATGTGATGAAGGGATTGCGTCTTGCAATTCCCACTCCCGCCTCTTGGGGGCAGTGTCGCCACAGCACCAAACCGGTCTCAAACGATTTTGAAGGAATTTGACCAGAATGTAAACATTGCTCTAACCGGAGACAAGTTTGTAGGCTAATCTGGAGTGCCGTCACGACTCGGTAAAACACAGTTATGGCTTCGACATAAATCTTCCGAGCGGAGGGTATCAGTTCTGCTGGTTTTTGCGGTCCTTTTCTTGCAGTTTTTTTGGCCACACTTGGTGAGTAGCTTCCTGGTCGGTCAGTGAACCTGCTCAGTGGCTGGACAAGGCCAAATCAAAGACGCTCTAACCTGACTGACGAGTCCATGCTATACTTTTAAATTATCCTAACACGGACTAAAAAAATAAAGCGAATGATCGGAGTGTTTGAATGTTTGCGAAGTCCTAACTAAACTTCCTTCCTGTATGTATTAGCTAAGTCGTCCCTGTCGGGTGCGCGTGAGTGAATGTGTTGCCGTTCCAGATCCATCATGACCAAGGACATCGTTGTTGGGGACGAACTGCCAGACTGGGTGGGAGCGAAGGAATTTTATCAGAAATATGACCCGAAGGAGGTGATTGGCAGGTGAGCAGAGAGAAAAGAACAGGGTGTTCTCTGAAGCGCTCCTCCCGCTGGACGCTAATGATGGAGACGTGGTGCGTTCACGTGCGTCTGTGATCTCCCAGGGGGGTGAGCAGCGTGGTCCGCCGCTGTGTGCGCAGGCACACGGGGCAGGAGCTGGCCGTGAAAATCATAGAGATCACCGCCGAGAAGATGACAGCCCAGCAGCTGGAGGAGGTGAAAACCTCCACCCTGAAGGAGATCCACCTTCTCAACATGGTGAAGGGACACCCCTCCATCAGTAGGTCCCCTCCTCTGCAAAATTACTCTACTTGTTGATTTCATTGAGTCTTTGACTTTGTCTCCTTTCAGTCACTCTCATTGATTCCTACGAGTCCACAACGTTCATATTTCTAGTGTTTGACCTGTGAGTATACTAGTTTAAAGTTAAATACTTTTGAAATGGTAAGTAATATGACATAAATAATTATTGGTTTATGCATTGTAGCATGAGACGAGGAGAGCTGTTTGACTACCTCACAGAAAAAGTAACACTGAGTGAGAAAGAGACGAGGTGAGTTCTGCTATCGCAGCCTCTTTGTTTCAATTTGACCCTAATAAAGATTTTATTCATTAAAGTCTCACTCTGATCATCTTTTGAACTATTTTCAAAGAAGTGGTCTTTTAATTATGATTATGATTTTTTTTTTAGCCAAAATCTAAAAACCTGTGTTTTCTAGGACATAGTTTCTGCAGAGCAGCAGAAGTTCATTAGAATTTCTCCTCTAAGTTGTGGATGAGACTGTTGGCATGAAGTAAGCATGCTCCCTTTCCCATCATCCATCTGTTTACGTGCTCTCTTCCTAGCTCAGAGCCCATCACACCCCCAATTTAACATTACCAATGCAACATTGGAGCTTTCCAGCCATACAATTGTGAGCCAGATGCCAGCTTGGACTAAGAAAATGAAGACGTACATGGATGTCTACTAGTGGATGCATCAGAATGGAGTGGAGCTTGCCGTTGTAGCTTTTATGTCACACATCCTCATTCACAATGATTTTAAATGTAAAAAAATACTCAGAAATGGCCATTGTTATCCATAATTTTCTTCACAAATGTCCTGCATCATGAGAAAACAGCCACGAAAACATGTTGAAAACACAATTTTCATTGGAGTGAGTCTTTAAATATTTAAAAAACAGCTTCTAATCTTATAGTTTATGGATTTTAAATTCATGTCCCATCTTTTTTTGGACATCTATTCTGAAAATAGTTTGGATGATGATTCATTTTTAAGTAAGTTGGATAAACCCAATAGTTTTTGTAATATTTACTTTCTTATATTTTGCTCCATATCAAAATGTTCGTTTTTTGAGTTTTTATACATTTTTATTTCCTCTACAGTTTCATATCTGTGTGAGTGGGACTACGTCCCCATTTGAAATTGTAAATTCACATGCAGGTCTGTGTTCTTTTCTTGCCTTTAGAAGTATAATGCGCGCGCTGCTGGAGGCTGTGCAGTACCTGCATTCGCTGAACATCGTGCACCGGGATTTGAAACCTGAAAATATTCTTCTAGATGATCATGGGCACATCAAACTCTCTGACTTTGGTTTCTCAGTGCAGCTAGAACCTGGACAGAGTCTTAGAGGTATACCCAAGGGATCCAGAGTCTTGGATTTGTTGTCGTGAAACTGAAACACTTTGTTTTTGTGTATACAATTAGAACTCTGTGGAACGCCCGGTTATTTGGCCCCGGAAATACTGAAATGCTCCATGGATGAAATGCATCCCGGTTATGGCAAAGAGGTTGATCTGTAAGTTTTATATTCCTTGCGTCACAATCAAACAGCGACCCATGCACCCTCTAAACTTATCTATATATATATATTTGAAGATGGGCTTGTGGAGTCATCCTCTTCACCCTCTTAGCTGGATCGCCACCGTTTTGGCACCGCAAACAGATGCTGATGCTGCGAATGATCATGGAGGGTCGGTATCAGTTCAGCTCTCCAGAGTGGGATGACCGCTCGGACACTGTGAAAGATCTGGTAATCTTTGTTTTTTGTAATGCAAGAGGTTTTTTTAAAAATACTTTTTACGGAAAATTAACATTTTTGTTTCTGTTTTTTATGTTTCCTATAGATAACCAGGTTGTTAGTGGTGGATGCAGCTGCCCGGCTTACTGCAGAACAAGCTTTAGCACATTCCTTCTTCAGACAGTACCAGAAAGAGGACGTGCGCCTCTTCAGCCCTAGAAAGACATTTCGGGTGAGTCCTACTTCTTTTAGCAACAGCTTTACCAAAATATCAACAAAAACTTTAATCATTTTGTGTCTGGATTCCTCCAGGTGTTGATCGTGAGCGTGCTCGCCTGCATCAGAATGTACAGCCGCTACCGGAGGGTGCGGCCGCTGACCCGCGAGGTCCTGGCCAGAGATCCGTACTCCATCCGGGGTGTCCGTAAGCTCATCGACGGCTGCGCTTTCCGCATCTACGGCCACTGGGTGAAGAAGGGCGAGCAGCAGAACAGAGCAGCTCTTTTTCAGAACACGGCGAAGATCATGCTCCTGGAACTGGAGGACTTTGAAACATGAAACCTCCTCATTCCTAGACATAATGATTTTATAACCATGTGCATGTGCTGTCTTATGAGTACTGCTGTTGTTTATGTTACTGTTTATATTTAAGATGTTGACTTCAGGGATCAGCACATTTTCATGCCTTAACACATACCTCGGCTCTGAACAATGATGGTCTAGTATTTCTTATCTGTGTGTTGATCCGAATATGTTTGAAACTCATTGTGTTTGTCCTGCTTTTTGCCGTGGGGGTGCACAACTTTTTGAGTATATAAGATCATAAATTATGCCATTTATTAATATGTATTTAGGATTTTATTGCAGTTAATGGGGAGAATAAATGCACTGTGATCAGTAGTTTTTGCAGATATTTAATTAACACATTCAATCTCAGAGGTAATCCAGTGTTTTGTATCCGTACTGTAGGACATTTAGAAGATATTCACTATACATCAAGTGTGTTTGAACTCAGTTATTTAGCCAGCATGCATGCACACTTAAACAGAAACCCACTATCACTGACTGTGAAAACTAACTTTTTCTTTTCAGCTCCCTCAACAGTCTAATACGAAGAAGTTCCTGCATGTACAAAACTACATATGCAGATGTTCATTGTACTGTAAGTGCAAAAAGAAGTTTTATTTACAATAAAATAGATGTCTAAATTATACTATTTTAATCTAGTGTACAGTTTGAATCATTTTCTTTATTTTCAGTCTCTGTGATTATACTTGGAAAATTAGGAAGCATCAATTGCTGTCTGACGTCTTGCTAAATGGCTTGTTTTGGATCCAGGGAGCCTAAAAATGAGGCCAAAAAAAAGAACTAAATACACGTTTTTCATAAATCTGCTTTACTTTAAATACAGTTTGTAAAGGAAAAGTTTTGTTAGGATTTAAGACCTCACCATCAGATGCATCTTGTTGATTTGTGGTCAGTGTTTCTTTTATTTCTTCCTTCAAATCAGCAACATCTGCCAACAAAATGCTATTATCAATCTAGGCCTATGAGGTCTTGTTATTAAAAAAAGTCAAACATAAAAAAAAAAAAAAAAACATTGGCAGAGTCTGAGTCTGTTGGAGGTTTAGATATTGACTTTATCAAAAGATTTTTTAAAAAAACTGTTAGGTTCAAATTTTTCTTGTGATTTTTCTTTTCCAAAAGTGTGAACTTTTTTGAGAAAGAAAAAACTGCTCTTACCTCCATCTTCTGCAGCAGGACATGCATTTTCCTCCATCCCAGAGTAAGTCAAAAACAGATCAAGTTTGGGCTGCTCAAAAGCAGAGAAATAAACTTTTTCTATTCGCTTACATTTTGAGACAAGAAAAAATAGTCCCTTTAAAAGTAGACAAATAAAAGCAAGTTATTCATTTTTATTATGGTTTTGTGTTGCCAAATAAACGCTCTTTCGAAAGGTTCCTTAAAAATATATACCGGTACAGTACTGTAAAAAAATAAAAATTTTGAATTAATTTTGAAACTTTGAAAAAAAATTGTTTTGTTCTGCTAAAATTTAATGTATTCATACTTCTGTTAAAAACAGTGCAATATTTAAACATTCTCTCTTATTCTAAATGTGGTGGTCAAGATCTTAAAAGTTATAACTAATGCTAAAGCTCATTTATCTCATATGGATATGAACTATTATTAACAAATAATTAAGGTTAAAAGAATTCTAGGAATTCTCTGACAAAATGAACTATACAAAACACAGCTGTAATGCAACCCAGTTTAATTAAATAAGTGGCTATGTAGTTAGCATGGAAAGGGTGAACTTCTGATGCTTTCACTGATTAAAAAATAATATAAAATACATTTGATAAAATAATAAATAAACATGATTTTAAGGATTGTGAAATTTTGCAAAACTTGAAGACGTGATCACAAGAAAAGTCCAAGGAAAAATTAAGAAAAGTTTAAGATCACCTGTGGTGTGAAGATGTATTTGTAAAGTTTGCAGTGTTTCCAATAGACTGCATCCAGATACTTTAGGATGCTGTTCGCTTGCTCTAGAGTGAAAATGTTGACGCTGAAGGGAGGCCGCTGTGGTTCACAGGAAATGACAAAAAGCAGTGCAACATGGTAATGCAACTGAGTTAAAATGACTTTTAAATGTCTTACAAACCCTGACTGAGTGGCACAGCAGAAGCTCCGCACAGTAATGGAAACCCTCTTCTTCATCCTTGAGAATATTCCCTTCAAGTTAAAAAGATATACTATATAGGTGCATAATTTTTAGTTTGATTACAGATTTAATATAGGAATTTATGCAAAAAAATATTTTCTCATTATTATTATTTTAAAGGTTAAAATGTAATTCTTTTTATACTTTGGCTATATATAAAAAGTTACACGGAGCTAAGTTTGCTCATGCTTAAAGATCCTTTAATCTTTGGTTGCACAAGCGTTATAAATATCTTGCTTTTTCTTACCTACATTAGCCTCATGGATGGACTTAATGATGGACAGAAGTGTAGACATCTGCTCTTTTTTAAAGCTCTGCTTCCTGCCAAAGAGCACAGCCTGGACATACAGCTCCAGCACAACTCCTCTTTTTGGTTCAGGTAGATCTATTCCAAACAGCCTGCATAGAGTGCTGTTAAGACAAGAAGAGAACAAATGAAGCACCAAGTCTGAAAGGCAATTCATTTTATGCTTGTTTTCTTTTTTTTTTAATGATTTATTCTTCTGGGTCTAAACACCTCTCCAGATCAGGAACAGACTTTATCTGGTCAATGATCTCCATGTCATGGTAGCTTATGTCTCTCCTGTAAATATCAAGAGAATAAACTCCGTTAGTTGTACAAATAAGTGAACCTAAGTGTAATTAAATGAAATATATTAGGAATATTTTTACCAAAGCATTACTTTGGCCTTTATAGCATGGTTTGCCTACAATAAGATAAAATACATTAGAAACATTTCCCTCATTGTGTACATGACAGTTAAAAGTTTGGATACAAAAAATATGACAAAACATACATATAAGCTAATAAACATTTTTTCTAAGTTTTTATTAAAACGTGTTGATTTTCCTAAAAATACGTATTTTTGAAAACTCTTTAGAAAAGTGTTTATGAAGCAGACACTGAGTAAGGTTCGTTTTAGAACTTTAAAATATTTTTGTTTGAAATCTGAAAAATCTAATTAATTAAAAAAATGCACTGGAAGTTTAGTCAAGCAGAAGCCAAACAGAACAAATGAGAAAACCAAGTTATCTACGATTAATCTAAGAAGACGGGAGATCTTACCTTCAGCGGTGTGGTCATTTTGTTTATTTCCGTTTACTGCTTTTTGTTTACATCCGGGTATCCTAGCAAAAGTAATGTCCTCTACATTCCACTAAGTTTTTGGTCATTAGCCACAGAACTGTCCAAAATACTGACAAAGCAAGCAAAAAACGATTTGAAAGGGTTTTTTTTAAACTTCTCTGTTTATTTTTTATATATATTTAAGCAATTCTGGTGGGCGCTACGCCGTTTTCATAGTAACGACAACCCCCATTTGGGTTTGTTTTGTTGTTTTTCATGCTAAATATTTGAATTATTTCAACGAGATGGTTTATGCAGAGTGACAGTTAAGACTAAAAATAAGTACAAAAAAAGAAAACATCTTAATACAGCTAAGTTTTTGTGTTTGTGAGAGCTTGGGGTTACCAGGTTCGGTCACGTGGGGCGGTATATGTCTAACGGTGATGCTTACCTGAAGCACACAGACAGAAGTCCCGGTTCTCCGCTCTCACGTCCCAGGCCTCAGCGTGAGCCCAAAGCAGACATGAGAGCCGCTTGTCCACACCAACAGAGCTGTGCAGCCCTGTTTAAGAGCATTATCTCGGTTTAATCCACTTTGCCTTCTGCCACTTGCAGGTGGACAGGCTGGCAGATCCAGGCGGAAAGCACAAACTGCCTCCAAACCAGACTGTTTCTATAGACTCCTAAAGTCCCCTTTTAAAGGACTATTTTAGAAAGCAATTCCCCTGGGTTTTACATCTTTTATTAACATTTCTAATTAATAAACGTCTCAATTGCCGGATATGGAAGCTGAGGTGCAGCGACAGAGGCTGGAGAAGCAGGTAAAAACAATATTTATATTGCCCACAATCATTTTAAAAAAACACCTGATTCATTTAGCCTCCAAGGATTGCAAATCATAATATAACTGTCAAATGGTTGGATTTTTTGTCTTTTTCAGACAATCCCTGTGTTAAGCAACAAAATTATCAATAACATATATTTTAATATTTATTATTATTATCATTTTTTTTATTATTGTTGTTATTCAAGAATGGCCAGCCATTTTTATGTCTGACTTTATGTTATGTGCATAAATACCGGCGTGAAGCCCATTGAGACGGTTATGGTTGTGATTTTGATATAAATAAAATTGAATTAAATTATTCAGCCTACAAGGCTTTTTAAAAATATTTTATGGGTCAATTATACATTCTTTTTGAAGCCACCCAGAGTTTTAAGTTTCATCAGTCGTGTTTATTTTGCATAATATCTACAGTTGTAACTTATGTTCAGCAAAATGCAATTTAAGAGGGGAAAATGTACAATTAAGGTAACATTAAGAAGAATTATAAGAATTTCCAATTAGTTTAAGTATTATTTTGTAATGAGAACAGACAACACTAACAAAACTTGATTAAACTGTTTATTGAAAAAATATATATCTTCTTCAGGACTTTGTCAAGAAAGAAAGAAAATAAATTGTGATTTTTAATCATTCCATAGCAAGCTCTTCTGACCAAAATGCAGCAAAAGAAAAGAACTTTCATTCCAATGGTGGTCGCCACACAGGAAATGCGGCAGAAGAATCTGAAGCACAAACCGCTGTTTTCTGATGAGACTTCTCTGTTGATCAGTCAGTCCCCAAGCAGTGGTTCTCTGAGCGGTGAGTTTCAGAAAGGCTTTATAAATGCTCTCCAAAATAAAAGCAGTCATTTTTGTGTTTTATTTCATCTCTGAAAGATCAAGTGGAACATGCACATGACAACCCCCTGGTTGAGATCACACTGGGAGAAAAAGATATGATTCCAAATGATGAGCTGGAAGAAAGTGCTCCAGAAAACCACGGTCATCCCAAAACTTTGAACTGGGAGATTGATGTGGAGTCACAGGAGAAAAGTGAAAGGGTTGAACTTGACCCAGTGGAAACAGAAACAAAGAAGGAAGACTCAACAAAAGAAAATAACAAACGTAAGACTTCTTATGTTAACAATACCTTGAAATTGCTTTTTCCTGAATCTTCTAATAAAGAAGTTAATCAATGACCTAAAAAGCACTTTTATTTCTTACCAAATCTTTTTTTATTCTCTAGAAATGGAAAACGAAGAGGAGAATGAGCAGGAAAAACAACATGAAAAGGAAAAAAAGGAGAAAAAAGCCAAGAAAAAAGCCAAAGTAAAGGAATCTGCAGACTCACAGAAGACAAAGAAGAAAACTAAACAAGAAGCTGAAAGTAAAACTATAATTTTTTAAATAAAAAACACTTGACTGTATCTTTGCTGAAGGACACATCACCTTCAAACTTAAGGACAGTCCTAAAAATGTTTTTCTGTTAAAAGTGAGGCAAAAATGTGCAATATTAAGCTCAAACAAGTTTAAAACTGCAGAAAGTAGATACATATTTCACCTTGGATCTGAATTAGAAGATCAAATGCTTACATTTGTATAGCAATATCCAAGAAAAGCAAAAATTATCCCCCAATCTTGAAAATTACTGAAGATTAGACACCGTGTTGGAAAGCCTGTACGTGAAAAAAGATGATATAAGCATTTACTTTAAAGCTCAGACTGAATCAAAAAAATGCTTATAACTGGGACTATTAAGGCTAATGTTTCTGTTTGTACATTTGCAGCCACGTGTCAAATAAGCGACGAGAGCAAAGATGAGGAAAGCCAAGAAAAAGAAAGAAAGTCAGACAAAGAGGAGAAAACCACACCAAGTCTGGCGTCACTTAACTCCAACTACAGGGAGCTGTCATCTTCAGAAAATGAACTCGAAGAACAAGTAAGAGCATTGCATTAAATATTCCATTATTTTTACTACACTTTTAACAATTACAGGATGTAAACAAACATTTGGACGTGTTCATTCCAATCTAACATGTTCTAAATTCAGCCAAGCTCTCCCATGTCGACAGAAGATGTTGAGAAGTTCGCCTTACGGCCCGCTCCCAGAAATGTTACCATTCAATGCCGGATCACCAGGGACCGGAGGGGCTTGGAGAAGGGCATTTATCCCACATACTACCTACACATGGAGAAGGAGGATGGGAAGAGGGTCTGTACTGCCGCCAAAGTTTTACTAAATAATTGAGCTCTGTAAACATGTATATGAGCTAAAGTTCTGTTTAAGTTGAGGATTTTTTTGAATTGATGAAACGGATTCACTCTTTAGGTATTTCTGATGGCAGGCAGAAAAAGAAAAAAATCCAAGACATCAAACTATCTCATATCCACCGACCCGACCAATCTCTCCAGAGATACAAGCTCCTACATAGGAAAATTAAGGTATAACTTTTTATTTTCTTTTAACATTTTAGACATATTTTCAGCTTTTTTAAATTCAATTTTATTCCAAAAACATTGGTGTATAAGTTTACTAAAATATTTATCAGACATACAATTATTTTTACTCGACACTTTTTCTGAAACATCAAAATCAATTTAAAAAACAATTGAGTCTTAAAAAAAACAAAAAATGTTTTATAAAAACATATTTTCACAAATTTACAGAAATACCTCATTACATTTTAAAAATAAAAGTGTTGATGAGAAGGGAAAATTATTATTTCATTTAAGATGCTTGAGTGTTTGCACTCCTTTTTCTATTACCTGAGTGGAGGATTAGGTGGGACTCCTTCACACCTGCGGTTAACAGGCATAAGAAGGTTGTTTTGTTTTTAAAATATTGAAAATATGAAATTGGATCACTTATGGTTTTGTGATAGAGCATTGAAGCTACATTCATTCGTATGGCCAGCAGGGGGCAATATAAATAAATGTGTGTGTATATATATATATATATATATATATATATATATACATTTACATTGTTTTTATTTTTGCCACATATTAAAAAAATAAAATAAAAACAAAATATTTACAACTACTTTAATTAATTGATAGCATGTAGCTTCATAGTTTAAGTGACAAAAAAAGTATTTCTTCAGGTCCAATGCTCTGGGCACAAAGTTTACGGTGTACGACGGAGGTGAAAACCCAGAGAAGAAACCATTTGTAAAAGAAAGTGAGTCAGTGCGACAGGAGTTGGCAGCCATCTGCTATGTGAGTGCAGCTCATAGACTTCATAGCCATCACAAACTTTGCAAGGTAGTAAAACCTGTGACTGACTGGTTTGTTGCATTTCAGGAAAAAAACGTGTTGGGCTTCAAAGGTCCCAGAAAAATGACAGTGATCATACCTGGCATGCTACAAAACGATGAAAGAGTGTCTATTCGCTCTGGGAATGTATGTCTATAAAACATTGCAAATGAAGCATGAGGTGATGTTGGTTGGTTTAGACTAACCAGGATATTTCTGTTTACTGCAGCAGAGCGAGACTCTACTGGGCTGTCATGCAAAGGGCCAGACAGACCAACTGGTGACTCTGGTGAATAAATTCCCGAGCTGGAATGAACAAACTCAGTCATATGTGCTGAACTTTAACGGACGCGTGACTCAGGCATCTGTGAAAAACTTCCAAATCATCCACCCTGACAATGGTAGACTTACTTTTGACTCAGTTTTCCCTTTTCTGCTTTGTTTGTCTAACGTCTTCAATGGCTGTCTTTTGCAGAGGATTACATCGTGATGCAGTTTGGCCGGGTGGCACAGGACGTCTTCTCCATGGATTACAGCTTCCCTCTGTGTGCCCTGCAAGCTTTTGCCATCGCTCTCTCGTCCTTTGATGGTAAACTGGCCTGTGAGTGACTAAAGGACATTCAGAAGCTAACAAGCCAGCAGTTTTATTTTTCTCATGCAATGTCAGCAGATAAATAAAACACAATTTTTTACAAAAAAGAGAGCAAAAATGTGCTTGGTCTTCTTGAGTGTTCTTGTCATATTTCATGATAAAAATATTTATTTTCAACATTTCCGTTTTTGCTGTGGTCACAAGTCCATCTGATTGGCAATCAAACTTGAGATTTTAAAGTCATGTTGCTGCAAATATCTGCTGAGAATCTTAACCACGGGCTGCACCATGAGCCATGACGTCGTTTCAAGATTTTTTCTTATCAAATTCTCAAAAACCTCTTTAAAAACATGCCCTCACTATCAAATGGAGCAAAGCTGAAGCAGATAAAGACTTGTGCTCTTGTGCAACACGAGGACCTGAATAAGATCATGGCTGATCTTGTGGACGTTTTCGGCACTGCTTCACAGAAGGGTCAGAAGTCATGTAAGATTCAGCAGATAAAAATAAACCTTCACTGCACTCTGCTGCTCAGGAAGATGTAAAAAAGACACTGGTGAGAGCTGAACCCCCATATGAAACAGAACAAACAAATGTGTTGAGCTTTTCTTGAACTGAGAGGTGAGAGAAAAGCCCGGATCACTACAAGGCCTCGCAAGTGGTCAACAGAAAAACATGGCTTCACCACTGAATTGTCAAATTATTTCATTTTAAGGGTTCAGTTCGGTGCAAAGGAGCTTGAGATCAAGAAAAACACAAAGTCTAAAGGAAGCCACGACTTAAAGAGTGAACTCTAATCATTCAAAGCATCAGAAGAAAAAAAGAAAAACGTCATTAGATGAGATCTCCTGTCAGGATGCCAGATGTTGCACAACACTCTTGTAGGTCTGTTTTTCCAAAGTCAGATTCTCTGACATCAAGAAGTTTTGGCTCAACTTACAAATGCTTATTCTGACACAAGCTTTCATTACATGAACCAAGGACTGGGCTAAAGCACCATGCTGATTGAAGCCAATCTTTAAAAAAATCAAGGATACAGATCACACAAAACTAAAACTGTACATCAAGTTGATAAATATGCCACAAAAAATAAAATCAAAACACCTAAATAAATACTTATATACATGCACACAAGCTCACACATATAAATACCTACCTGTGTTTACACAGGCCGCAAAAAAATGTGAACAATAACAATAAATGCTATTGTATTTAGTAAGTACACTTGTAAATTCACTTAAAAAACTTTATTTATTACTCTAATTACTCTTTTTATTGAGTGTAATTTTTGGATCACTTTTATTATTATATTTATTATTATATTTTACCAAAATTTCACAAAAATACTTGAAGTATTGTAGAGTTCATGTTGAATCATAGAAAATGCAAGCATTTTATTCACTCAGTGTTCCTTTGATTTTGTAGATTATGCCTATAACTAAAGATATTTTGTTTATTTATATTCAACATGCATCTTTCAACTGAGTTGATGCTCATGGAACTTTGTTTCATAAACACTGTCAATTTTTATCCCATCAAAATGAAGTTTTGTACAGATAAAACAAATGATAATAAAACAATTATTTAAAATAAAAATACATATAAAAAGATGTTACAATTTAAATTTAAATGGATAAAAATCTATATTTATTTATTGTAGGTTTTTTAAATTGATCATTTTCTCAAAAGTTTGCAGTTTGCACCAGAAGTTGCAGTTTTGGGTGACAACTTCAGCATTTCCCCTGCCCTTACTGTTGGAAATGTTGCAAGTCAATGTTCCAGATAAAAAAATGAAAAAAAAATTAGAGCAATGTGAATAAGTCATCTCTTAATGTGTTTCTCTTTAAATAAACTAACCTAACTGTCACATGTTTTGACTCAGCTATATAAATAAATGACACTCTAAAACAAGAACTTCCTGTACAAAGTATCACGATGTAAAACAAACAAAATTGTGTGACAGAAGACATGTTTCACATGCAAATACGTTTAATGGACAAATATACATACGTGTGTATATTTAGAAGCCTCTAAAATAACAGGCTCCTCCCTCTCTGGGTTTGCATTTAAGATGTGGGACCAAAGGTGTTGCGCCTGCATGACTTACGACCAGGACGACAGTGATGTTCAATCTGAGGCTGAAGATTCTTCTGATCGTGTCCACCAGCACACTGAGGCTGCAGGGAAACTCAGTTCCAGGTGAGATCTTTATTTTTATGTTCAAACATGGAGTCTAAAGAACACAAAGCATTTTATGCCACTTGTTCACATGTCAAAGTATTCTTTGTACCAGAGATAAAGCATGAGGCTGTCTCTAGAGTTGAAAATCAACATGAAGCAGTTGTGAAATTGTTTAATTTACTTGACATTGCAAAACCTGCAGCTGGAGTCTGTTGTCTCATTTTACTGATAAGGTGATGGTTTCAAATGTTTCTTGTAAAACCTAAAAAAGAAGACTATGTAAAAACGAATATAGTGACTGGTCTGGAAAAAAACATACAATTATTTAGTCATCAGCTAACTGATAGTTAGCTATTTATATTATTGAAAAAAATTCAGAAGAGCTTTTAAGAAAAAAAAACTCTCTTAACTTTATATTTAAAAACATTTCTAGTTTGTGAAGTCAGATTAAATTCTTAAATTTATGTTTCACCTAAAATAGTTGACAAAGTTGGAATAAAATAAAGAAAAACAGAATATTTTTATCATTTAAAAGTGGCAATGATCAACGAAAATGTTCACAGACAGATAACGGATGTTTTTTTCTGTAATCTTACTCTGATGTTTTTGCTTAAAACTCTAAAATTGGCAAGCCTGAGAGCAAAATGTGCTGGTCTTTGTGTTTATAATAGCTTAAAAATAGCATGGGGACTGAAAAATCGTCATATTCTGCACACAACATATTTTAAATGCATTTTTTTAAAATGTCAATGAAATAATGTGTAAATGCTGGCCCATAATGAAGAACTGAAGTGGTCCCTTTTTTGTTAGTAAAACCTGCTGTATATTTAAGAGATAAAATCCCATGCTTTTCAGAAACAGAACATCAGATTTACTGCACAAATGATTTTGTGTTCACCGTCAACTGCTCCATAAAGCTTCACCCAGCGGCAAACACCTCAGCCACTCACAGCTCCTCCTGGCTGCAGTTTATTGATCCATACGATGACGAGTAAGACAGTTTTCAACTAACGTCTGTGTTTAATGTCACATTGATGGTGCGTCTAATTGCTGTTTTATTTCCTCACAGAGAAAACCACGTCTGCAGGCTGACAAACGCCACAGGAGCTTTGTTCTGCTCCTTTCAGAGATCCACTGAAGCACCAGAGCAAAGCAGCTTTCCTGACATCTTTGATGACATCCACACCTATGAAATCTCCCTTTGTCACAGCAAAGACGACAAATCGGAAAAGTGTGAGCTGTTGGAAGCTAATTACACTCCTGTGACAAACAGTAAGCATCAAAACTGGAGTCCGATCTTACATGTCAAAACTCAAAAGTCTCGTTCATACGGAGTGAGAATCACTTCTGTCCTGTTATCAGTCAGACCCAATGCTCCATGCTGCCTCACAGTGAGCCACAATTCAAGTCAATACCACTTCAGCTGGAAAAACACCTATGAGAGGTACACAAATATGAACGACCTTGCAGAAAATCTGAAGTATGAGCTGCACTTCTATAAACTGGAAAACAAACAAAAGGTGAGATGCTTTTATTCTGAAAATATTGGTTCCTGAGAAGTTGCACACATAAAGAATGATTTAAGACTGATAGTTACATCTGCAAGTTTGTGGAGGCGAACGCCTTTATTGGGCATAGATAACACAAATCAGTTCTAATTTGCATCCAAAAAAATGATATTAATTCAGACGGTGCAGCATAAGATTGTTCCAGAAAGCACAAGCTACTCTTTGGATGAGGAGAAATGTGTGCCAGATTCAGAGTATGCTGCCAGAGTGCGGTCCAGCCCCAACGGGGCTCATTTCAAGGGGAAATGGAGCGACTGGTCACCTGAGGTTTCCTGGAGAGCAGAACCAGTAACTGAAGGTAGAAAACATAAAAACTTACATGTTTACTATAATTAGGACTCGGTTATTAAGTCACAGGATTGGCTCTTGTGTTCCTCAAATACTGTAGATCTCCCATCAAAGGCGTCCACTTTCCTTTATACTGTGATCACTTCCTTGTGCGTGGTTACCCTACTTCTCATTCTACTATATTATGGTCCTCTGAAGAGGTAATGCCCTCACTTCAACTTTCTACTATTTGACATACTGTTCCCATCATCTTTAATCTGATCTCGTTTTGGTGCACAGATGGAGGCAGAACAGCTTCATCCCAACTCCAGCTCCTTATTTCCAAACTCTGTACACAGACTGCCAAGGAGACTTTAAGGTAAAGATTGACGATTATGCAAAAAAGTTTCAGCATAAGAATCTTTTTTACTCTTGATTGCAGAGCTGGGTCGTGATACAAGACACGGCAGACGTGCTGAACGCAGAAGAAACACTACAAATAGACAACCTGGAGGAGTGTGCAGAACAGCAGCTGATAGAGAGTAGTCCATATAAAAACATACCCAACCCCAGAAGTCACACGGATCTGCAGAAAGGTCCCTGGGAAACCAGCAGTTTGCCTCATACGTCGATGCCAGGAAGTCCCGGAGAGGACTCAGGCTGTTGGCTCTGCAGCGATACTTCTCTGGAGGAGCTTCCTGTGTGGCACTGCAACGAGTACTGCACCCTGAACTGCATCCAGAAGCCCAGCTGCGGCACAGGGCAGCACCACGCAAGCCTGAAAAAGTTCTGTCTACCAGAACTCAGGGAGGATATCCTCGGGGACACCTAAACGTATATCTTGAAAGTAAAACTGCAATGTAGAAGCAATATTTCTACATTTGATAAATCTGCAGTTTTTCCATTACGTATGAACCTTACTGTGAAAAATAAAAACATTGTGTCTTACTGATTTTATAAATATTTCTCTTAAGTGATGAAATGTGCGATAAATAAATACCAACATTTCGTAGAAAGTTTTATTATTAAGCCAACACATACATGACCAAAGCACCATATAACCTTAAAGTCTGATACAGAAGAAAGCCTACCTGCCTCAGCCACTGTGGCTGTTTATTCCACAGCAAAACACTCTGCATAACAAAAAGACAGCCAAGGCAGCAAATTCTAACGTATATTACAGATCGATGAATACAAAACCTGGGGAAAAAAAATTAGAACCATCTAGAGACACTAGTGATACAACAGTATAAAAGTGCCATTCATTATACAGCAATTGGAATACTGACAATGAAGTAAGCTATTTTACATTAAACTTTACTGGGGCGGGGGAGATAGAAAGAAACCCTGTGAAAAAGCAAAAACAAAAAAACTTTTCATCCATGAACATTGATGACCACCATCATGGAAGATGATGAACTAAAGCTGTGTCCCTTGCACCACATAAGACAATGTTTTAAAAGAAATGACGAGAGTGGCAAAAGCACTCGTCCTCTCCTGGCATTATGTGCCAACCAGCGATTAAGAACAAAATGGATAGGTGGAAGGAGAACAGATGGCACAGAATGTGTGGAGTTTAAATAGAAGTCTTTAAGCGAGTCTCGATGTGAGAGGAGCACATTCATCGAGAGACTGAGCGGGGAGGTGATTCTTGTTAAACCCATTCCTTCTGCTGCAGCGGAGAGTCTTCGTCTCTTACGAGGGAGAGAATTTCTTGGCTTGTGCTCGAACTCTCTTTTCATATTCTACTCTATTTTGGCTGAAAAGGGATGAACAAAAGTTACAATGAAGTAACACTGACAGAAAAGAATCCAAATTTAGGTTTAAAATAAAAAAAAAATTTTTGTCATAAATAATAATCAGATTGAAAAGTTTAATTAAAGTCCCAAAATTTATGAATTTATCACAAAAATAGAAAACTCACTAATGCAGGTGAGAGGAAGGAAAAACTTAAATGAAAACAACATGTAGCTCAGTGTGTAGTGTGATTCCTATTTTTTAAGTTAAGCAATGGACTCCCTCCAATTTATTACTTGATAAATAGCCTGCACTTGATGTAAAAAGAACTGGATTATGACAACTATGCAAATGTATATATATAAAATAAATAACTCAATATAGTCACAGTATAGAAATTTGCTTCTTCTCACTACCTTTCAAGCAACAAATCAAACTATTTGGCTTAAAAAGAAAATTATTATATTTAAGAAATCTAATGTGACATGTCTGTGTACTGCATGCATAACAGCAAAAAGTCTATGAATATGGGTAATTACACTGAAGAAGACGGCATCATTTTGTAGCATCTTCATTTTTCTTTGTTCTAATACCACATTAATTATTTTCTGAAATTAGTTTGATATACCTGGGTTTTTAACTATTGAAAATTCAACAGTTTTTTATTGCTTGAAATAAATCAATAAGATAAAAAATGTCCACATATGTATGCAATTGAACGTGTTCTGCATTTCTAAACAAATACAAACTGTCCTTGAAAGGCCAACAAACACATTTATATTCAGCATATGATTTAACTTTAATAAAAGTGATCAATGTTAGAACCTTTTTCAAATTATAATTATGTTTAGACAGTGTTGAAAATATACTTTCATCTTACTGAAAGATCACTACTGGTATGTAAAGATTTGAACACATAAAAAAGAGATGAAATCAAAAGTTGTTTACCAGTAGATTGTGTAAGCCTCTGCTTGGGCTGGATCCTGGATATTAGGCTCATTTAGGAGTTCCTGGATACCTAATAAGATCTGCAAGAAAACAGAGAAACTCATTTATTTCACGATCAGTGCTCTTTTGGCCTGCTGACCACAAACGATGACAATGAAAAAAAATCAACTTGATTAAGATTCACTGAGTGGACAGAGTGAGAATGGGTCTCCAGTGACCTTCTACAAAAACTGTTTTCATTTATTTATTTATATAAAATAGATAGATTCCGAGCCATTAATAGTTGTGAGTTACCTTGTTCTAAATGTGTTCAGCTGAGAAGGTAATAACATAAAAGGTTTGCCTCAATATAAATATAGGTAAAGCACTTAAAGAGGGTTTAAAAAAAAAAAAAAAAAAAAAAAAAAAAAGCCAACGGGAACCCACACCTGCTTTATTGTGATGGCTGGTCTCCAGTCTTTGTCCTCCTCTAGAATAGATAGGCATACTGTGCCTGATGGATACACATTTGGATGGAACAGTGGGGGCTCAAACTTACCTGAAACACAAAGAATAAGGTACTGGTTAGTTTGGGCATCTCCATAAAAAAAAAAAAAAAAAAAAAAAAAAAAAAAATTAAAGCTCATGATTCTTACAGATGACAACACATTTATATAACATTGTTTTCTTCCATTCCAGGGACAGATTCTGTGCATTTGCAAACAAGGCATAAATTATGCCCAATTTTCCAGAAATGGCTCAAAATCACAGCAATTCACATGGGAACAACTATCAAATAAATAAATATTATTGGATAAATTAGACTGGATCATTTCCGTACATTTAAAATGTTTATGCGTTCTATATTTCATGACAGTGTGAATCGTCAAAAGCACTTATCGGAAATGTGTGCTGATTGCTCATTTCATGAAGTACATACACAATAAAAGCACTGTACAAAAATGAAACTAGTCACTACAATGTTACAGTTACAATGAACTCAGACTATAAAGTAGCTAACATTTTGGTGGTGAAGAAGGGTAATCGTCCTTGAACAACATGCGCAACTTGAACAGGCCTCCTTCCCACGGTGTCTATGAAAACACAGAACCATGACAAGCATTGAATTAACCTCAATCAGGTGGATTACTGGCAGTTTTCTTTAGCTTTTTCTTTTGTTGTGCATGTTGTTAGAATATAAAACACTTTACCCCTTTCTTGCCAGGAATAGCACACTCCCAATTCATGAGATTCATTGTTCCATCTGGATTTTTTGTTGGTACTGCGACGAATCCCTAGAACATTCAAAAATAACTTGTTGGGACATGCGTTTTCATAAAGCAAGAGGATTAAAACCAAAAAGATTGGACGTAAAATTATTTCAGATCAATATCCACTCACAAAAGGATGGTCTTTCCTCCATGCTTTTCGCTCCTGAGCGAGCCTGCTCAATGCAATGCCTGACATGGTTTGTGTGGACACCTACAATAAAAAAAACAAAAAGGATACAAAATTAAATGCATTCCCTCCTTACTTGCAACTTGGTAAAACATTTACTGTTTTATTAACTTAAATTTCCCACTACAACAAGCTTTAAAAACAAAAGTTTTACTATATTTTTAACATAAGATAGCTGGGAGTCCTTGTTAGTTTTCTATTTTAACCATTTAAAATTGTATCGAGGATTTAAGACAACCAATAGTGACATACCAGACCCCCATTCATTTCTGAACGGTAATATGGAAAAGCAGATAACCTTACTTGCATCAATCTATGATAAATACTCAATCAAAACTGTCAAACATCTCAATCTGTCAAAATTACGTTACATTGATGCCAACCCGTTTTAATATTAGTTCAACAGTGCATCCTTTGGATTGCACCTTAAAACGTGCAGCAGTAACATAGCGCTACAAAACATTAGCCATAGCTCACCAGCAGCTAATGTAGTTCACAACAACTTTATTTAAGCTTAACTATTTTAAAGTTCTAGTGTTCACAGACAGCGTCAGGTGATTTTTACAAGCCTAAATTATGCTGTTTGCGGAAAATGTAGCATTTTAGACGGCTAACAGCTAGCTAAATTAGCAGACTAAACGGGGTGTAAGGAATACGTCTTTTGGAGTGTTATTGAAATGTATAATATTTGATTTTAATCCTAAAGCACTCTAAAACAAGTGCATATTGACGTTGTCAAAGTGCTAATTTGTCAAAATGTAGTCAAAGCGAGCGCTTCCAAATAGATTTTGTCAAAGCAGCTTGATTAGCGAGCTAGCATGTTAGCCTCATATGCTATCTCATGTGCGCCAGAATCGTGCTCCATCTAAACAGGCGCTGGCGCAGTTAGCGTCCGACACGGCCCGATGCAGCACAAAAAATGCGCAAGTCCACTTGATTTGGCCACAATTTAGAACGGATCGAATGCAACCGTTGCTGCCCAGCAAAATCTCAATAATACCGATGTTTTTGGTAGACCCGGGAAATATGTGGAGATTTAGGACGACCAAAACGCTACAGATGATTCAAGAATAAGGACAAAGAACACCCCCTCCACCGAGAGGCGCACATTTATGCGTAACCAAACTAGCGAAAATGGCGCAAAGTCAAACGTATAAAATGCCACAATACACGACTGAAAGCTAACGCCGGTGCGGTCAGAATGTGCTCTTACCTCTCAGTGTGGCTGTATTGGTTCAGTTAATTTACTGAAAAAAATGAATTAGTTGAGCTTGGATCCCGTTAAACGGTGCAAAGTTTCCCTCCTGAAAAACCACACGCTCCGACTTCAGTGAGACACAGCGGAGCGAAGCAGCCAACCGTCCCTCACTTCCGCCGTCGGTTAAATACCCCCAACGAACATCCGACTGCGCAGTTACACTCAAAGAAGACCTTTTTGAAAACACATTTAAGTATTTGATTTGCAGAAAGTGTTACTTACTTGGTCGCGCACGAGGAAGAGCTTTGATTGATAAAGTTGTAGAAAATGTAAACGGTACACGCAGGTAGAAGTCCTCCAGGATTCTGCTGCTGCTGATAAATATGCTTTTGCTTAGTCATACATAAATCAATAAGAATATTTAAAATGAGTTTTGTGGTTCAAATCCTAAAACTTTGTTTTGTTAAAACCAAGAAGTTAAACAATCCATCATTGAATAGATAAGTGAAAGGGTTACCATCTTCACTAACAAACCATCTTTGTTCGCCTATGATGAAATTATGAAAACAGATTGTGCCCAACCTATGGGCGACACCGTAACGAATCAATTTCAGTTTATAGTTAACTTTAATTTTGTATCGTCTTTTGTTCAAATATTAATAATACTAATTATTAAAATTCATACATAACGAAAGCACATAAGACAGTTTGAGTTAACGGACACTAGAGGGCGCTAGCTGAGAAAAAGAATTGTGACCCGTTACTGAGGAGTTTAACGAAGGTTAAGGGGGTACTGTAAAAAAAAAAAAAACATACACAAACATGTATGAATGACATTTTTATTGGGTTTAATTATGCAAGACTATAAAGATCTATCCCTTAACCCTTATATTTAGTTTGTACATTTTTAACATTGCATAAGATCATATAGACGAAATCTGTGTAGTGATATGAGAATCAATAGTCAATAATTAAACTTTTTTATCTTGAGGAGAGATGACACATTCATTCTTTCTGATTACAAGTTGTGATCATCAATCATGCATTTAAGTGATCTGTTGTTAACTTCAATGCAAAAAAACCAGACTGGGCACTTAAAAACAATGATCAAGCTACAGATTTGATAAGTTTGTCCGTCAAATGTGTGATAAACAACGTCTGATATTAGAGAACTTAAAATCTAATTAAGCTGAGCTGTACATATCAAAAACAAATTAAAAATTAGCATTGCTGAAATGGCTTAAATAACAAAGTACAGGTAAATAAAGCTTATTCCAGAGTCCGCATATGTTAGGATTCACAAGTATCTCAGCTTCCAGATGAAATGAGGTGGAACTCGATTGTCTACAATGCTCAAGCACTGGCAGTTAGAAACTGGAGGATGATCTTAAGACGAAATGAAATGTTGGGAGTGAATATCAGGGGAGTGTTAGTTGCCACTGGTGAAGTCATACAATGGTTAAAAACAAGTGTGAAGGAGTGCTAGACAGTACACAATTGGAAGGCTTCAGAATACTATAGTAAATGTAAACATAGCCTAGTTCTGGCAGGAAATCCAGTCTTTTTTTTTTTTTTTTGATTGCACCTCTTTGCAGATTTCAAATTTTGCACTTTAAAAGCCCTTGTGTGTGGTTACATGTGTTATTAAAAAAAAAAACATGCATCCATATTCACCCCCCCCCCCATGACAATATAAAAACAGTTTTCATCAAGTGTATAAGTGTGCATGTGAGTTACGTGGAGGTTTCTGTGTCGTTAATAAGTCTATGTACAAAGTGTGTCAGCATTAAGAAACATTTACTTGTCCCTGACACTACGATTGATGTGTACGATACACATAAGACATTGGATTTTGGTCACTGGGAAAAAAGGCAACACTAAAATATTCGATAGTGAACAAAATATCCAAACCACACATCAAAACTGAAAACAAATTTCAGGTAAAAAAGAAAAGTGTTCTAAAATGCGGTATTTACATCAACATTACAGGCTATAAGCAGTGTGCACAGTGTTTTTCACTGTAGTGCTTGTAATGCTGTGTATGAAATTGACAATTCAAAAGTTCTAATCAACAAAACAAACCAATAAAGTTCTTAAATGTAACAGTCAACTTCATAGCCAGCCAAGTATAGTCTTGTTATTGGTTATCATGGCATGTTCTCAGTAAAAGACCATGTTCAGCATCTGCAGTCTTAACCTTATCAGAAATCTCAAGTCCTGTACAAACAATGCAAGAAAAAAAAAAAACCTCAACATTGTCACGATTTGCTCATTTTAAAGATCCAGTATAAACAGCTTCCACATGAAGCTGTGGCTTTTGTACAGTGTACAAAACGTGCAGTTCTTAAGAGTTAAATACCAATATTGAATTTGGATTATTTACAGAAAAAAAAGTCCTTCACCACTGCCTTAAATGACTCCAGTAAGCAAATGCTACAAAAAAAGAGCATTTCAAAAATTTAAATCTTTCTTAAACATACAAACTAAGCCTTTAAGATAACTTGGATATTAGAGAGGGAAAAGAAGAATTAAACTTCCTATTAAAAGATCGTCGCCTATCAAAAATTCAAAAAAAGCTGTTTTTATTTTTTGCTTTACTCTAGATTTTTTTTAACATTTCCTCTTAGCTTTTAACTTTAGACTGCAGAAACAAGGCCTAATAGTAAAGTCAATACAGTACTTTTACGCATTTATGAAGCAAAAAAAAAATACAGTTGTGCAATTTAAAAATTGCCTTCGCCAATGTTTAAATAGACTTGCTTTTGTAATAACGGTTCATTATAAGTCATTTGCGCTTTAAAAGCCCAGTTTATGTAATTTATCTTCTTCCACAGCTAAATCCTGGCCATTCATTTTTTTTAAATTAAAATTTCTTTTAAATCTTTTTGGAATTATGTTCATATATGGGAAAAAAATGAATGTATCAAATACTTTTTAAAAAGTTTTTTTTTTTTAGATCCCTCTAATAAATATTGATAATAATAATAATAAAAAAAAAAATCACAAATAGTTTTTATGGTTGAATTAATAATATATAGCCCAACTCTTAGTCATGCTGACGCACAATTCCCTTCTTGATATCTCTGAAGCAATAATTTTATGTTTGAAAGTTAGGAGTTGCAAAGACCGCATTGATCCCTTCTTAGACTCTTGAGCTAATCGATAGAATTGTTGACTGATCTGATGACCCTGAGTGAATCGTTGGCCTTAATCAAGAATGGCCATATTTATAGTATATAATGTTATAGATTACAATTGCTTATCTTCAGATAGGAAGAAAAAAAAAGGAACTACTTGCCACTAATTGGAAAAGGTCCAGTTCAAATGTACAGGCACAAATTGTCAGTAAACAGTTATTTACATCAAGAAATAAAAATAAAAACAAAAACAGAGGGAAAACAAAAAAAAAAAAAACCCACCCCCCTATTTCAAATCTCCATTGTGCCAAACGTTCTTCCACAAAGATGATATGTTTGCATCATAACACCTGGAGCTTCTAATACTGAGTTCTTCTCACATCCGGGAACCTCTTTCCTGAAGAATCTGCAGATACAAAAAGAAATATGCATTTCCTGAATGTATGAAGATAGATGCACACACACTGAGTTTCAAATATCTCATTAGAATAATCCTTATCCTGCATGTTGCTTTTATTGTTGAAGAGAGATTGACTAAACATGTGCATAAGCGACATATTTGAAGCTACCTCTTCATATTTACATTGGAAAATCTTATGAAGCAAGGTCAACCTTGCTTTAGGATAGCATGCTGCTGATGATCACATTTGAAATTTCGTCCACATGACAATAAAAAAAAAAATATTTCCCTGAGTATAATGTGGTTCATTTTTTGTGGTTTCGCTGTTTTTCTTTTTTTTTTTTTAAACTTCCAGTTTCTCTTAAAATTTTTATTTAGCTTAATCTGTACAACTGTAAAATATTTGCATCTGGCTTCAATTTATTTGATTTTAAGTAGGAACCATTAAAATGTGATAAAAAAATTTTCCTTTAACCCATAACTATTAAAGTAGAAGCTACAGAAATAAATAAATAAAATCAGACACGAACTTCAGCCTCGTCTGACTTTTAGGATGTAACAGATAAACAGAAAAAAATAACTCTAAAAGTGGTATTTTCTAAATATAACAATAATTGCGAATCCACCGTTTGAGCAACTTTATCAGCTAAGTCTTCCTAACATTAGACAGCTGGTTGCTGAATATTACACATTATTTTTATGGTGTATGTAGCAATAAATCCACATTTGGAGTAAAGGCTCCTGGGTTTTGTCTATTAAATACAACTTTCTTTTTTCCTTGAAGTCGAAGGCTCAGTGTTTCTTCCCTCGCTCTTTTCTGCGCTTGTTTTTTGCTAACTTTACAAGGTATCAATTGAGCAGTCGCCTCAGCCGCTTTAACAAAGTAGAGAATTGAGTTTCAACACATGACCAAGCGAATTGAAATGCGTCAATAACGAGTCGTATGTGTTTGAGAATACAGTCGTTTTTCAAAATAAAACTCTTATCAGAACCAGATAAATAAATAAAATGGAAAAAAGTAGTCTGGCTCTTTTTTTCCCTCTGCGGCCTGGTACCAACTGTCCCTCAGACCGGTGCCGGTCCACAGCCAGGGTTGGGGACCACTGCTGTACAGTCAGAAAGCAGTTCCGCTTGAAACAATGAGTTTTGGTTTCATTCTATATTACTGGTCTCATTTTATTTATTTTTTTTGAAAGATTTTAACTTTGAGAGTTTAAACAAGAGAGTGTTCTGAGTGTCTCAGAAAAGAGTATAAAGTATGTAGTGAGGGGTTTTACAGCATTAAGACATGATTGAATTATAACATTTTAAAATGACTACTTTGCAGAGTATTTTTGGAACACAAATTCCAAGATAAATGAGGAAACACTGTACAGTATAAGAACAACTTGACTAGTTTTTAAAATTTATCTTTAATTTAATCTTTAAATTTTTTTCTTGTTATCATCAGAAGATGATCTGAATGTCATAAACTGAATATTTGTCACAGATTATTTAGGCTTTTGATTGAGCATCTACTGAAGAGGTTGCAAGCTTTCTTATTTTAGATTGAGATGTTTTTATTATTCTTATTTATTTCTTATTTATATTTTATTTTCATCTCTCACAAACAGAAATTTCATATTAAATTGAAATAAGAGCAAACAGCACGTTAGGGCAAAATAAATTCTATTTACAAACTGGAGTGGAAAATGTTGATTCACGTTTTTTTTAATGAATCATGACAGTTTCAGTACTAAGGGTGTGGGAGACCTTGGCCATGACAATGAGGTTTGATCATTTTAAAGCTTGTTTACTGTCAAATACATGCTTTTAAGAGAACATAAATAGGATTATTTTGGTTGGTTAGGCAACCAATAGTTTATTAAGTCTTAAACCTAAGACATACATAAATAGAATCCACAAAAGACCTAAGAAAACTTGTTAAAAAAAAAGCTGGAGACCATCATTACATATGAATAAAAGCGTTTAAACTCTAACTCTTTATGAAAAGATGGAGAACATCTTTTGTTGTAGAAATACCTTCCCGCTCACAATTCTTTCAGGGAGAATGAATCAGACGAAGCATCCTTTGATGCCCCACGCCATCCATTAACCAAGGCTGCCAGTGTGTCAAAAGGAAAAAGGGTCAGAAAATAATTAAGCCTTTTACATCTGGTCTCACAGAGCTTCACCTGAAGCCAAGTAGCAAGATTTAGCAAAGACCATCTGCTCTCAGATCAAGCTTTGGCTCCAAGAGCGAAAAGTCCAAAGCAGATCTCCAACATGGATACTGTCACGTTCGATTTGTTTGAAGGACCTCCTGTTTGCTCTAAGGTCTTTGAAAACTAATGCGAACATTTCCAGGGTGAGTTGATAAAAGCGGGATAAATGAGGGAAATGTCGTGGAAAGGCCAAGAGCACTTCAGCACTCACCGGTGAGTCAAAAGTGCTCAAACCTAATCAGAGGCGTTCATTTCACAATCTGTCTCTTCGTCCTCGCTCTGAGCAGCATGCAAAGAGCGCAGGGGAAGGAAAGCAAGAGACTCTCCCATTGGACAAGAAAACCCATGGTTAAAAAAATATATACTTATTTAATTGAAGGTAAATCAATGCTTTCATATTGAAAGGTAAAAATTCCAGCCACCAAAATGATCTTGAAAGATCTTTATAAGATTAATTCAGATATGGTCAAGATCCTTCATCAAAACTGATTAAATTGTTGAACAACAATTTATAAAAAAAGAATCAACTCCATCAAAATCTAATTTGTTACCAATTATTGTGCCTGTAGCGTCTTTCATCGTTTTAACTAGTAACTAAGTACAGATGAAGCCTTGTTCTTATCCAAATGTAGCTGCTTTCAGAGAGTGGGCCTTTATTGAAGACAAGCTTATGCGAGTGAGAATTCCTCAGTGTCTGCCATCTGTATCACTCCTAAAGTTTCTGAGAAAATCTTAAGACTGCCAATATTTCCAACTATCCCCAGACTTGTGATCTTCTAATGACTAAAGCATGGTACTACACAGTTTAGACTTTTGTGTGCAAAGATAAAATCAACCCATTAATGCTCAACATAATTTGAAAATGGGAAAAAAAAATAAACATATTGACAGTTTTCGACTTCTTTTAGAGAAGTGGTTCCCAACACCCAGTGTATGGATGGGTACCCGTCCATGGGACAGTTGGTACCAAGCTGAGAAAAAAACACGACCTTTTGACAAAAAACTAAAACAAACAAAAAAAAAAAACAACACGATTCTGAAAGGAACTTTTACTTTGGAAAACTATTGTATTCCTTCCACCATATCAGACTCATTCTTTAGTTGCTCAGTCTTTTTTAAAGCAGCAGCGCTGATTGCTAACCTCAAGCTAGAAAAGTTGACAAAGAAAAACCTATGTTGAAAGTTTCTTCGTGCAGAAAAAAGCCAGTGAGGAAAAAAATAGAAGAATCTTGAACTTCAAAGAAAAAAAAGAAAGCTGCATTTAATAGACAAAAAACATTAGTTTTTACTCCAAATATGGATTTATTGCAAAAGTTGTTCCCACAGACCATTATAATAATGTATAATACTCAGCTACCGGCTGTTATGATTTTATTTAGAAAATACTAGTTTTAGTGACTTTTCTAAAAAAAATCTGTTGCTCCTTTAAAGTCAGACAAGGCTGAATTTTGGCAAGTAATTTTTCAGCTTCCATGTTGGCAGTTATGGGTTAAATGAAAATCTGTCATATTGTAGTGGTTCCTACACAAAATCTAGTGTACAAATTAAGTTTAAACCAGATGCAGACATTTTAAAGAGGAAGAAAACAAACGTTACCCTCAAAAGTCAATTAAAATCTGAAAGAAACCCACTTCAGCTTTGTACAGGCAAATCCCTGAGAATTAACTGGTGCGTGGCCTGAAAAAAGTTGGGGACTGCCGTTTTAGAGCATTACTGCCATAGACGGGGCGTGCTCCTTCATATGGACTTCTCACCTAGCAGTGCTGTTACTCTCTTTGTTAGTTCATGAATAGAGTCCATTTTAAACGAGCTGCACAGGCTATCTTTCTTCCATGTTTGCTCAAGATGAATTTCCAGCAGGCCTTTCCCGCACTTACCTTTGCCTTCTCACTGGGCTCACTGTTGGTTCCGTATGATTGATTGTGCAGCTCCTTGGAGACTACACACAGGAACTCGGCTTGGTCTTCGTTTCCATAGTTGTACGAGGAACCAATGCTGACCAGCTGAAGAGACAAACGAGAGCAGAGCCAAGCTGAATGACTGGTCTGTGTGATCCTAATGAACACATTAGCTAACTGGAGATGAAAAGGAAAAACAAGCAGTACCGAAAAGTCTAATTCAGGTAAATTCCATCAACTAGATCAATCCACCTGAGAGCTTTATAATTCTCACTTAAGTTTACCCCTAGGGGGTAGGATGCTGAGCTTTTTATTGCCCCTGCTAGACAGATAGCAATGATATCAGTGCAAGACAGAATGGGGACGACACAGGCATATCATGAGCCCTCAACCCAAAATACCATGACTGACATTTTATGGTACACTTAGCACTATAAGATAACCCAATCCTTTAAACCGTAATCATTAAAGGCCACTATCGCATAGAAGTATGGCTTTTAAGGGATCACTTTTAGCTGAAAACAAATTAACTCCATTATTCCCAACACCTACGGACAAGAGAAGTCAAAAATCCACATCATAAGGAAATAAACTAAGGAACCAAAGTGGTGGCAATAAAAAGATCACTCATTCACAAAACAAAAGTGGCAAAACACAACAGAAATAGTACGAGGACGCTATAAAAGAGAGGAACGGTGAGCGGGGAATTGATCAAAGGCTGATGATGCAGGGATGTGGTAACAAGTGGACATGCTGGTAGGAAGTTTAGAAAGAAAAGGGGTGACTGTAAAGAAAACAGAAGTGAGGGTTTCAAGCTAAAGTAACTTGACTTTTTCTGACAATACTGGTGTCATCAACATAACATATATTAAAAGCTTGGCAAAAGAAATAACCAAAATATTCATTTCACCTACTTGTAGTTACATAAAATACATTTTTTGTCGACAGATGGAAGCAAACTGTAGACATCATGAACAGAATGAAAACCACGAGAAAATGCTGCCGTCTGGGTTCTTGCTCATCTCTGTCTTCTTAATTGAAACTGTGTGCTCTGCCAGCTACATGTGTACCTTTGGTACCCAGGTGTGCATGTTCATTCTTGCATCGCTCCATTAACCATTGCTACAAGAGACTTGTTGTTAAGCAGACTCGTACACCAACACGACAAAAACAACCAAAACATGTTAACTAGCTACCACTTGTTATATTTCTGAAGAAGCCAATGACCTGCAGCCTTCTGGGAAAAAAAACGATTTGATCATAAACGGTCATTTCTATTTTTCTTAAAGCTTGTCTCTACAAAAGGCAATCCTCTGCTGAAGGGTGAGCTTTAGGAGTAATTCTGAGTTGCCCCATCTGACCCACGTAAGGAGATTAGTGGGATTTCAGTCCTGATGGGTTCTCCAGAGATCTCCTGTCACAGTTCTTTACATACTGCCAAATGAATAACACCAAAATGTGTCTTTGGTTCAAATTCTGTTGGTATTTTTATTTTAGACTGAAAATGTCTGGTTTCTGTTACCCAACTATCTTCTACAAAGAAGACAAAATAAAATCTTTAAAAACACAAAGTAGAAAAGGTTGTTGACAGGGTTTTAACTTGTAAATGTGTAAAAACTAAAACAAAAAAAAATTAAACGAAGGAAATAAAACTGCAGACTACAACAAAGGTGTCATCTTTGCTTTACTGGTGAGCAAGCAGTGCGGATGAACACTGAAAACAATCATCTCAAAAAATCTAGTTGTCTACTTGGGACAAACATGGGCCAACGGAGTGTATATGGACAACACGGGGACCATGCAGTGACCAGCCCGGGAACAGAAGTTTGTGGGACACACCTCTCCGCTGCTGCTTGGCAAAGCAGACTCCTCTCCCTTCACCTCCCTTGACACAATCAGCAGAAACTCTGACTGGTGGGCCCGCCCGTAACCTATACTGACAAGCTGCAACAACCAATCAGAGCACAGAAGGCATGCTCGGATCACGTTTGCGGACATCAAGAAAGATGCGAATTGTGCTTCGGCTTTTCAATCTATTTCCAGTATTGGGGATTGGACTTTTTTGGCGTCACACGTGAGCATAACAAGGTGAGTGAAGCACATGACAGAAGGACTGCTGCTGTGGCCCTGCAGGGAGAAAGTACCTGTTCAAATTTCCAGCCATCAGACATAGTCGACACCATTTGCGTTAGTTCCTCCTCCTGGCATTGCAGCACTCGATACACATGCTTTACTGGGACCTGGAGCCAGAGATAAACATATAAAGTGACTTTCTAAAAATGTAAGGGTTGCTGCTTGATGTCCCTTGAAATGAAGATACCTGTGACGTTTTGCAATCGCGTTCCCGGATCTTGTCTTTGATAAGTTTTATTAATGATGTGATGTTATAGAATTCAGCTTCTTCTAGCACACCTAAGACAGAAAACAAACACTTGTGTGTTAGGGATTAGAAAAATACAAGTCAGCTAAAAAGATGCAAACTATTATATGTTACTTCATTTACATGGAGTTAAAACTATTTTTCATAAAAACACTTTATTGTGAATAGCTTTGGGGAAGATGAGATAAACACGATGAAATAAAGATTGACAAGAATAGGGAAGTTGATGTTTAACATTTCTGACGGTCTCAAGATCAGACTCATGATCAGTCAGATGATTTGACTGGCTGCTGTCTGCTTAAAAAGCAAAATCAGTCTCAGTGTTTCACCACAAGCATTGCAAAGCAACAAACAAACAACTGAAGTTGGCAATGTAATGCATCTCCCTTCTCAAAGTAAATAATCTTTGAAGTTGACGCATATTCATGTAAAATCCATTTTAGATCTTTAGCTTTGCTCTGCTGCATAGTCACACCAGGGGCTGATGGGAAAACAGTAGAACAGATTCTATTTGTTTTGTGCTTTAATTTTCCAACACTGAAATAAAAGCTTTAATTTCAATGAGTTCATTGAAATCATTCTATACAGAGCCATTACCTTCCTCTGCCAAGTCCTTGTTGAGCACCAGTTTGCCATGCCTTAGATAGTTCAGCACTGGCCCAAAGTATGTGGGGTCTCTGTCAATGAGATAGGCACCAGTTTCATCCTAAAAAAGGAAAACAGACAAAAGAAAAACACTCTTTTTGATTTAAAATAAGGGAAAGTGACACAAAAGTGGAACAAGTTTAAAAATGTTGGGTCAAAAGTTGTACATTCCCAGCTGAAAAGGAGTTTCCTGGCGTGGTTCTGCGCCATCAAATGAAACCATCACTTAACAAGCACCTTTCTTAATTGAAACTTATCTAGGTGGAAAACAATCTCCAGAGCATCAGTGAATAAAAAACTCTGGGGATGAGAATTTTGAGGTCAGTTCCTGAGCTGATAATCTGTAGTGGTTGATGAGACACGTGCACGCAGATCCAAGACCACTTTGGTATACCGCTTCAGTATTCCCACAGGCCGTGGCTTTCATCCCGATTCCTTCACAATCGCTGCATATTCCCTTTATTTCTGTTCAGTGATTAGCCTGTCTGTGTCTCATGGGGGAAAGAGCAAGCGAAAACAATTAGAGCAGAACAGAAAAGGAGCAGAACAACAGAGGGGACCAGGAGGAAACACCTTGGCTTTCAACTAATACTTAGCCTAATCTTGCCTGTGATACAATCAGCCTTTCGTGGAAATTTAAAATGTGACCTTTTACTAGTACTTTAACACACTGATATATCGTGTAAACAAAATATAATGAGCATGACAGTAAGAGAATAAAAAAAACAAGCCCACAACAAAGGTCTACACCATATTTTAATCTAATTTTTAACTTCAACAGTTTGACTTTTAATATTTGTCCTCAAAAATTAACAGCAAAATGTAAAACCTAACAAATTATCAACTTTATGCCGTGATAGACATCATGTTTTCAGCCTCGTCTATTTTACTAGCGTGTTAATTTATCCTCAACTTTCTGATGTGAAGATGAAATGAACTCAGAACATATTAAACTTTTTCCATAATGAGAGAATGTCCCAGTGCATTCTCTTTCCTAATGAATATCTAAGCCCTCTTGGTTGGCTGACCTCTTTTCTATGGCAAAAATATTCTCCCAGAACCCAGAGGAGCTCTATTCGGATCCCAATACCCTATGTCAGCTTCTTACATTTAAACAGCCCATGGATTTTAAGCACAAGCACAGGTGGGTTCGTAATCGAGGACACAGACGAGGTCGATGTTACACAACTTTGGCTAATGCTAGCTTCGTCCATCCTGGGATAAAATCATACTAGTTTTTATACCTCATGTCAGAAAAAAAAAAAAAACAGCATGTAATAGAACATTAAATTCACCAGGGAGAATATTTGACAAATCTTAATATATATATATATATATATATATATATATATATATATATATATATATATATATATATATATATATATATTTAAAAAAGTATATTTTATGCTGGAATTTCATTACACTGCATTGGTTTAGATTGGTTAAATAAACTCAAATGTTAAATACATTATTTAAATACTGTCAAATACCCTAAAAATAAATTAACAAGCAATACCCGACACATAAATACAAACATTTAAGGGCATTAATGAGAACAAATGAACAGAAGGTGACAGATTAGGATTATTATAGGGGCATTTTTGTATAATGGTAGTTTTGATTAGAAACAAAAGACTATCTCTAGAGGCCTAGACTAAAAACAGAGGGGTTAGATGCTTAATAACAACGAAATGTTGTTAAAATATAAAGAATAAAAAAACATTTAGCAAAGAACTATCTTGATATGTGTAATTATGGGACAAGACCATTTCTGTTACCGAATGATAAAAAAATATGTATTGTTACCAGGGTTTAAATTTGAACCCAAACACGCCTTTAAGCATATGCTAAGAGTTGTGTAACAGCTGTTTCAGCACTGACAAGATACTAACCATAAACACATGAAAACTTAAGTAAACAAAGCCAGTGAAAAGGGTGGGCTTCAAGGAAGGGTTGTGTACAAACCTTATCTTTCTCCAACTTACAATACACGTCCACCCACAGGAAATAACAACAGACCCACCCCTAAACCACAATTTGTTCAACAAATGATTTTGCAGATACATTAGCTGTCTTAAGCCGATCCTTCACAAATTCAAGTGTGTGCGATGAATTTTCCCCCAACATACATGCCATGCTCAGCAGACGTAAGACTAAAAAGAGCCGTTATCCAGTGTTGCTATGCTCTCATCTGTTAAATGGGACAGAACTCACCAGCATGGGCTGGACTTTAAAATGCTGCAGTAGATCTTCTGGATCACGTGACTGTGGTTACTTAGTCAAGTGGAAGTTTGATCGTTGTTAAGTACAAGCCTGCAGTGTCCATGCAATAATGGAGTATTCAAAGATGCCATCATCTGAAAAATGTGTTTTTAGTGTGTTCTACACCATCAAGCAAGATGAACAAAATCCTTACCGCAAACCTGTTTTAACCAAAGCAATTTCCCACTTAAGAAGCATTTAACACAGTTTACTTCTTCAAAACCTAACAAGGTGCGAAGCTTTTACCGCACCAGTTATGAAGATAAGAACGGCAAACCTGGAGCAAACATGTATGCATTAAAATTAGGGTTTAGCTATTGGATTTTAGGGATAATAAATGGACCGAAAGTAACAAAGGACGGGAAAGGAGATAAAACCGACTTTAGTGGCGTTTAAATAATCCATAGTACTTTGCAGTGTGAGCATTCGGTGCTGGAACGTGGTGCAGGAAGAGACGATACCACCTTTAAATATTTACATTGCTCCCACAGTGCCCTGGCATGATGTGCAACGTGAATCTGGCATTAAACATAACTGTTTTCTCTTCCGGCGTGCAAACTGGACTTTCCTGCAGCAAATGTGAAAATAAGAAAGACAATGAAGGAGCAAAAATATTTTTGTGATGGCTTACTTGAAAAATTGATGTTCTATAAGCAGAAGGAAAAGATGCAGAGGAGACTTTGTAAAAGAAAATCAAAACATTTACTAATTTACATTACTTTCACAAATAAAAGTGGGCAATAACTGACCTCCACCAGGCCGTTTCTTCTGCTTAGCTCTATTACATGCCAGTATGACAGCATTTGTGTATTTTTGGAGTGGCATTTGAACAATTTCAAACACCAGACAACCTGCCATGTCTGTAAGGTTTTTCATAAATCAACCCTTCCTCCCCTTTCTCAGTGCTCTACTCTAAAGTGCAAAGCAAGCTCCAGTCAACAACATGAATAATGTAGCCTCTCTCAAGAGTCCTGCTGAAGCATGTCAGCCTGCGTGACTGAAAACTGAACCACTCGCTTGCTTGGCTGGCTGGAAAAAAAAAAAGACGTAACTTGATTTACGTTGCAGAATAGGTAGAAGTACAAAACTAAAAAGAAAAAAAGAGAGTTGCTTCGTTCTCTGCAAATGAGGCTCGATGTGTTCACCTACAAGCGATCCACCGTTGTTTGGGCTTATGAATACAGTTGAAATGAGAACAACTGTTATATTATCTCCATTTAACCTCTCCTGCTGTGGGAGGAGCTATCTTATCTTGGCTTGAGAGTGTGATGCACACTTAAGACAAGGGATTGAGATAGACTGATCCGTTGCTCACCAAGGATAAACGGACAAAAAACAAGCTGATTATTGAGAGATTAAAATATTTACATGAAAATAGGAGATGAGCTGTGGTCTCAGCGTGAAGGGGACCAGGAGTGAGGATTAGAAAGAGCAAACAGAGAGAGAGATAAAACAATGAATAAAAGGACATGCATGATAGAAAAACTGAAGAGAAGACTACATTGTAAGAGGAACCAGAACCTCTTTTAGAGTGTGGTCTCTGCAGTTGAAACGAGCAGATGTTCAAACAGAGAGAAGGCTGCTTCTGAAGCACTGGGCTCATTCACTGGGATAAGTGACTTCATCTCGAGTTCTCGGATGTCAGCAGCATTTCACTGCACCTGGCAATGACTTGAATGTGGATGGAGCTTGGAAGAATAACAGAATGGAGGCTCAGCCACATATTAGTCAAACATCGTGAAAACTGACCCGGTAATAGAATAAATATGATAGCAAGAAGAAGTCGAAATGAAGTGCTGCAGATTTGTTTAAATGTAGTTATCTTTCGAAGGCAGCGAAACACACAACAATAAAAGTCCCAATTTAGAAATTTAGAGTTTTTCTACAAACTACAAGTTGGAATTCAACTTTTTAAACTGCCAAATTGTATCCCATTTATTTAAAATTTCCACACGTGCAACGTAACGGCCTCAAATGGGGGAAAGTTTCCAGTGTCGACTTCCTCTGGAAAAGCTTTTAAAAAGATCTTATAAGTTACTCCATTGCGTTGGGAAAACCTTTGTTATGGTTAACAGCGTTGTTTTTGTACCATCCAAAAACGATAACGTCTTGGGAAAAGTTCAAATATTAAAAACACACGCGGAACACAGCAGCAATATCATGTGTCAAGTAGTGACTGTCGGAATCTAGCTAGCTCAGCTGCTAACACTAGCTAGCGAAGAACATTTCGAGTTAGCACTCAAGAATCGGAATAAAACAATGTTTAACGAAGCATTTGATCAATATCATATGCGAGTGCGTTAATCATTCTTGTCATTTAGAGTGGCGTAAATAAATATGGAAACGATATAAGTTAACTTGAACACTACTGCTCAACTAGCTTAGCATTTACCTTGTCGGAGTCGAGCTCCGGGTCAGCTTGGCTCAGTCTGTACAGAAATGATTTGGGATCTCGGCATAGCGTCTGTCTTGTTGTTAAAAAATAGGTTCCACCGACATTTAGTCGTATCCATTTTGATGCCCCCACCCCAGCCGAACTGTTTATCTCCCCCGGAGATGGGGCCACACATCTCCGGTAAACGGAGCCGCTTGTCTCGGAGCTGTTCTCTGCCATCCCTCTCCTCGGCTCCTCCGCCCTCGCCTCGGCTATCTCTGTTCGGGAGGCTCACAGGAAATATCGAAAAGGCAGCCACGGACTGGGAATCCACGATTCATGCAAAGCAGGCTGCCAACTCCTCAGCCACTCCTACTTGCTCAGTCCACCGCTCAAATAAGTTAATAGAAAACCCATTCTCTTGATTTATTCCCTCTCTTTGATATGGAGAATACACTCTCTTCAAAGCGTGAAATTCTATTAAAAATCCCACTTGTTTTTTTTAATAGTAAAATGATCAGAACAAGATTCACACAATCATCTATGAACATAAAATGACATTTTAATAACACAAAACAACTGATGATGATCCCATACTTTATTTACATGCAGAAAAAATGTGAAAGCCACTGGACTGTTTTGAAGTGTTGCCGAACAAAAGACAGGAGACAGTTGTCATTTGAATGCCTAAATCCCTACATGCTTTAATTACTGGACTACCAAGCATTAAGTGGAAAATTCATCATTCAAAATCTACTGACCTAGCACACAAATAATCAGAGAGAGAATGAACAGATTCATTAAATAATCAGAATATGATTAAATCACTGAGCAAATAGAAAATGTATGATATAGTAAGAAAAAAGTTGTAAAATATTATAGTTTACAATAATTATTCACATTCAAAGGCTTTACATCTCAATACATACACAACATGGCCCCTGAACATGACTTCAATCCAAAGATGATTCATATATTAGAATTTAAATAACACAGAATGAACTATAGGCTAAACAATAGCCATCAATAACCTTATACAAGAATAAAAATACAAAAACTGTATCCTAATATCATTGCATTTCTTGCTTCAGATTTAATAATACATCATCTGTACATCACAGTTCTAGCCAGTTACAAGCCAGATAGAATATTCCATACACAATGTAACTGACTGCCATCCACTTGATCCAAACAATTTAGCAATTTAGAGGAAAGACTTTTCTGAATTTTCCTCCAACATACAGATACAGCAACTTTAATCGGTCATTTTATGTCAGATAGTTATTCTTTAACTGACACCCAACCATACAGAGCCCTGGGCTTCAGGGCTATTCAGCTATTCTCCAGTCACACTGTGCACAGACTCAGCTGAAGAAAGAGGGCCTTGGGAAAGGACCTTAAGGTACTATACCACCCCCCCACCCCAGAAAAAAAAAAAAAAAGAAAAACAGAAACAAATTAAAAGCATCATAATAATACATATTACTAAAACAAGAGCACAAGTTAAATCATTTGTTTTAATTTCTATTGGGCCAACGTCAGAATGGAAACAAACTAAACAGTCGGGCCAGTAAACCCACACAGGTATGCCATATTGATAAGGAACAACAACTTCTTCTGTGATTGCTTCCAAGAATGATAGTATGTGTATGCACTGCTGTTGATGGTGGTCTACTGTTCAGCATGAGGTGGTCAGCACATACGATTTTATTTTCAAAGGACAGTCTGAAAATAAGCTGGCTACTCCACCGATTAAAAAAGAAAAATTCACACCACAAAGCCAGTGAATAGTACAAAACAATCAAATCAAAGATACTATGGTTGCCAACACAATCAAATACCCATCTTGAATAAATAATATCTCCAGTGCCCTAAGAAAGAAGCAGACAAGGTTGATCTACAAAAAGGAGCCATGCAGGAAAAATGCAAGTTGTGATTGAGAAATAGTAACTAGTGGCATGTTTCCCCACCATGTGAACCATCCTCAGTAACAGCTCTGGAGGCTTCTACTTTAGAAACTGGTTCAGACCCATGTCTCACTGCAGACCAGAGCTCTGCTTTGTTACCCAGAGACCTAAAACAGGCTGCAATAAGCAAGTACCAAGAGACAGGGGGGAAAACAACTCAATTGAAGGCAGGGAGGAACACCTGGGCTCTGACACAAAAACAAAAATATATATATATGCGTGTGGTATGTGTGCATTGTTTGTTAGGATAGGTGCGAGACTGAATTACTACAGCTTGCAAATACAATGGAGGATGAGATTACAGTTGTAGCTACGCTAGTAGGCCCTGGATTGTGAAAGTTTAAATAGTGTTATCATTGAAGAAAACAGCTCCTGCACATGAGATAATCCTAGCAGTATCCAAACTAGCGTTACGCTACAAGACAAGCTTGCCTACCTCCTAACCCTTTGTTTTTATGAAGCAGATGTGCATTGTGGAGTTCTATTCCATACACGGACAGCGCAAGTAGAAGCCTGACAACGAGCCCTAAGAACAAGCAAAGCAACCAAGAATTTAAAGTTGTATTTTTCCCATGGTTTCTTATAAAAAGAGGTCTAGATGCCAGCAACCTGAAGTGTTTGTTTACACTGATGGGATGAAGGGCACTAAAAAGGGCGTTACTCTGCTCAGTGATTGGCCTCAGAGCTTAAAATGAAAACATAAAAGAAAAAGAAAAAAAAAAAAAAAAAGGAGTGAGCACAGAATTGATTCGGCTCCTACACGCCAGGGTTTTGGTGTCTTTGATAAATCTTTCTCCAGACTTCTTGGATCTTCTTGCACCACCTGTCTGCATTTCCACTGGGGTCCATCAAATAGTATGTCCGATTAGGCTGCCAACATTAAAAGGAAAAAAAGAAACCCACACATCAAAGAGATTCAAAACAATAAGGAGTTAACAGAAAGATATAGAATTAAACAGACATTCCAAATAAATATTCGTTTACCGTGTGAACAAAGAAGGTTTTGAAGTTCTTGGCCTCGGGGCGTAACTCTAAGGACCAAGGAATCTCCCCTTTCAGAACCCTGTTGACAGGATCCACGTAGTACAGGTGTGGCCCTTCCGTGAGAAGGAGCTGCCGCCGACGTGCAAACAGACCCTGAAACAAACATATCAGGACACAAGTTGACCAACAGAGGGGGCCATGAGCTATAGCAGACTTCATTTTGTGCCATAACATAGTATGCCAGCATGGAAAGTATTTAATAAAAATTTTTTTTGTCAAAACCAGAGTCTTATTAAGACTTCATGTACAAATATTCATTTTGAACATGTTAACAAAAACTACAAGGATAACAGTAACTACAAAACATTCAGGAGCAGCAGCACTTAAACAAATTGTTTAAGTCACTCACTTTGCGTTTATCCACTGGGCCCATTTTCAGGATCAGATTATTCTCCACGAACTGATGCCTGAGTAAAACAAGCAAATTACTTAGAATTTATTCAATTTACTCATATTTTATTTAAAACATAAGATAAAAAGCAGCTTTGTCAAACAGAGATAAGTTAACAGGCTCAAATCTGAGATCAAATAAAAATTAAACAATGTTTTATAAGACAATTTTTTTTATTACAAAGAAGTACTTTATTGATGGCATGAAGAAAATTTACCAGGGGTTCCCAATGGTCTGTTTGTCAAGCAACAACCTCTTTTCTTCTTCAGTGAACTGCAGGTCAAGCTCAAAAGAGTTGCTGTCCAGGTCATGGATGTACTGTTCAATGTTGCTGCTTGACCTTTGTGGGGGAGTCGAGTCGTGTGGCGACAGTGACTGCGATGAACTGGACTGGGCCACCTGCATGTTGCTGAACTGGCTCAGGAGGTCATCGTACTAAGATCCACAGACAGATGAAACAGGTAAGAAAAAACAATTTGTGTAAAGATGACCTCAATAAAAATATGTTGGTTTAATTTAGAAACATAGTATGTAATGACTGGTTACATTTCCATAGCAGTCCTCATCATCTTCAGACATAGCTGGGAGGTAAGGTGTAAGCTTTGGGGGCGTTTGTAGGTGCAGGTCACACCAGGAAATGGTGTCAAAGAAGGGGTGCTGCTTCAGTGGCTCATACCCGCCCATCTCTTCACATCCAATTCGCTTGGATGGATCCAATGACTGAAGTTAAAACAAAAAAGACATGTTGTTGTCTTACAGCAGAAGATCACTGTCACACATTTTGAAAATACTAATTAATATTTCAAATGCAAAACATTTTTTTTAACAACCTACCAAAAGTTGTTCAACAAGATCCTTGGCTTTGGGAAAGAATTTCTCTGGAAATTCATACTCCAGCTTTATTATCTTCTGGAATATAAGGTACTCGTTTCTACAACACAAAGTAACACAAACATTCAAAAGAAATGCAGATGAATAGATACACATTAATCAAAACAATTCTAGAAATATAAATACAGAAGAAAAGACGTTAGAAAAAATAATGTGTGTAAGCACATACCCAGCTCTGAATGGAGGTAGACCAGCCACCAGCTGATAGATAATACATCCCAACGCCCACAGGTCAGAGCTATAAAATAGAATTAAAATTTAAAAATTTTTTCAAAAATATATAAATAAAACATATAAAAGTAACCAATTTACCTTTTGCAGGCCGATTTCTCTGTTAGCAGTTCGGGAGAAACATACTGTGCAGTTCCAACAAAAGAGTTTGCCCTGGCTGCATGTGAAAAAGAGAAAAGTCCAAGCAAATTACACATAAAAACTTAAAAATATCAAGATTCATCAAGTATAAAGTCAAATCATTGCCACACTAGTAGTTTGTAACACAACAAGTTTACAGGATAAAGAGAAAATTACCAACAGACTATGCAAAAACAAATTCAGACTTGTCAGAGCACGAAAAGCACAGATGCAGTAAATGACGGTTAAAACTAAATTCTTTTCAGTGCCAACCAAACCCTGACGATAACACTGCATACATGTGTCTTCAGATATGTGAAATGTAACCACAATTAAAAAAACAAAACAAAAATAAATAAACACCATAACCTGCTGACTTGTAAAAATCTGTTATGAAAAGCACCTTATTTTTTCATAGAAATTAGTTTAAAAATGTTTGTGATAAAACACTCTCCCTAACAAGAGTTAGACTCAAAGTATTAACTTACAAAATCTGTGTAAGCATACGATCTTTATTATTAGATTGCTTAAGTAAATTTCTTTTGATCCCCTTAAACGATTCTTAAAGGACAAATTTTAGTTAAATTTCTGATATATACAGTACTTTTCTATCACTCAATGTTTTATTTAAAGTCACTCATATAATCAATACATTGAGTGACAATCAACCTATCCTGATGTGGACTACTACGACTGGCAATTGATACCGTTTCTAGCAATTCACATTTTTATATTTATACTATGGATATATAAATACATGCAGTATTTTATACAGAACATCATTTGAAAAGCAAAAAAACTACATATTTTTAAAATAAAATAACTTTGAAGTGGGTAAAACATTTTAAAATAACTGTAAAAGCAGCAGCTTGTTGCAACAAAGAGATAGAATATTTCTTTAAGGTCAGGTCACTATACCTTGCATTTAAACTTTATGTAGCTTTAAGAAAACTAAAGTTCTGAAACTGATCCATACTTTACTATAAAAAAAAACAATAATAGGTAGAAAAACAACCTGTAACTATTAAAACAATTTAGGAAATCTGTGCTGCAGTTATACCTTGTTTACTGTCTGACGATAACTGTTTTGCTGTTCCAAAATCTGTTATTTGGATGTGCATGTCTTCACTCAGAAGAATATTTTCTGGTTTCAGGTCTCTAAAATGAAAAGAATAAAAAATGTTGTTTTCAGGAAAGGTGGATTGTACAGTTTTTTTGGTAGATATCTTATTAGACAACAACTTACCTGTGTATTATCCCCTTAATATGCAAGTACTCTAATGCACAAACTATTTCAGCCGAGTAGAACCGAGTGCAGGTCTCATCAAAGGAACCAATTTTGCGAATGTATTTTAGGAGTTCGCCATTTTTAGCATAACTGAGACCAAAATCTACAGAAAGCCAGTTAAGAAACATGTTTTGAAGAATACACACACACAAATCTTAAACTCCTCATGTAAAATATGCTCAAAAATCAGTTGTAAGGATACACAACTTCTCATCATCTTGAAATGTGAAGAAGAGCTTGACAAAGAATGGGTGATCAAGGCTTGACATCAAATCTCTTTCCCTTTTCACATATTGGACTTTATTCTCCTTCATAATGTGGCGTTTCTCTAAAATTTTAACTAGAAAAAAAAAAGAAAAACATATTGGTACATGTATAATCATTTTTTAACAGTATAATTACAAGATCAGGTGTACTTGCTAGAGGAAAATAGGTCATACTGACTTGCAAATTCTTTGCCCGTGGCATGCTCTCTTGCCAGGACAACCTGAGAACCAGAAAAAAAAACGACAAGAAGAAGATATCTGGTTGGTGAAAAAAAAGTGCAATCTTTAGGCCCTATTTACCAATTTAACCATCCCCTTAGGAAAAAGAATGTACCAACTTCTACAAGAATATTATTCAAAGAAAAAAATTAAAGATATATACCGTTGAAAAGGAGCCCTCTCCCAGTATTTTGCCAAACTTGAAGTCCTCTGGCTTCTTCTTGCGTGGCTGAGCCGGCTGAATGGCCGGCTGCGTGCAGGCCTCTGAGCTCTGGCTGCTTGCAGGCGCTCCTACAGCACAAGCTTTTGCAGCTGGGCCCTCCATACTGGAGCAATGACTGCTGCTTGCGCCTGGGATAGCAAGTGGCGAGCAGGAGTCAGGGTGGTTTCTTACCATTGATGAATGTGAGCAGGAACAGATGACAACGTTGGACTGAATGGGTACAACATCATACTGAAACAAAACAAAAAACAAATGATACACATCAAGAACGGAGAACTGAAACAAAATTATATTATTTGAGACAAAATTAATAAGAATACTTTAAAACCTAATATTAAGCTGTTATTCAGCTTAAAAAGCAAATTAATTGTTCAGAAATTTCTTAAAAAACACTACTGATTCAAAATGAAAGTAGACTACAGTTGTCTCCATTTACTTGTCGCTTAAAATATGCTTTCACCAGATGTAACGTTTCTTTGTCAGGGTCAAAGATACATTTGACTTTACAACCAAATAGCTGGTTAACATTTAACATTATAACATTTTAAAATAGTATATGTAGTATTGTTTTTATAAAATATATTTTAAAAAAATGAAGAAAGAATGCAACATCCACTAAAATGGGCAGAACACCCAATTATTGCATAATATACAACAAAATGAATACTTTTCTAGCTTATTTCAGAATTTAACTATATAAAAATATATACTGGAGCTTCTGATTAAAGAAAACATAATGCTGTTTAGCATAATTTTGTAAATAAGTAGTATTTCATGTCAGACTACTGAAGGGCAAAGTTCAACCTTGATAGTAATACACATAGAAGCTATATGCTTTTGTTGTAAAAACAAAAAAACCCGTCAAAGTTCAATTTTCAGTGGCAGCAGCTTTTACAACAATGGTAGTGAAAATGGTATTTATAGTATTTAATCATCCAGGCGTTGTAGCACTAGAACATGAAGTGAAACTGATTACATTGCATGACAAATCGTGGTAGTTGATAGCGACAGCCTTTTGTGTATAATCATTAAGCAAGTATGATAGTACCTTCAAACGATTACGTATAACTCTTATAGCGTTTGAACTGCATGAAAAATGTAGTTAAATGGCAATAAACGCTGATCAATTTAGCTGGCCTAGCTACTACTCATTCAAAACCAAGGTGTGGCCATTTAGCTGCTTATTCCGGAGTTGACTATAATGTAAGCAAGAGTCCAAATTAACCGCTATTCACTCTGGCAGATAGGTCGATCATATACTTAATGATGGTCTGATAAAACTGTCATAATCATTCATACTGTTGTAAAAACTATCCTATGGAAAGTTTCATCCCCAACCAAAGCCTGCTAGCACCAGGCTAACATTAGCTCCAGCTACCTTGTCAAATAATGCCGGCCATCACTGACAGCAAGTTACAAACTTGACGCTAACAGCAAGTAAGCTAAAGACAGCAAACAAACCAACGAAAGTAATTGAAAAAAACCCTTGCCTTCATGACACATTGTTTCCCATTCTCGTTATAAGTTACAGAAACAGCATGTATATCAAATTTTCAAAGTTGACAATCAGACACCATGATGTTATCGTTAGAGAACTCTCTTCTAACGAAAGGTGGAATGCATTGTAGCAAGCATTAGCTTGCTAGCAAGCAGAGTCGGTAAGTAGAAGCGCGAATCTAAGCTTACATTAGCAAACACTGGCTGGTCCGAAGGAAACCGTCTGAAAAACTTCAAAACAAATACCCTAAACATATAAGTGTACCATATCAGAGCTCAATCGAAACACGTTTATCTAGTAACCACTGAAAATGTTAAACAACCACAAAAAAGACATTTAACCTGAAGTGTTTTGTTGGCCAGCATTCGGAAGCTAACACTGCTAGTGAAGGCTAAAAGATATTAGCACTGCTTTCAAATGAAGGCCCAGCGTAACTACTTACCACAAAGCTGCTATTCAGCACATTTTCAATACCGGCTTCGTACTGTTACTGCTCTCTAAATAGCTACACTTACCAGCTGACTTGTAGCTCTTGCCATGGGAGTTTTCTGCGAATATTTATGTGAAATAAAATAATTACAGAAGCTCCAGTAATGGCTGCCTCTGCGCCTTCATTTTTGAGCTGTGACGTCGTTCCACAACAATGTTACCGCAGGACAGCAGAGGAGAGTCCTGCTGTGTACGCCCCGCCACATTAACAGCCTTGCACACGGATAAGGCTAAAGTGAAATCGGAGCGGTTGTTGATATTCAAATAAGTTGTGGCGTATTAACTATTCCTGCTTAGAGCTCTTTAACTCACGCCTGTTCCTCATATCTGACTCTCATTTTGGAGTGTTTATTGACAGTCTCTGCGACTTGTGCATTCATAAAAATGAAAATAAATCAAATGTATGTTTACAGTAAACACGAATTATTTTAACACATACATTTTGACAGTCATAATTGCTTACTGACTGATATTAATGGATGACACATAGATAATGAAGCCAGTTGTTTTTATATTGAATTGCTGTCACTATACAAGTGCTTAAAAATATGAAGTAGATTAAAATTTCTAACAATCTAGAAAATAAACCATATGATGTTGACAAGAACAGTCATGCTAATAAAATTAAATAAGATTCCACCCCAAACCAGTTTACTTTGTTTAATCTTAAATGTGGATCCAAATAATTTTTTTCTGGATCTTTATAATTTAACAGTAAATATTTATTTTACATTTTCAAACTTATACAGGCAAACCATCGTCACTATTTTTCAATACCAATATATTCATGCTTCAAGTAGAGAACTGACATGAACACTTCTTAAAAATATACTTCTGCATAAAGATTAATTTCCTACTTTCCAATCTGTTGTCATCAAAATTCTTCACATCTCTTTTGTTTAAGAGACTAAAGTTTATACAAGAAAAACAAATGTCCCAGAATCTATAATTAAAATGGCTTGTAAATGCCTGCTCTATGAAAATTAGAATTAACAATATCAAGGTTTATTTTTGAATTGTGAAAAATATTTCCTAAAAATATATGGCTCAAAAGAAACTCTTAAATGTTTTTAGTCCTCCTCTTGTTGGTCGCATGACTTTTTTGAGTCTTCATCACCATCTTCATCTTCTGACGTCTCGCTGTCCTCACTTGATTCGTCACCTTCAGCAGAACTAAACACAGAAAATACTTTTAATAATTTTGATATGTTATCAGTCATATAGATTTGCTGTTGGATCCCCAGTACCTAAGACAATAACTATTACTTATTAAGTCTGGGCTGCCCAACCCTGGTATTTGAAACCTCCCACTCCAGCTCTCTCTGCACTGGTTCCTCCTGATTTTCTGACTCCATTCTGATTGACTGAACATTCTTGAGCCAGGTAATCAGCAGGGAAAAGTGCAAGGAGGGATGTAGATAATGAGGACCAGGGTTGTTTTTGAACAAATACACAACAGCTTGATACCAAGTTCACACAAGCCTCTTCTTTCATCAACAGAAATAGTTGTTTACCACTGACGTCGATTGAGATTCATACATTCAACTCCAGAATTAACATCAAATGGATCTGCAAACAAAAAAGATGAACAGATTTTGTTTGATCTACTTTATAAAATATTAGAGATCGAGACTTTAACTTTTATTTATCAGAATAAAAAATAAATACATGTATATATTTTGATTTGTTTCCCCAACATAAAAAGTATTTGGCAGCGTTAAATTGTTGATGGCATCTAGTTATATGGTGATTTTTTTACTGACTTTAAGGCCCAAATTGCTTTAAAGTCTTATTTACAAACACATTCATATACCGATGGCAGTGCAATACATTTTTGTAGTTCTGGATCTTTCCTAAGAGTCCGTTAGATTTGATCCAGCAACTTTACAGCTGAAAGGTTTCAGTAAACCTAAACAGTTAAAACAACCTTAAGATAAAAGTTAAATCTTAACTTTTGAAAGTGCTGGTTGCAATAATAGATTAAACTACAATCCCCCCAAAACTACAGACACATTATAATTATATATTTGATGAAAATCAAGATTATTTCCCCAATTTTCTTTTTTTTTTTTTTTTTTACCAAACTCCTCCTCCTCTGGTTTAGATGTGAGAAACTCCTTCTCTACAGAGAGTAGCTCTTCCTCAGACTGACACGCCGCATAGCGATCAAGAAGGACTTTATTAAGCTCCAGAAAACCGTTGCCCCACTTGAATTTCTTTAGCAGAAGGACAGCCAATTCTTTAAAACCTGAAACAGTACAAATGCGACAAAATATTTAAAAAAAATGTCTGCAAGCAATTTAATTAATATTCTCTTAATGACCAAAGCTAAAGTCATACCAACAATACAGAATGTGGCTGCAAAAGCCTCCACACAGGATAACTTGCAGGGCTTTCCATAGTTAACAGGGTTTGCTGCCACAAGATATGGCAGTAGTCTAGGATGACTTCCAATCATCTTATTGAAAGGTGTCTCATCTAGTTTGGCCCATGAACAATCAATCACTGCGAGTCCACTCTGAGCGACAATTTCTCTGCAAAACCGATCACACAGAACGTTCCACAAACAAGATTTCTTTTTTCGGAGATTCAGATAAATGCCGAATAGAGGAAGAAGTCCACAAACCTGTCAGCTGGCGTCACATACTTTACACCCATAGGACTCAGTATGAGCCCGTTAAATCTTTGGTTGAGACGCAGATTCCGCACAAAGCCTTTCCGAACCAACTTTCTGCCAGTGCAGCGTTTCGGATCACAGTGACCCAACTCCCACATGGCAAGTGGACAAGGCAGCTTTACCTGGGGAGCTTCTGCTCCTTCTTCTAGGTGAAGACTTGCTGTTAAATATAACAGGACAAAAAGGCACTTTATGAAAGAGAAAATGGCCCTCTATATTCATTTAAAATGCAAAACAACAAAGCATGAATGAAAGGTCCATTAACATTGTTTCAATTCAATTAAAAATATTTCAAGCTCAAATTTTTCATTTCAAATCAGAGCTGAGGTCACTTTGGCGCAAATATTTATAATATATTTATACTGAATATGTAGATAAATCATCACAATATGACTAACTAAGATGGACATTAAGTACTTAAAATCTTCAATAATTTGAATGTAGGTAAAATATTTAATAGAAGCATCAGTAATCTGTTCAGACATGTTTTGTCCGTATTTAATTACCTTGGAAAGCAGAGTGCATTTCTTCAGTAAAACTCTCCAAAGTTTTCCCCTTCATTTTATGACGTTTGTCTTTCCCCTTATTGTCAGCGCGCACATATTTGCCATGGTTCTTTCGCCCCATGTTAAAACAAGTTCATGTAAATAAAGTAATTCCCTGTCTAAAGTAGATCCTTTCACATTTGAACTGCACAGAAAATAGCCAGCATTTGCTTCGGACGTATGGCCGACAACGGACACTAAACTACAAATGGAACCGGAAATCGAAATCAGTACAAATTATTCACCAACGTATATAACTAAGATACCGCTGCTAATACATTTTAGTCGTAATTTACTAGAACAAGACAGATAAACCCTCTATGAAGTTAGCATCACACGCTAACATACAACAACATTAAGCGTGGCGCATGCACCCCAATATGCGAAAACGCGCATGCTCACAATTTGATTTGGTCACGTGACGCATCACGTGACACTGAGAATTGTTACGGAAATGTGTGAAAACAGCTAGCCTTACTATTTACAATGTTTACTTTATATCACGAAGTCAGTCCTTTATTAAAAGCAATCTCTTTGTGCCTATACAGTAAGTACATTTTAAAACTGGCCTCCAGCTCCACGTTGTGATGATCAGTTGCTTTTACTGTTTGTGGCTAATGTCGGGTTTGTGTCCATTCAGTTAGCCATGGATATGCGGGTAAAATGAAGATCGTTGAAGAGCCGAACACATTTGGGTTCGTAAAGTATATATATTTACCACTATATGCTGGCTCGTGCTGATCTTGCTGTTGTCTTTTTCATGCTTAGGTTGAATAATCCTTTTTTGGCTCAAGGAAGCAGACTACAACCCAAAGTGGACCCATCACCACTTTCTGGTTTGTTGTCATTTATCTTTTATTATAATACAGAGTACAAGATCTGTTTAATTCATTTTAAAGATTTTTATAATTATTAAAAATAGTGTAATTATTTAAAATGGTGTTTTCCTTCCAAAGGCCCTGTGCATCTTCATCATCTTTCTGGGAAATGTTTCAGCTTGACAGAGTCAACGTAAGTGTTGTTTTTAAAGTTATATGTATATCCTGCGTTTTACTTAATTTGTGTCATTTCCTGTTTTTTTTCTATCTAACCATTAAATTCATTTATGTTTTAGATATAAATATGAACTATGTCCATTCCACAACATTACTCAACATGAGCAGTCATTCAGATGGAACGCCTATAGTGGGATATTAGGGTAAGAAGCCACAGAAACACGATTAATTCCCAAATAATAAGGGTTTGATGGAAATTAAGCTGTGCGTGTCATGTAAGATCCTGTTTTGTGATCATGCTTGTTTTTTGTAGGATTTGGCAAGAGTGGGAAATAGTAAATAACACTTTCACTGGCATGTGGATGAGAGATGGGGATCCTTGTGGAACCAGAAACAGAGAAACAAAGGTGTTTAAATAGTCACACTATGACTGTACTCGTGTATTCCAATGAAAGACAACCTGCAATTATAAACTTTTTTTGTCTTTTTCCCCAATGTATTAATATTTTATAACCCAGATTAAACAAATCTGTGTCCTCCACAGAGAAATGGTGTCTAAAAGTGTCTGAAATTTGATTAAATTATTTTTTAAATGACATTTTCTTTTCAGTTAAATCTTCCAAAGATCTTTAAAAAGCAACTGCTAGTAAATACAAAAAATATTTACGTAAATATATCTTATCTTATTTACACTGTCTAAAAGCCACTCGTTTAGAGAAAACAGTAGAGGTTTAGTGGTAGGTAAAACCGGAAATACTCACGTTTCTTATTCTATTGCAAACTTGTGTTATTGTGGTTCTCCAGGTGACTCTGGTTTGTGGCTCAAGCAGTAAGCTTTCTCAGGTGTCAGAACCCAGCACCTGTGTGTACTCGATAACCTTTGAGACACCACTTGTCTGCCATCCACACTCTCTTTTAGGTAAGAAGGAAAACCGATGCTTCATGCTGCTGGGTAATATCTGGAATGGTATTTAATGATTAATTGCATGGATTTTTTTCCCCTGCAAGTGTACCCAACCCTGAACGAGAACCTGCAAAAGGAATGGGATGAAGCTGAGCAGGTCCTCTATGAGGGTCTAGTTACAGAGCAGGTTAGAGGCATTTTTAGCAACGGCACAGGCCACGCTAATGAAAAACACTGCTTCAGCTTAAATTATTTTGATACATGTCATTAGTTTTGAATTGAAGACACCTTGTACAGATAAATGTACACAATACATTTTCCTTTGCTCCTTCGGTTTTGACCTCTGTGTATTTTTGTCACAGGGATACAAGAGTCTTTTGAAAGACATTTTTAAGGAGGCCGGACTGCTAAAGAGCCGTGAAGTGAAAGCCAGTCTGCCACAGGCTAAAACCGTTTCAGAAAGTCCCAATTCTTTACAGAAGTGTAGGGAGGTGTGTGGATGTGCAATACTTTACAAAATCAGCTGATGGATTTATTATAATTAGCATTTCTTTATCAGTATTGATTTCTGTTCTTTTGTCTTGGAATTTTCACAGGACTATCAAAAACAGAGCGAAGAGCTGGAGAGGCTGCGTGCTCTCCTCACTCAGCACAACATTTCCTTTGATTCACAGCCAGGTAAGGGAGCGAACTTGTGCCGTGCAAACTATTTTACAAATAATGTGTTTATGACAACATGTGATCTGTTAAACACTGTTTTGTGTGTGACAGAGGAAGAAAAAGACACACCAACTGGGACCGTTAGGAGTGAACACCTGAGAGGAGACACAGGCCTCATCGACCTGCACTGAAACAGTGATTTGATCAAGTTAAAATCTGTCAACTGGATTTAAACATTTTCCTATTTTTATTTTTATTTTTTGCAAGGCATATCTGTACCTTTGCTACATTTTAGTGACAGATTTTACTTTCGTTTTGAAGGGCACATTATGAGAAATAAAAATGTTTTCAAAGGTCATATCTTTGCTTAATTTTATACAACTTTGAACTTTAAAAAAGTGCTCAAGGCCTTTTAAGTCATATTGTGACTATTCAATGACTTTCAGGTGTAGTCAGTGAATGTTATCCTGTCTGTGCTCATACCAGATCTGTGAGTTGCAGACTTTTCTTGTTGGGAGATCCCTTTTTAGTTGACTACATAAAAATAAAAGCACTGTTGCACTGTCCTCAAGACAAGTTAAAAACCTTTCCCTACTAAAATAATGACCAGGAGAAAAAATACTAAGTGAATACAAACGACCAAAGAGCATAATGTTTATATGCCTCTTTTACTTGAAATAAAAACCAAAAGGAAAACATAGTGAGACATAGAACGAGTTTACAACAACCTACAACTGACTGAACATGGCTCCACATTCCAAGCTTTTGTGAATTCAAAGCCAACCATTGGCAGCTTGTTTTAGTTCAAATTAGCTTAAAACTCCACAATTTCATTAGGGTAGGTTCCAAAAGAAGCATAGAAGCAAAAAACCAAAAGAAATATTTAAAAAAAAATTATTCTGTGATGTGTTTCTGTATTTTAGGCTAAAAAAAAGAAAACAAAAACATCTTGGTTTTCTATCGATGAGTATATAAAACCGGCAGCCAAGTGGCTCCATTGATGAACATCGACACGCACCAACATGTCGTGACTAACAAACATTCCTCAGACATTACTTCACAGGCTTCTGCTTCAACATGAACGATTCACAGGTCTCTTAAATATTGTGTCCCTTCTGGTTAAATGAACACACGGTTTGAAATCCTTCAGAAGACAGAGAAAATTAGAAAAAGTAATTTTTTATTAAGCACCTAAAAATAAAAGGAAAAATATATATTTCCACTTAACCAAAAAAATCCTTTAAAAATTCTGTATTCAAAGCAACGGTTTTTGGTACATACACTCTCATTCAGTCTTTTTTTTTTGTAACCCGGAGTTTGTTCCTGATCAGTTTCATCACTGCTTAAAGGTCAAGAGAGCATCTGGATGATTTCTTTGGCTCTGTGCGCCCTCTGCTGGATAACTGCATCCTCTGGTGCCCCTCCAGATTCTTCCACCATGGACATGGCTTTTTCAACTGTGGTGTCCCGGGCCATCCCACGCAGCCCCTCCAGATATTGAAGCAGCAACGGGAATTTTTCATCTGGAATCTGAGAAAAACAATAGCCTCTAATCAATGATTTACACGTGACGGAGCACAATCATTGAATCTGTCAGTCTGAAATACAGATCCTTTTTAGAGGTGTTTCTTAGACACTAATATATACATGGTTTAGGCATTAAAAGCAAGAAATTCTAAAGGATAAATCATTTGAAATCACAAATACAAAATCCTCTAAAGGTGACCAGTGTCTACTGAAACCGTATCGCATTGTGATCCATGCAACTAACTTTTCAGAGCAAATTTATTATGGGATCTAATTAAAGAAAATACTACTTAAGTGTAAATATGCTAACAAAAATTCAGCGTTTATTGTTTCTCTCAAAGAAATAATACTGTATGTAAAAAGTATATAATCCTTTACTAAAAAAAGCTGTTAAAACAGTTCAAGCTTGGTCTCATTTGAAACTTTAGAAGTTTTTTGTTTTTTATTTAATTTTGAAAAATCTTTTAAGTGTTATTAGTTTTATCATTATTTTTTAGGTATTCAACCTTCTGGCAGGTTCAATAATTTGTTGTTACTTTACTTGTGTTCTTTGTTAATTCAAACAAGTTTGCACTTGGTATTGAAGTGTCATGGTATGATATTCTATATGTGCAATGTTTGTCAATAAAGTTAATCAAAAAAAAATGTGAAAATCCTTGAGTTATAAGGTTACTGAAATCTCCACCTCATCCGACCAGAGGTGGAGTGGAAGTTACCTTTTCCGAGTCAAACATATGCTGCAATAACCACGTCTGCCTCGTCTTCTGGAACTTCCACATTGATCGATTTTCAGCCCAACTGTTGTGACAAAAACAGCAAAGTATAAAACACAGAACATTCAAACAAAGCACGAAAAAGCCTGAAAAGGTAAAACAGATGTGAGACAGGAACAGAATGGCTACAACAAAGGTTGAAGTTCTTACCATGTGAGGTATTCCAACGCCTGCTGAGATGCACTTGGCCCAGTTGCCGTTTTTCGATCAGAATTCCCTTCAGCTTTAAGCCTCTTCTTCTCCTCTTTCTTCAAGATCTTTTTTATCTTTCTCTCCAGAACTCGCTTCTCCTCAGGACTGAGGTCCTCTTCCAGTTTGTCCTCTGGTGGTTCCTGTGTCACAACAGGACATTTGGATGGCTCTGTAATCTTAGACACACATGCAAAATTCAAAACCAGCTAATTAAAATGTTTTTCTTTTTCTTTCTTTCTAAATTTATAGAATTTGCATGGCAGAATGTCTTAAAACATGCTATAAAACCCTTAAATGTCATCACATCTTAGAGTAAACTTTTTTCCCAGTAAATTAATAATCCTTTACCTTCTTTAGAGTTTACGTTTAAAATAATCTAAACTTCAATATTTCTATTGCACAACCACTTACTTCAGCATGTCTTGATATAACAATATATAATATATATATATACAATATATAATAATGTCAATGTTTCACAGGCAACCTTTTTCCTTCACAATAAAATGCCACAAAACTCAAAAGAATCTCTACGATTAAGTTTACACAGATTTTATTCCACGTCAGAACTATTCTGCTAATCAATTTGCAAAGTAGAGTGTAAGTTAACCTTAACATGAATGACTTTTTAAAAAAATTACAAAAAAAACATTGGGACTTTAAAAAGACACCTTTTTTGGCAATCACCAGGAATGCCTTTTCTGGTTTTTAGGTTTCTTGTTTCTTTCTTTTTCAGGATCCTCTCACTTTTGCACATTTTTCACTATTTGGCTTTAAACAAAGCGTCTGGCTACTTAAAGAATTAGTTAAATATTGTTTAAAACTATTTTGTTTTTTAAGCTTTCCAAAGCTAATTTAAGCATTTAAGGAAAGAAAGTGATGATTTTGAGAAAATGATTGGGCAAACTTCTCTGTATCTAACATCCCACCTCTGCATAGGTGAGTAAAGTCAATTGTAGAAAACTTTTGAGGGAAATTAAAGCCAGTTTCCAGTTGAGGAATGTCATCCTAAAGACTGTGTTCACTTTCATACATATAATCTGCTCAGAAGAACTCCTGAAGTTCAACTGCAGCATCTAGGAGCAGCATCAGCATCAGAATATAAAATCTGAGGACTAAACCTAATTTATCAAGGAAACTTTCTGGATCTTTACCAATTAATTACTTTTTCTAAGACAGACTGGTTTAAAACTCCAATCGTTTTTTAATTTTTCTTGGAAAAATGTGTCAATCTGCTGTAAAGCACTTTCTTGCCAATAAATGTAATATTGAAATGTAAATAAACCAACTTAAATCTGCATTTATGGGATGTTAGACAGGTAATTTAAAAGACTTACACAGAACCTCATTCAAACAATAACGAAAGTTTCCTTTTAGAACATTAAATATATAAAAATATATGAGTTTTATGTTTTCCAAGTTTGTTTTGTTATCTGGTAAAACATATTATTGTTGTTCATTTATTGCTTTATAATTTTATATCACTTATTTTTACTTTTTTTACCCCCTTTAATTGTTTTAACCTTTTAGTTGTTGTTTTTTAAATGTTTGGAGCTTTAAATATACGGCGCCTTGTTTGACTCCGGTCATTTGAAGGCTCTATTTAAATATACTCAAGACGACCAAAAACAACAAACCATCCAGGAGAATTTTCCAAGTCTTTTCCAGAAACAACAAGCATCAGTTCTTAGAACACTCTTTAAGCACCAACGTTTCATAACTACATGGAAGATGAACAGAACCAATGAACAGAAAGCAGAAACAAGCAGGATATGGGTTGAAGAACACACTGCTGCCATGTTCAAAGTCACAAACTTTTGTAGGAGCTGCTAATGTCGAGGACGTCTAATCTAAACCTCATTCAAATACGGGGCACTAATGTAACACAAAAGCTTTATCAAAACCACAAAAAAATGTTTCAAAAATCCTTGACTGGTTTTCAGTTGTTTTGTGTAAATATACTTTCCGGCTGGCTTTGCTAAAAAAGCCATCCTCCCATATTTACGGCATATATTTTGACATCATGCAGCCACACGCCGCTCACATTAGTAGATGAGAGCGCCCACGTCAGTCCCATCCAAACTTTCTTCAATTTTAAAACCAGTTAAGGTATAACTAAAATAGTAAGCAACAGATCAACGTGACAAAAAAAAAAAGAAAAGTAAAAGAGAAAAAAATTGACAAAAAAGAAAAACTTCCTTATCAGGACTGAATGATGTCACTTCAGTGTACACCTGCATTATGTGTTGTGGTGGGTGGCACAGCAATGCTCCGCATTATCTCGGACATCCTTTAATGCGCACGCCACAACAGGACACGACTATCAAGACGGCAAGCGGGGCAAGGACACAAACGTAAGTCTGAACCAGTTTCTGTTTGACTAATCTGGATTTGAGAAGCAACAGAACAGAGTAAAATATAACGATTATTTGACCTTTAGATGTTTTTGTGTAGATTTTTTTTTGGAATGAAATAAGTTGGAGTAACTGATACAAAAATGAAATGAAATCTAAACGTTCCACCATTTTTATGGTCTTCAAATGCCTTTCTGGTGAATCTGGTGAATCCTTTTAATTTGATGATTTGATGAAGATTTGCTAGACACTTCTAGATCTCATCTAATTATGGGGGGGGGGTGTCACTAGTTTTTAATTTTTTTTGCTTTTAAAATAAATATTTTCAAAATAATAAAAGAATAAATAGTTACATTTCTGCTTCTCGCAGGTTCCCCCAGAACCGCAGAGAAATGAAACCAAAAACCTTTTATGAAACTTCTAGAAGAGCGATGGCGAGGAGGTAGAATGGTTTTGCAGCAGAACAAAGAATATGGATACAACCATGTACGAGAACTCCATACACAATGAGAGCAACTTCACTGTGCACCAGAATGACTCTCAGGTGGCCGCCTTTGGATTACAGAATCAACAACTTTACATCATTAGCCTCATCCTGTCCAGCATCTACACCATAACTCTGTTCCCTGTCGGCCTCATTGGGAACATTCTCATCCTGGCAGTCAATATCAACCTCAGAAGCCACCTGACAGGCCCGGATCTCTACTTTGTAAACCTTGCCGTGGCCGACCTCACTCTGGTTGCAGACTCTTTGATTGAGGTCTTCAACCTGAAGAAGGAATATTACAACAATGCTGGCCTTTGCACCTTCATGAACCTTTTCCAGCAGGTCAACATGTACAGCAGCGTTTTCTTCCTGACCTGGATGAGCTTTGACCGCTTTGTCGCACTGACTAAATCCATCGGCCACAGCTTGTCACACACGCGCCTCTGCTGCTGCCTCATCTGGGCATCTTCATCTCTGCTCACCCTGCTGCCATTTGCTGTAGCTCAAGTGCAGCACACAGGAGAAATACACTTCTGCTTCGCCAATGTGACGCAGATTCAGTGGCTGGAGGTGATGCTGGGATTCCTGCTGCCTTTCTGCGTTTTGGGATTGTGCTACTGGAGAATAGGTCAAGCGCTCATACGCAGCCAGAGATTACAACATACCCTTCAGCAGAAACCTCGCAGGCAGAGATCCCTGAGAATGATCTCAGCGGCTGTCCTGGTGTTCTTCATCTGCTGGCTTCCAGAGAACGTCTTTATAAGTGTCCACCTCCTGAGAGGTGATGCTGAGGGCGGGACACTCTGGCAAGACTACCCGCTGACAGGCCACGCGGTCCGGCTGGCAGCCTTCTCCAACAGCTGTCTAAACCCACTAATCTACGGCTTTCTTGGTGAGACTTTTCAAAAAAAGTTGGAGCTTTTCCTTCATAAAAAATGCAGGTGGGCAAAGCTGCAGAAGTCAGCTTTAAGAAAACCCATTTGTGCGCCAGCAGCACGGACATGCCTTCAGGAATGTGACACTCCGAGCCGATCCACAAATTCAAACTCTGGAGTCTCTCCACAAACTGGTGTGCATCCTACTGAAGTTGTCATAAGTTTCACAAGTTTCACAAATACAAAAAAAACTTTATTGTGAAATTCATTTCACAAAACAGAGAGCCTTAATGTAATTATTTCTGCTGCAGGACAAATTAAAACTGTTTTTTTCTCTTTCAAACATTCAAACTCTTGTGTATATATTATACATGATAAGAAAGCAGGGGAGTTACTTTACCATTGTATGTCTGCTCTAAACACTGTATATGTTACTTTAGCACATGAACAAGTTATAAAATGTTGACAAAACATCAGAGCAACTCCATTAAAGCAAAAATCTTCTCACCTCAGTTTGCTTTGTCTGTGTCTGACCTTTATCCCCTTCCTTTTTTTTGCGCTTTTTGTCTTTTTCCAAGTTTTTATAATCTTCTGGTTCAATTACAGATGAGATCTCTTCTGGAGCTTCCTAAGAAATAAAAAAAAAGAAAAAATTAAGAAAGATTGCTGAATCCTAAGAAAATAAAGGGTGTAATTGCTAAAATATTATAAACAAACAAATATTTTTGTTTCTGCATTCACCTTTTTCTTTTTTGCTTTTGTCTCAGCAATGTCTTCCCCAGAAACTGGACTTTCATTTAAACCAGACTTTTTCCTCTTAGGCGACTTTCTCTCCAATTTCACTGACTTGTTTTTCGCCATGAAAATGCCTAAAGAAGAAAAGGGGGGACCCCATTAAACTCGAAGATATCGTTTAAAAAGTCAAGAAAATACAGTGACATTTGATATTATACCACTTCCTAGCAACATTATAACATGTTACAACATTATTTTAAATTATTGATCTTAAAATATAATTTACTTTGATGTTGTGTAACCAAATGCTGTCATTAACCAACACAACAGGGACCTTTCATAACACCAATAACGTGTTGTTGGTTTTTTTAAATTAATCGATTATTTTAACCATTAATATACATGTTTTAAACTATTTATTCTTCTGAAAAAATAGCAAGTGAACTTCGCTTAAATGCAAAAACAAATAACGACATTTTTTCCATACCGATGCTGGTCGTTTTCAAAGAAGTAGGGAACGTGAACGTGCAACGAAGAGAGCATGCGTTGTGAACCGGGAAGTAAAACTGTTTTGGTTAAACGTGATTGGACAAGATCTGTGCCTTGTAATTTGATTTTAATAAATTGTTTGGATGGGTTTAGTGCTTCCTTGCATTTATTATTACATACTATTCGGCTTAAAATAGTACAAGAGTAATTATATTTTGAATTATATTTTAAAATTGCATTTACTGAATACTTACCGTTATGGGAACGTTCCGGTACTGAAGTTTCACCGGAAGACATTTGTTGTTGCACAACAGCGTGTTACATGACCTAAGCGGGCAGTGGCGGAGGAAAGACCTGAATTTTCTTGCAGTATAAGATGATAAGTGGTCCACTATGTCTACTACAAGAGTACTCGGTAGTTTGACACGATTAACCCTCCATCGAGGATTTCCTAATATCGTCTTAACAAGGACGTGGTGAGTGTAATTCTGTCACGAGCCAAGAAAATGCGTGAACTCTGAAACTGTCTGTGGTTTAATACCAGGGCAATAATTTCAATCAAGTGTTACAGGTTAGGACATTCGTGTAATTGTGGGGACAGACGATGGGAATGGGGCGTGAAGTAGATAATATTACCTTCGTGAGTCTTACTTTGTCTTAGATAATGTGAATTCATGATATTGCTGGCGTGCTTTAATAAGAATAATGTACATTGATCCTTAAACAAAACTTGATATCTGTACTCAGTTTTTAAAACCATAAGCTTTCTTTCATGATTTGTAAATAGTTTCTGTGATTTGTAAATGAAAGAATCAGTTTTTTTTGTCTTATCTAAGGAGGTCCATTTGTTTCTGCTTTTTACTAAAGTGAAGTAGCATGACATACCTATATCCTTTTTTCAAAGTGAATATTTACCTGTATTATTTAGCTTAACCTAATATATAGCTTGTCTACACATCAGTGCTAATACATATTTAAGACAGGAAAAACAATGTACTGTCATTTTCCTGTTTTCAGTGCTTTGAGAAAGCTCGTCGTAAGCACTCAAGTGTCATCCAAATCAAATGCATCTGAAGACGCACAGCCAAATGAAGAACCTATAAAGTTCTCCACCAGTAAGGCCAGCCACAGGACCTGGAAGGTCAAGCGCTCCATGGGGAGTCATTACGAGCAGCCATGGTGGAAGGTTGTCCCCATCAGCCTTGTCTGTACTGCATTTCTATTGTGGTGCGCTTTCCGAGGAGAGACTGACATTGACAGACAGCTGGAGAAGCAATTGTATGAACAGCTTCCTGGATTAACTTCAACTGAGGAACCTCAGAATAAATGAACTCTTCATATAATTTATAAGAGTGTTCTAACTGCAAATAATCCATCCACCAGTTGGCAGAGATGTTAACTTTTTGTAGAATAAAAATGCCTTCATGTGAGAATTTGTAATTTATTTGATGGGTCATAAGTCTGTATGCATCTGTATGTGGTTTAATAAAACAAATTAAAAATGAGGTAGCAAAAACTTTATTTACAGCACACAAAAAAAAAAAGACATGCACACAGGATTAAAAAAATATTTCAGGCTAAAATATTACACCTGAGAAGAGTGAATACCTTCAGAAGTTGTAGTTTATTGACTCTAGCCTAAAGTGAAGATGTTTCAATCAAAAATTTTAAAATAAAAGTACAAAAACATGCCTAAAACAAAGACCAAAAAAACGGTGGTACACATGCTGGATTAGGATTTACAAAAAAAAAAGCCTCCAATGCCCCTTATGTCACCCCCCAGTTTTAAAAAAAAAAAAAAAAGATAAAATTCAGCTAATACATTTATGCACGCTCTCCTCTAATTCGCCTTGCCAGCTGAATGTCTTTGGGCATGATGGTGACCCTTTTTGCATGGATGGCACAGAGGTTAGTGTCCTCAAAGAGACCAACCAGGTATGCTTCACTGGCCTCCTTCAAAAAGAGATTGATAAAAACAGGTGTTAATCGCAGGTAAGATTAAATAAAAAAGTCTTTATTGAGTGATAGAGAAAAATGTATTTACCTGCAGAGCACCAATTGCTGCACTCTGAAATCGCAAGTCAGTCTTGAAATCTTGAGCAATTTCTCTCACAAGACGTTGGAAGGGCAGCTTCCTGATGAGAAGCTCTGTGGACTTCTGATACCGACGGATCTCACGCAAAGCCACGGTGCCAGGCCTGCAAAACACCAATTACATGTCAGAATCGCAAAAGAATTAAAAAGTATCTTCAAATCTTTCCTCAACTCTGCTTATACCTGTATCTGTGAGGCTTCTTCACTCCACCGGTAGAGGGCGCACTTTTCCTGGCTGCTTTGGTTGCCAGCTGCTTCCTAGGCGCCTTTCCTCCGGTGGATTTACGAGCGGTTTGTTTTGTACGAGCCATTTCTCAGTCTAAACGAAGTTGGGGAAAAAATATACATATATACATAAAATAATCACCAATACTGTTACATTCAACTCAAATGCTAGTATATTATTCATAGGATACTTAAGCATGATGTGCCAACTAATATGCAAAATTACATTGTTTTAAATATAACCGTATTAACCTTCAGTTCGGTTGGCAACAACACATTGACAAAATGTTTGAAGCGGTAAGGTTTGTGTCATAAATGAAAATGATTTTTAAAATTTTAAGTTATATTCAATATGCCGGGCAAATGAGTTAGAGTCAGCCACCATTAAGGTACGTGGGAAGCACACGTTTCTTTGGCCGACTAACAAATTTAAAGCTAGCACGAACGGTTGTAAAATGGCGCCAACCAAACAAGATTTCAGTTAGTACGGTTTTTAAACTCCGTGTTCGCCACAACTGTTACAACCACGAACTACACAAAAACCCGAATGATAAATATAATCATTTAAGTCATACGATTACATATGATACACATTTGGTCTTTCGTGAGCATTTTAAATGTAGCTAATAGTTAGCAGTTGACGGAGGCGGTGTTATTGTCAGGACGCTTTAAGATCGGCACTTGACCATAAAACATATCAGGTTTTTACTCGGTATTTGTGACAATCACAAAACAAAAACAGTTTTTTTTTCTTCAACAACTGTACATTACCGCTGACGATGCAATGAGGATCCCCCTGTAAACCGTGCGCGTCGTCTCTCTTTACAACCGACAGAAGTCAGGAGCTGGAATTTATAAACCAAGCCCGGGTGACGTAAAGACCCGCCCAAGCTCTCACATGATTGGCCGAAACGTGAACAAACGCTACATTCTGATTGGCAGAAGGATGTGCAATAGTTTCGTCAACACCGCCTTACAAATAAACTAAAAACTTACTTTCCGCGGCTAATATAAAATGAATCAATAAAACTTTTAACTTGAAAAACTGTCTTAAACATAATCGTCTTTCAACTTGACCAGCCAAACTTACAGTCGTGTAAGTAAATATAAGTATGTATGAAACCATGCTTTTTTTAAATAACACCCCCTTGACAATAACATCGAAGCAAAATCTGGGCTGTTTCTCTGATCCATTGTGGCAGTGCGAAAAAAGGAGGGAAGTCGTTTTATTTAAAGAAAACGGATGGATAGCCCGCCACTTTTTAAACAGCAAAGACGGACAAAAACAGTTTTATTGACGACTCACTGCCTTGAACGTTTCATTACAAAAACGGAAGGGGAGTATTTATTTATTTAATTTAAACAACAGAATAAACATGTAATGAAAACACGTTTATTTATCTTAGTATATAGCTGGAATACTTGTTTTATTCTGCGTCTCACCGGAACCACAGATTGAACTAGAATAACCAGTCGGACGTTTTGTTGCGTGACACTTGTGGTGAGTTTCTGGACACGATATAGGTGTGTTTACACTGGGTAAACGAAATATATATTTTTAGGCTTTCGACACACATACAAAAGCTAAACAATTAATTATGTTTTGACGAAAAGCTTTGAACAAAATATTCGGGCGAATCAGGGCGTTAAAGTGAAAATAGAACAGTAATGGAGGAAAACGTGACGGAGCAAAAACTACTGTTCCTAGGTAATTCAATATATAGGGTTTAAATGGGGCACCAGAATTAAATACAGTTTAAATTGGCCTTGCTACTGAGTTGTGTTTGGTGTACTTTTGTACCAAATGCTTTTTTTGTCTGCGTTTTATACTTATGGAATTTGTGCTTTGTGTCTATTAAAAAAAAGGTAAATTAGTGAAAATAAATAACAACCAATGTTAGTTAAATTTCCCCTTCTTGTTTTATTTTCCAGATATTGAAGCTAAATCCGACAGCACCTCGTCTATCAAAAAAAGGGTTGCAGATCCCTTCTGGACTCGCAGTGACAATTCCTTCAAATTCAACTTCTTGACGGACCATTCTTCAGGATTCCAGGTGAAAACATCTCCATCAGACCAGAATGAGGAAGTTTTGAACCAGTTATCCTTCTCAGGCCAGTGCTCCGATTTTGCTTTCAATTTTGCGATTCCTGAGGACATGGATACAGCAGAAACTGCTCGCTCTCCTTCAGCAAGCAACCAGCAACGGGACCAAGAAGAAAAACTTTCACTTCTGCCTAATGGTAGCACTGAATCTGAAGTGTCTGCACAACCTAAAATAAAGAAAAAAAAGAAAAAGAAATCTGGAACAAAGGATCCACCTGTTAAAGACCCAAAGAAGGAGCCTGATGATGGGGCACAAGAAGAAGAAGATCTGGTTTGTTATATTTTCCTTTAAATCCTGTAGATTTCAATTTAGTACAGTTAAATAACTGTTTTTAGATGAAATGCTGATTGTCTTTTAGGGAACTGAAGACAAGCTGAATAGACAATTGGACTGGTGTATAGAGCAACTGGAACTAGGGCTGAAGTGCCAGAAGGGAACATCTAAACAAAGTCAGTGTGAGCCATGAATATATTTCTAGAATAATTCACTTGAAATCAGAAACTTTACATATTTATCCTTTTTATCCATTCCTAAGGCAGAAAGATGTTAGTTCAAATGTCATCTGAGGTTAAAAAAAAAGAAAAATGTATATAAATGGAACGCAAAACAAAGAAAGAAACTGAACAAGCACGAATGATAAATGAAATCAAATGGTAAGAAGAATGAGAGAGGAAACAGGAAAGCAAATTCAGATATGGAAAAGAATAAAATGAAAGAACAAATCTGTTACAAAATTATTAGAAGATGTCAAGGATAAAGAAGCAAAGATATTTAAGTGATCAAAAAAGCTAGAGAAAAAACTAGAACACAACTCAGTTGCAGGCATATGTCAATATTTCTTTTTAATACCTCTGATACTTCAAAAATATGTATTGGTCTGGTCATCACCTACATTTCTAAGAGATTTTATGTGTTTACTTCTTGCAGAGGAAGAAGCATCTCGTGCCCTGAAAACTCTGCGCAGCTCCAAAGCTCCGCTAGCCAAGAAGAGGCAGGTGATGAGAGCCATGACTGGAGACTACAGGAAAAAAATGGAGGAAGAGAGGCAAAGGCAGTTCAAACTCATTCAAAGTGGTGAGTAAAATGTTACACAAGAGTAAAAATTGTTTATGTGACACAAGTTATGTCAAAGGATTGTTAAGTGACAGTTTTACTATAATTATCTTTTGTTTACAACAGAGATTGCATCAGCACAGGTCAAAGTTGTGTCAGATTCCCCAAAGAAATCTGTTTTCCATAGAAGAGCAGAAGTCAAAACACAGAAACTGTCAACAGATGAGAACCTGCGGCAGCGTGAATGCCAGGATGAAGCAACGCCACAGACGCAGACAGAGACGTCATCTTTTGTTTTTGTTCCTTCAAAGGAGGAATTTTGTTTCAATTTTTTCTGAATTTCTTTTGCACCCCGTGACTCTTCTCTAAACTCGCATGATGTTACACCCAAACAGATTGCCTCAAGATATTATGTCAAAAAGTAAGACAATTACATATTTAGTACGAGGACGGGAATCTTTTCATTATTTTAAAGTTCTTTATCTCAAAATAAAAGTGTTGTTCTTTTCCTGGGAGTCATTATTTTGCACCGAAATATTTTACTAGAATATTTATACCAAGCATTTTAATTTTAGGAAGTTTGCTCATTTTAGTTATCTTTAAAAATTCGTTGTTTTTTTTTTTCTTCTTACTTTCAGCTTAGAGAACGTGTTGACACAAAGCTATTGGAGTCTGGGAGTGAGAAAAGGCCTGATTGATTGAAGGCACAACCTTTTATAAAGCAAAAATGAAAACCTTTTTTGTTGGCTTTTCGAGAAGACTTTGGATGGGTCTGTTCTTTAAAACGTTTTTTTTTTTTTTTGTTAATTGTTAACTGAAAGTTTTGCCCACTTTTTAACCGGAAAGGGCGGGGCTTGTTTCAGCACGAGCACAATTTAGTGTAACATACAAAACAAGAAAAGTTTGGGTTTCCTAATGCAACAGTTCAACACCTGACTGTAAGTGTTGTTGAAAGTTTTTGCGTAGTTTCATGTATGTATTCCTTCGTCTCATTAAAATCTTCACAAAAGAATGATGTGGTGAAATAACGACTTTGTTTTGCCATGCTAGTTTAGCTCAAAGAACAAGGTTGGGAACGTTAGTTTTCGCACGGAAATTAACTTAAAATAGCACGTGGCTACCTCTTAAAAGAGACATTTCGTGATATTTTAGGCTCGAAGGAAAATGTCGGAGTTAAGCGATGAATCCAGTGAGTCGGAACAGCTGGGGGCCAGCCTTTCCCTGTGGCTGGGTGACCCCCTGGCGCGGTCGGAGGAGCTGAACGTTCCTCTGGACCTTCACACCGCCTGCTCCATCGGCCAGTACGGGGTGGTGGCAAAATGCATCCAAACGTACGCGCCCTCCTCAGATAAAACGACACATAACGGTTGAGCCCACGTGTTTTCTAACGGTTCACGCGCTGTTTTAAGGCGTGAGGTGAACCTGGACGGGAAGAACATCGGAGGATGGACCCCGCTCATGTATGCTGCTTACATCGGACACGACAACATCGTCAATCTCCTGCTGGAGGCTGGTGTGAACGTGAACGCCACCACCTCCAAAGGACTGACCTCTCTGATGCTGGCAGCCAGCTGTGGGAATGAAAGTATTGCATACTTTCTGCTTCAGGTAGGAAATGTCCATCTAATAATAATTCACATAAAGACAGAATAGCTACATTTCCACATCAGCTGCTTCAGTATTGATACTGTCCCTTCAATCTAAAAGCACGGAGCTGAGTTGGAGCTTAAAGACTCTCGAGGTTGGACGGCTCTGTTTCACTGTACGAGCACAGGTCATCAACAGATGGTCAAATTCCTGCTGGATAACAATGCAGATGCCAATGTGAAGTAGGTATCGGTGCATTTTTTAAAGTTACTTAAGACCCTCTCTGGTGAAAATTGTGTTTTTAACATCATTTTGTGGCATTTGTCTCATGATCGAGGACATATTTTAAGAAAATTAAGCTTAAAATTGCATTTCTTAATATTTCTTTATTCAAATTGTGAATCAGGAGCAGATGAAAAAATGCAGTTGGACAAAGACAGAACATACGCTTGAAGGGACATGCAATCCCTGCTCCATTCTGATCCATCCACTTGTAGCCAAATAGATCCATGGATGCCTTTTTTTTCCTCGTCCAAGTTGACATCTTACTCAAAACTACACGGTTGAATAGCTCTACTATTGCTCGCCTTTTTTGTTGAAACGATAGTGTTAGGTTGAGGTTGTGAGGGGCTGTAAGCTAGCAGGAGAGAATGTAAATGGTCTCGCTCACCACTCAGAGGCAAATTTGTAACGTAATGTCTTTGAAAAAAAGTTGTTTTTTCTTTTTAATTGGCTAAAAACAACCTAATCATAGTTAAGACCACTCTGGATGCCTTAAAAATGGATGACCAAAGTGAGACTTGGGGTTAGATTTCCTTTTCAATGCTTTGTTTTTCCTCCAGAGAGCCAGGATCAGGGTTCACTCCCCTGATGGAGGCTGCTGCTTCTGGGCACGAAATCATTGTTCAGTACTTGCTGGACTATGTGAGTACATTTATCACTGAACACAGCAAAACAATACAAAACCCACAGATAAAACGTGGAATCACAATGTGCTATGTCCCACACCATGATCAAGTTTCTTCTTTTTTTATTATTTGCAGAAAGTTAAAGTCGATGACCGAAATGCTAAAGGAGAGACGGCCCGTGCCCTCGCTGCAATTTATGGTTATACCAAGATTGTCAGTCTCATTGACTCACGTTTGCCAAGAATGAGACCAGGTACTGGTTTAGAAACTTTTAGTTTATATTCCCAAAGTTTTGGATTGTACATCCTTTTTTTTGTTTCTCAGGACACCTTGAAGACCTCAGCTCCTCCGAGGACTCTGATGGCGGTCCACCAAGAATTCGACCGAGTCGAAGCCGAGCTAAAGGCATCAGCATCCACGATGGGCCTCAGGCCATTGCTAAGTTCAGAGTTGGAGGCACAAGCAAACTTGGTAGTAAAGAATCCTTAGAAATTACTGCAGAAGGCATCACCACTTTGAGTGTTTTTATTTTTAAATCAGAAATGGTTCAGCAAACGCCTTTAAGCTTTAGTTAATCCCAACTTTTCTCCTCACACAGAGCCTTCAGCTGTAGCCCCAGGCTTCATGTTTCAAGGCATTGGGGAGCAGAGTGAAGGCATCTGCCATCGCGATGTGACTTCACCAATCAATGAGCTGGATGGCCAGAGCCACAGCAGCAGAGGTAAAACACCTGACTACCAGAAATAATAATAATAATAATAATAGCATGGTTTCATGAATTTTTTAACATTTTTTTTTTATTTAACCTCTCCAGATGACAGCCCGTTCTTTGAGAACGACGCGCCTACCATGAGGAGCAGCAGCAGCAGCAGTGAAGGCCTGCCTCATGTGATCAACTGTGAAGGCTCTGTGGAGAGTAATGAGGTAACATTTGGAAACCACACATCTTCTGTATTTACTTTTTTCTTCGTGCAGTTACTGCACACGTTCTGCTTTCAGGACTCTGATCAGTGCAAAAGGAGCAGCTCTCGGAGATCTACGAAGAGTCATCACTCGAAAGGAAAGAATCGTCATGGAAACACTGATGCTGGTCATTCCAGCGGGTCGGGCAACTGTTGTAAATGCGCATGTGCTGCTCCACCTCCATCCTACAATGGTCCAAAGGTCAGTTTGATTTTGACTTGGGTTTTTCTGTCCTGGTTTTTGTTTATAAAGACGTGTGAATAAAATCTCTTCATTATGTAGGACCTGGCAGATTTCTTGGAGCAGATCGGCTTTTTGAAATACCTCCCGCTGCTTGAAGAACAGGATATTGACCTGCGGATATTTCTCACCCTGACAGAAAACGATCTTAAAGAAATAGGGATCACGTAAGACACCCGACTTTGATCCTTTTAATTCCGACAGTGTTTTTATTCATACTTAGGGATGTACTTCCACTGTTCATATCTCTCCAGGTTGTTTGGACCAAAACGTAAGATGACTTCAGCCATTGCGAGGTGGCACAGTAATGCTCGACCCCCAGGTGACACCCTGGAACAAGCTTATGCGGACCAGCTTGAGGCTGAGATGCAAGAAATGGCCATTCAGCTGCATAAGGTATCCATAAAAAACATCTAAGAATTGAATTTTGGTGAAGTTTCTAAAAAGCTTTTCTCCACCTCCGCCTGTGTAGCGTTGTGAGGAGGTAGAGAGCCTGCAAAGTCAAGTGTCTCAGGAGAAAGAGCTGCGTACGGTGATGGAGGGATGCCTGATGGAGGACAAAATGGCATGGAAGAGGGTCCACACAGAGTTGGTGGAGAACCACCGGTTGGCCCAGGAAATAAATGCAACCCTGGCGAAGGCGAGAGCCTGTCGAATGGAACTTTTCTCTCAACTAACAACCCATGAGAACAGAAGTCTGGAAGGTGAAGAAAAAGGTAATAGTCCTGATGAAGGTGAATTATTAACTTGAAGGCCATACTGAATGTTAAACTCCCACTTAAAGAGATCTCTTGTCATGCTTTAGGTGAGGATAAACAACAGTGGTCCAATATACAAGAGCTGATGAAGAAGCTGGACTCCTATGAAGAAGAACTTGGTATGTAGATGTTAATTTGTAGGGTTATACTGATTTTTTTTAGGGCAGAAATTCAGTGCAGATGCGTTTATTCTGCTTTTACAGCAGGAAACCTGCAAACTTTGCTTCCAAGTTTGAGGCGGCTGAGTTCGCCTGAAAGAGTGTCAGACAGCTGGGAGCGACCTTGAGCCCTTCAGGTGATCATCGTTTGCTGGTCTCATGAGCGTTGTGGGCTATCAATTTACCTTACATTTTCTTTTTGTTTCAGGTCTATGCCCCTATTTTGACGGAGGGTGCTGCAACCACCCTGAACAATCTCAGTGAAAAGGAGGAGGACAAAGAAGAGGCCAGTCCTGCTACAGCAGACATGCAGCTCAGTCCTGGATCAGAGCTCGCCAGAAGAAAAGTGCAACGCAGCTGCTGCAGGAGAAGCAGACAGGAAGGGTACCTGACCCTCTCACTTCTGCTGGTGTAAGCTGGATTTCTGCCACTGTGATGCAGAGAAATCAGAGACGGAGGGTAGAAGTTTGAAAATTCTTTTCCTGTTTTTAAAGTGTGGCTCACATGGACAGAAGCAAATACGTTCAGGAATATTACAATGAAATGTCACATTAGTGCTGTAGATGTTTTTAACAAAAGATGTCCTGCTGAATGAAAATCCACTTGTAACATTCTAGATTTTCCCTCTAACATCCAACATGATTTTTCTCAGTGATGTAGTCATGTTTATTCACATTAAAATACAGTTAATGAAAAATGTTTCACAATGTGTTTTTGTAAACAGAGTTCCCTTTTATGAAGACCTTATTTAGCAGATCTGTGGCAAAGCGTTTTCAACCTAATGGTGATGGAACCAGTTTATTTTAAATTCTAAAACAAAATATAGGTTCACGTTAAAGTAAATAAAACACAAATGTCATGATGTGATTTCCTAGTTTAAATTTCATCCCCAGCAGCAATGGTTTGAACATTGTGGTGGATTATTAATCCTTAATATTCTTCTGGGATTATAATAAAATGAACTGATTGCACCTGATGGTTTAGAGGAGTTTCAGTGCAAACTGAGAATCTGGGAAAAAAATGTTTTGCTTCTGCTGAGTTTTATTTATGGTAAAAGAAGAGTTTTGATTTTAAAAGAAAATGTATTGTTCTTACAAAAATTGTCTCTTAAGGTGGCTTTTCCTGTCAGTTTCGTAGGATTTTACTTTTTAAAAAGATTTTCTGCTCAGATCCAGATGTTTTATTTTGAAGTTCAAAAAGTCTTAAGTTTTGAAATCCAATCAGTGACTTAACAAAACTGTTTTTTGACCATCAAACAGCCTAAGAGCTGAGTGAAAAAAGGAAAAAAAATCTTTTCCAAGACTGCCCTGCTGCTGGCTGCTTTCCAGCTAAGCACTTCTATAAAGGACGAGAGTGTTAAGTGTGTGTCTGTTGGATTAAAGACTCTGGCAGGTTGCCATGTTGGGGCCTTACACGAATGAATTGTGGTCGTTATTTCAAATTAATAGGTTCTTAGGATCTGTCGGAGTTGTCCTGGTGTTGCCTTCTGCTCACGTTGATGCATAAAGATCAGCTGTGCTCCAGCGTATTGCTCAAGTCAAAAGCTTAACAGCTCTCCAACAGCAATGAATTCGACATTACCTACATTACTTTAAATGAAATGTTAGGCAAAACATTAACATCACTTACTATAAGTGAACATTTGGTTTTGTGGAACTATGAGAATTCCAGAACAGTTTCAACGCCATGGACTTGCAAACTTCTACATGAACTCACCAGTCATCTTTTCACATTCAAACATGAATTCACCCGATTGCATCTGCAGTTGAAAAGCCGTTCAGGAGCGCACACATAAACTTGGTCTGATTTTGCTTCAAAACCTTTCCAACTTTCATTAAAACGCTCCAGGACCAAGCAGATAGATAACACGGTCTTTCTCTGTGACGCCTGATAATGTGAGATCCAGGCCAGTGGGAGGACGTCTTCCCATCTTCCTCTGGGAACCAGCTGTGGCTCGGTCAAGTGTACTCGCACAGGTGGCCGCAGCCTGCAGGGCAGTGAGCATTGCTCTTCAGCCAGTTCATAATGTGCTCCAGATGTCCGCCGTGGCTGCAGCCCTGACACCACACGAACAGGCCTTTTACCACATGGTGGCACACGGCACAGATGCTGGCACACTGATGGCACCTGAAGGACAGTCACATTCCACTAATGAAAGATGGTCTGAGTTTATTATCCAGTAAACTGATGTTCTTGGATGCTGTTTGCAGTACAAGAGTTGCACTACAGTAATACAATTCCTAAAAAATGAACTTTAATGACAGCTGATAAGATGAATATTTAATCTATACATTTTTTTAAAAAGCTGAAAACAACATCTGTTTGTAAATCAGCAAAATACCCTCACATAAAAAAGAGCTGAAAGGTCCATTTGATTATTACTGTCCTTTATTTACATGAAATAAAAAAAAAATATATATTATTATAATTAATTAATTATTAGTATTTCCAATCATTCTAATTTCTTGAATTTCTGTTATATTTTTAAGCAATTTCTGAGCTTGGTTTTATTTATTTAATTTTTTGGTCAAAATCTCTTCATATTAGATTTTTTAAAATACATTTTCATGGCAATTGAAATTTTAATCCTTTTTTTTTTTTTAAAGCAGAATTTCAAGTTTTTTCATCATTTTATTAAATGTTTATATTTCATGCAATTCCAAACATGTTATAAAGTAGTAGAGCAAAACTGACCATTTAAAATAATAAATTAATATGGGAATTTTAAAATAGAAATAAATTTTTATTTACAAACAAATAGGTATTTATCTATATTTATATAAATGTACGCATTTAAGTAATCCTTTTGTAAAACCAGGTTTACAAAACAATGTGCTTTTAACTGCAGATTGGTCTTTTTGATTTCCGTTTTTTTCCCATTAACTAAAATTTAATTTCAAAACAAACAATAAATCTTTTCATATGAAAACTACTTTTAAAAATCAAGGTTCTAATTTATGTGAAAATATTTCTGGATGTCAGAAAGGTAAATTTAGAAAGAGGTCAGACCTGTCACACATCCAGCCCTTGCTGCTCATTGGTCTCTTGCAGTTGCTGCAGTTGATGTGCAGAGTCGTGGACGTCTGATTCAGGCAGGTGATAGCACTGCACGTGCTCAGTTTGATGACCTCGTTAGACACGTTCCATAGCTCGAACCGCTGCAGCATGTCTATGTAAGACATGTACCAGTGCTCCTGAAATGGTGAAGGCAAAATTTCAAAGTTCAACTTGTAATGTTAAATGAAGGTGGCCACATTTCAGGCAGTTTTTACAGCAATACAGACCCTTTCTGATGAAAATTGTGTTTCTTGGGGTTTTTGACATTTTCTTTTAGCATTTTTCTGATGATAGAGGACATTTACTAAGAAAGTTCAGCTTGAAATTGCATTTCTGACTATTTCTTTATTCAAATCGTGTGAATCAGGAGCAGTTGAAAAAAGAGCTTATTGGTTACATAGAAAAATTTGTTTTCCAACCTGAGTAAGATCATCAATCTCCTTTCGGATCTTTTCTCCTAAGACGATCAGCACAGACACAGCCATCTGGACGTCGCCCTGCTCGGCGTAGTAGCTCAACATCTCCCGCACAATGGGGCAGAAGAAACTCGCAGGCAGATGATGGGTGAACAGCGGCTGGGAAATGGAGATGAGTGAGAAAGACTCTATGGGTGTGAGGCAGGGGACCTCGGCCTCATTGCCACTGACGTGAGGCGAGTCGGCCTTGTCCTGCTGGAAGTGCTCTGGGGCGGACGGGTTGTCCACGATTTCGTGGCGCAGCTGGAAGCCCTCTTGTGGAAGCGTGTACTCTTGCTCCTCTAAATAAGACAAGGTAGAACAAAAATGAGCATTGCGGAATTTCTTCTAAAGATATGTAGTTCACACTGACTAACCTGCTTGGTTTTCATGGTCCATTGAATAGAGATCGTCATCGTCTAACTCTGCGTCTCCGAACATGCACTCTGCTGGGCCGTCACTGCCCTCCGTCTCCTCATTTTCTGTAGTTTCATCAGAACTTACATCAGCGGTGGTTGTTATTAAAAAAGCAGATCCTCTGGTTACTCAGACAGTGTCGTACGAGTAACTGACACTCCCACCTTCATTATTATTGCTGATGTGCGAGTTCCCAGCATCCATGAGGATGTTATCCTGCCTGCTGTCTCCTTTACTGCGCTCCAGTCTGTTCTCTGAGCCCAGACCTGAACCCATCTCCTTTAAACTGAAGCTGAAAATCATAATTAATCTTTCAGGTTTAGAGATGCATCATTTGTTGGGAGGATTAGTTGTGTCTAACCTGTTCATTAAAGGTAAGGAGCCGAGTTTACTGAGGCTGTGGTTAAGGCCGGCCGCAGGGAGGTTGGCTGGGTCAGAAAACATAATCCTCAGCATGGTCCACGTCGTAGAAACCTGAACAGAACCACATCAATCAAAGCAAACATGCCCAAGGATCACAGTTAAAGGATGCTTTTTAAAGAGAGAAACACTGATCCAAGTGAGCATCTGTCATAACTTAAGAGGATAAATCACGTTTAAATCTAAATCAAACCCCTGAAAGACTACACAGTGCACAAGTATCCAGTGCCCTGCATTTTAATATAATTCATGAACATGGAGTCATTATTTTTTAATAATTTTTTAAAAAAAAGGCAAAATGACATCATCCATTTACTGAAGCATAAACCTCCTAAAAATGAACAAAAAGTTTAGAATTCTACTGTGTTCTGGTGATGAAATCTTGGATGATTTATAAAAAATACATTTAACTACATTTTTAAAAATGACAAACCGTTCAGGCACAATGCAATGTGATCTATTTTTACAAATCTAGTGAGCAAACCAGCACACAGTTGTTTTTTTTTTTTTGCAGAGAATTCTGGGAAATTTCCATGGCACTGGATTTTGGAATTGTAGATTCAGTCGCAGAAAAAAAATGGCAAACCCACTATAAAGTATGCCAAGTATTGTGTAATAAGGAAGTTTGGACACAACCTAAGATTATCTGAGCAATCTTTGACAAACAAAATGATAAACATATTTATACATCTCTGATTTGAACTGTTTGATACATTCAGAGGCACTTTGGGACCAAATTCTAGGCTTCTGGGTAAACTGCAGTAAATGCTGCTGGGAAATCTTACTTGAGGTCTCTTTAGCTCCCGGGCCACCTTGGCGTTGTGATCGCACAGCTCAGCAAAAGGCTTTCCAGTGAGAAGATAGCGCTGCGCCGTCTTGACAAACCAGTCCATGTGGTTACTGTCCAAGTCTGTTTCGTAGATTGTGAGGGCGCTGGAAACGTGGGCAAACTGTTCTGTTGGGTCGGTCTTCTTGAAGAAAAAGAGGGGATTGCGACCAGGGTAGGGTTTCCTATTGGTGTCACTGTTTATCAGACTCTCCTTGGCTGCAAAGGCTAAGTCCCCCATAAGTCCAAAGCACAAACCCTCAGGGTTGGCCTTGTCTACAGGACGGGTGGCATCTTTGAACATGTGCTGGTAGAGCGTACTGTCTTTGGAGCCGGAAAGCAGAAAATCTGGATCGTGCTGGTGGCGCCACACAATACCAGTGGTCACGTCTTTATGCTCCTCGAAGGTGGCAAAGGGAATGAAAGGTCGACGAATGTCCCACACGTAGATGTTGTGGTCCACCATCATGGAGCAGGTGGCCAAGTGAAACCTCTTCTCGGGGCGCCATTTCACTCGAGCCACCGACGCAATGGTCTGGACGCAGTAGATCTCTTTAGCTCTGTTAGTGGTCATGTCCCAAACCTTCACCATCTTGTCTCTGCCTCCTGTAGCCAGCCAGCCTCTGAGAAAACAACAACATGAGAAGTAACAACTTCAACGAGCCACTTCTGAGAAGCAAAAATAAAATGTGCCGGTAATTTAAGGTGTTATTATAGTACCTGTCATCAGGGTGCCAATCACAGCAGAACACGGGGCCGGTATGGGCAGTGAACATTCTCTCGTACCGATCCGGTCGCCTGATGTCCCACAGCTGAACATTTCCGTTTTCAAAGGATGCAGCGAATGTAAAATCCTTCATGCTGAACTGGACGTCCCTTACGCTTTCTGACTGTCCTGGAGGAACCAAAAGGAGGGAGTCAGAGGATTTGAGGTATTAAAGCTGGGAATTCTAATGGAAAATTTAAAGACCCACTGGAATCATCTTTTGATTGATTTTGAAAGTGTTTCCAGTGGTCTTTTAAATATGATTATGCCGTTTTTAGGCAAACTCAAAAACCTGTCGTTTTCTAGGACATTTCTGCAGAGTGGCAGTAAGTCAAAAGAAATTTGTCTCTAAATTTTGGGCGGGACTGTTGACGTAGAGCAACCTCTCCTCCCTTCTCTTCCCCGTTGCTGAGAGCTCTCTGTTTACACTCTCTACTGATAGCTTACAGCCCATCACACCTCCAATCTAACATTACTGGTGCAACAAAAATGACGAGCAATATCAGAGCCATCCAGCTGTACAGTTTTGAGTCAGATGCTAGCTTGGATGAGGAAAACCAAGAGGTTTATGGATCTAGTCGTCTAAGCTGGATGCAAAAGAATGCAGTGAAGCAGGGAGCTTGTGGCCCACCCAGCATATTTTCTGTCACAAATAACCTCTTTTAGCAACTGAATTTTCATATGCTCTCGATTCACAACGATCTGAAAAATACTCCAAAATGCAATTTTAAGCTTAGGTGTCCTAATAAATGTCCTCCATCAGAAAAATCCCACAAGAACATGTTAAAAACACAATTTTTATTGGAGTGAGTCTTTAAAATGTGTGTTACCCTTTTCCTTTCACTGTTCTACTATTGCACTGGTTACCTGAAAAGGTGCTGACAGACTCCTTCTTACGCAGGTCAAAACACTTCATAAGGCCATCCTGAGAGCCACTGAGCAGCATGTAAACCTCAGTGGGGTGGAAGCACACCTTGTTGACTGTGCGTTTGTGCTCGGTAAACAGCTGGTCCTGCTTGTTGCGAGACGGCTTTCCCAAATTCCACGTGACCACTGCCCCGTTGGTGGCAGCCGTGGCCAGCAGATTCTCCTCCATCTGGTGCCACATGACATCAGCGCAGCTGAAGTTCAGGGAAGGTTTGCGGCCAACGCGTAAATTCAGTTTTTCCACAAACTGCTCTTCCTCTATGGTGTAGATCTTGAAAATGTTGCGCCCAGCGACGACAACTTGGGATGCATCGCGGCACACGCTGATGGCATTGGCAGGAGCGTCCAAGTGACAGAACATAGTTTTGCCACTGATAGTGTTGCTGCTTAGGGCGGTGGTGACCCGTGACATCTTCTCCATGTTTATCAAGCTGATTAAAAAAAGAAATAAATAGAAAAAAGAAAAGTGAATTAAAAAAAAAAACACTCCAACATTGCAGCAAAATATATTAACAGACCATTTTACATTTGTGAAGCAATTTCAAAATGTTTTTTAAAAAACATGAACCCCCATTTTGGTTTTAGTTAACTCTGTTAAATAGTTAACTTTGCTAAAATATTAAATAAAGCTCAAACATTATCTGCAGTCTTAAGAGGATAAACATCTCAAAAAGGTGCATGAGCTTTGAACAGGGGTGGGCAAACTTTTCAACTCGTGGGCCAAAAAGGGTTCTAATATTCAATAGAAGGGCCGTACCAGGAGCCGATACGTGGAGTGTTTGGATAGTCTACCTTTGTAAAAAAAAACAAAAAAAAAAAACATGGAATATGGATGAAAACATGCTTTAATTTTGATTGTAAATTAATACAAATATATATATATATTTAAACTAAGAAGAAACAGAAACATAGAGAATTATTGCGTTCATGTGGCGTTTGAATGATAGGAAAAATGAAAAACAACAAATAATCCAACACCACATGGACACCATGAATAATAACTTTCTGCATCTAAACAAAGTTCAATTTATTTGTAGTACACCGTCTATGGGGAGACTCCAGAATTACAGGGACAATAAAACATTAAGAAAGATTATCAATATTATTTATTCCAGTTTGGTGTGCCAGATTAGCTTAATTTAAGTAGTTTAGCATTTGGCCCCTGGACCGTAGTTTGTTCCCAAACTTTTTTTTGTGAAGACTACAAAACATTTATCTTCTCTCTGATGCGTCTAATTTGTCTCATTTTTGTCTTCTATGTGAAGCCCTTATTTCATTCATTCAAAAAAAGCAGCATCATAATCACTCTAAAAGGATCAGCAAGACCGCAAAAGGTGAACTGCATTGTAGAAAGAAAACACTGTATTCCATTCCAATTAACAGGGATTTTTTGGGGGGTTCAGATAGGGGCACAGGCTGCAGAAGGGTGGAATAAAATATTACGTTCAATGTGGGTCTCGATCGCGAGGCCAGACTGAGGGAAAAAAAAGATCTGATATTGTTCAGGGGAATGGATCAAACGTGGAAGTGGGCCATAGTTTGCCTTCCCCTGGATTTGAACGAATAAAAACATATTCAAGCTTCTGCTTGTCTTGCAAACATATGCCCCCTCATTTTTATAATATTGCAAGATTTCATCCAAATTCAACCTAAAATTTGATTAAATAACAGGTAAAGTAAAAGATGTTTGTTGCATAAAATGTATGATGGGCAACACCCCACCAGTTGGGGGAGCTCTAGGAAAACATAGTTATTTATACACAAAAAGACCAAAACAGTAACATGTAAAAAGCATGCCTTTAAAAAGAGCAAACACCTACTTTCTGACTGAATGATAATTTCATGAATATTTGACACTGTGCAAAGTCCTCTTCATGTGCTCCCATGTGAGCCAGTCTGTTAGTGAAAAAAGCAGTAAATTAGCAGCGCAAGTCTGTGAAAACTGGACTTGTATGATAGAAAAATACATCTTTACAGATTATTTCAAATACACAAAATATAACAATATGTGATTTAAAAGTTGTTCTGATTTCTCTGACATAATCTGCAACAAATAATAGATTTCTAAAGGCCTATCTCACAAAAAGGCAACAAAAACAAAAAACGAAGTTTATAGATTTATTTTATAATTTAAAAAAAAGTATTCCAAGAGAAGACCCTTTTATATAAAACATTAAAATTAAAAGAGCACACTGCTATTCTGATATATGTTTTTCCATTTGTTTTGTATGAGTACAAATACTAAACATCAAAACGGAATACACAATCTTTACTGCACAGTTATGAGATCTTTCTCGTTTTATTTGGTGAGCTAACAACTGTAATAATCTAATTAAAGTCACATGATCTTAAATACTGTCAAAATATGATATGATTACAAAGTTAGCAATGTAAACGTGATTATTCTGTTTTCATAACCCCTACAGTGATTAGATTTTGTTCCAATAAAAGCTGATCATTAACACAAGTATGTTCTGTTCTTTAAATGTTGATCACATGATTGATCCGTTCCAGTTATAAGTAGAGACATACACATGTGCAAAAACAAAACAAAAAAGGTTAACAGAAGCTGGAACCCTGTCGTGATTAAACCGACATGGGAATCCTGCTTGAACACTGTGCATGTTAAAATGTATGTTTACATAAACCAGACAGCTACAAACAACTTCTGAGTAACTCTCAAAACCATAAACATGACTGGAATGTAAGGCTAACGTTAGCATCGGTGTAACAGTTTTGCGGTCAATGAACGCACACAATAGTATGTTAACAAATGAATTAGATAGCTAAAGGAGAGCTGAAAAAACTAAGCACGTCTAACGTAAAACCGAAAGTCAAACAGAATATTCTATATTTTTGGACCAACCTTATGTTATGAAAGTGTTGTTAAATTCTTGCGGCGCCGGAAGTTGTATTTTGGTTTAATCTCGCGAGAGTTTGTTGTACAGGAAGCGCGAACGTTAAGAGGTTGTTTATCTGTTTTTAGTCCACCTTGTGAGGGCAAATGTAAATATTTACTATAAACGAAAGGTATTGTTTCCACGATAAAGGCGTGTTTCACTGCTAAACTATTGCATAATTCAAAAAATGTCTGTAAAATGACGTTTTTTAAAAAAAAATGTATTTTGTATTTGCAGTGGAATAACCCAGCTGACATGAGTAGCTTGTTTGCTTGCGAGGAACCGAGCACATGGAGGAAAGTGTATGACAAGTACTGGAATGTGGTCGAGGCCAAAGCCCAGGGAAAGAAGACAGGGGACCTCCTTAAACTCGAGAAATGGTACATTCTCTTTCTCTCTCACTATCTATTCTTTTTTTATGAGCACTACTTTCTCTCGTTCCAATATTTTGCATGAATTTGGGATTTCTGTGTACTTTATTGGCCTATCTGGTTATTAATCAGGAAACACTTCATTTATGTAATGTTGCTTGTTAAAATGTATTCAGGTCAGTTGTGCCCCCCATTTAAAGGGGATCCTGAGTGTTGTAGATCATCTTGTCGTTTTATTTTACATGAAATTTAATGAAATATTGTATTATTTTTAAATTGTATGTTAATAGGTACCAAGAGGAGCTTCCTGCTCAGATTTCAAGTCGAGCTGAAAAATACATCACTCTCTCAGAGCTGGTGAAACTAATGCAGTGGAAGTTGACTGTAAGCGGACGACTCTCGTGTAAAATTATATCGATATTTGTTCTCTGCAAGTGAATTTCTTGTAAAAGATTCTGTAGTTTGAACAGACACCTCTGTTGGTGGCCCTTTCAGAGAGGGAAGTTCAGGCCCAGGCTGCAGCAGTTGGTGGCATCCAACAGTGAGAATACAGTGGAGAATTGTTCCAGAAAGGCTTTTAGCCTCCTACCTGATGTCCAGGCAGCGATTGCAGAACTTAGTTCCCTGAAAGGAGTTGGCCCCGCCACTGCTTCAGGTTGGCAAACACTTATTTCTTAGCCTGTGCATGAATGTGCACAGACTTGCATAAAAAAGTCAGATTTTCCTATTTACACAGCTTATACAGACAGAATATATGTAGCTGTAGTAACCTTGTCCTGTTAAATATTTTTGTGAGATCCTACTGTTGTATTAGACTTGATTCTGACAGTTTGTTCCATTCCAGCTGTGTTGACTGCAGGAGCTCCAGAACAGACTGCATTCATGTCTGATGAGGCCATGGAGAGTTTGCCAGGACTGCAGCCAAACCAGTATACAGCCAAGAACTATTCCCTGTTCCTGAGCAAGATCGTTGAACGGTCTAAAAAACTAAACAAAGGTGGGGTTTTGATAAAACATTGGTGTATGGTAATATCTTGATGTAGTTTTATGTTAAAAGCCAAAGCTATTAACAGCAGAATAAAAAAATACAAGCAAATAGTAACTGAAATATACTGGAGAAAATACTTTTATGCTTCTTTATCCTCAGCGGATCCACAACAGGACTGGACACCTCACAGGCTGGAGTTGTGTTTGTGGGCGATGATCACAGCTACAAAACAGCAGTTCCGGCTTTTTGAAGAATTAAACGTGAAGAATGTAAACACACAGGAAAAAACCTCGCATTCTGATAGTGAACACAAAGCAAAGAAGCTCAAAACGGTCTAAATTTGTTCACTGATATATAACTCCTTCTTTGGTACTATTGAAGATATTTCTTTTATATTAAAAAGTATTAAAGTCTGTAGTTACATTTGAGTGATTTTTTTTTTCTAACTTTCCCATGAATTAATAGTTATTTACATTTATAAAGTCTGATTTTATAATGTGTTCACTCAAGTCTTCCATGACTATAACATGACATGACATGTAGTGTTAAAAACAAAAAGAAAAGTATATTTAAATTCACAAAAGCTGGAATAATTGCATGTGGGATTTAAAAGAACAGGTGGGAACTTTGGCCACTTTGTTTTTTTTTTTATTTATTTATATTGTTATTAAATTAAATAAAATCAAAAGTACAATGAACAGTACAAAATAAAACAAAATACGTATGTGTGTGTATATGTATATATATATATATATGTATACACACACACACACACACACACACATACATACAATATAAAATGTTTCCATTCAGAACATTTAAAAAGTACAATTGGTCATGAACTACTTTTGAGGACTTTGATATAAATTATTTTATGAGATTGAGTATTGAAGTTCTTTCCTTAAAGTTTCTCCTGGTAGCGAGTGTTCCTCTGTTATTCTTTTGTAAACGCAGTGTTGGCACAACTTTTTGTCTGGTCTGAGATGTTGCATCTCAGAAATTTGGCACCTTTTTCTTGATACAAGGAATCAGCTTGAAGAACTCCCACAACATGATCCCCTATGACTTTTCAATCTAACGTGTTGAAGGAGACTTGATTCACTTATAGAAACAGCTTATATATATGTATATATATACTTTTTGACCTGGCATAGCTCGAAAGCCAAAAACAGTTCATTGATTATATAAAACAAAAAAATCTGATTACTGTCTTTTTACATCCTTAATCACTGCTCGTGTGTTCTGAACTTCTTAAGCCAGTTTGGATCCTAATCCGATCAAATATTTTGATGTTTAGATCTTAGATATTATTTGAAAAAAAATTAAGCAGTAATTCCTCTTTTTGCACCCAGTGCTAGTTAAAAACAAACTATAAATTAGACAATGAATGCAGATATGGTTTAATTTAGGAAGCTACAGCAGCCTGCTCTACCTGCACCGTCCTGCAGTGAGTATCACCCATACCTAAGAGGAGCTAAACGCTAAGAAAAGGCAACCTGGCGGGCTTGTTGGCACACGGCAGCTAAAAGCAGCTACAGATGTTTGCACTGCGGTTTTCTGTCCCTTATAGATTCTGCAGGTGACTGTGAAGAATGTCACATGCAGCGAACGAGAATAGTAGCCTTTGCCACTGCTTACTCATGGGGTTATTTAGATATGCAAAACAAGGCATAAGGCATAACAGCACAATGAATTAGCATAAGGAGATCAAAACAAAGCACCATAGTAGGACTTTTGCTCACAAAATGTCTTTTAACAAGCAATGCAAAAACCCTGAATATGGTAAAAAGTACAGGTGTGGAAAAATCTATGAAATGATTCTGAAAAACTCAAACATAAATCAGGGTTCGAAAATGTGACAGCTTTTCTCAGCCCCTCATAACACAACTTCCTGTAACAAAACAAACGTAAAAAAACCCAGCAGTAATTCACATCAATGGTCTTCTTGGAAAATGCTTGTTAAACCCCACTTCCTTCATGGTCTCAGTAGATAGATGGATCATCCTGACACTGATGGTGGGATTTGAAAGCAGATAGGAAAGTACACACCCAGCTAAACTTTTACAAAGAGTGCTGGCGCTGTTGTTTCAGGTGTGAAGTAAACTTGCACATCTTTTTAACGGTGTACAGGAAAGGCTTTTATCAGATCAATTTCGTAAAAGTAGGTTGCAACTGTATGACCCAAAGCCAGAAGATCTGACTTGCAAAAAAGAAACACACTGCTTTGGAAACTTCACTCTGCTTTTTCCATAGAGAGCTGAAGAAATAACACTTTTAATCCCCAGAAACGTAATTTTGTACACAATAACTCTGAGGAGAACCTCTATATTATCTGTTTTAAGGGCAGTGTGAACTCAGAAGCTTCGATTCTTATCCTGCACACACTTCCTGGAAAAGTTAAATTCACAGTCAGCGTGTTCTGCAAAAGCATACTCATTTACTAGCCCTTTTTTTTGCTTAACCCTGAAGAGATTCCAATAAATCTTAAATTATAGAGGTACATTAACCTCTCTTAGGCATCCTCTTTATCGTCATTATAGGCTACCAGGGTATGTATCCATTATTCATTAGCAGATCAACTTTTTCAAGCAACACTTCCTGATGTACACAACTTTCCAACAAGTACATAATTGTCGCATCCTAGTAGATCTTTTCTTCTTTTAAAGAAATGTATTCACATTGTTTAAAACGTAAAGTCTTCTGCCATGTGCTGAGGACTGCTGCCTTCAGCAACCTTGAAAGCGAGTGACGGATTAATGAATTGCATGGAATACATGGAACTGCTTTCCTCTGCTCAGCTTTTGAAAAAGCCAGAACCCGTCTGGTGACGCTGTGTCACAGACAGTAACCCATTATTAATTGGAGAATGGTGGTGAGGCGTCTGCGTGCTGAAACCAACAGTTTGAAGATGTGGGCACTTTGCAAAAGTTACACTGCATCGACTATAAACAAGTTGGCAAAAAGTGTAGAAACAAGCTCAGCTACATGAAAACATCTCAAACAGTCCAGGGTTTCACAGGCATGTACTTGCACAGTTTGAATTCTATTCTTATCACCTGCTGAATCTTCACAAAGAAACCATTTTGATAATACATATACAAAAAAGAGCTTTTTTCCCCTTTTTTTAATATTTATTTTTGAATGTAACTACTGGTCAGTGGCTTTCGACCTACGAAATACTTTTCTTTTTTCCCTCCAAGTTTTACCTTCTTTTAGCTTTTCCTATGGCTTACTTTATAAAGCACTGACTTTAAATATATAAAATCAAGTGGAATCCACTTGTTAGATTTTGGCTCACTTTTTTTTTTAATTCAAAGCCATTTTGGACAATCATACCATAAAATTTTGCACCATTTGAATTTTTTTGTCCTTTCCCCTTCAGGAGAAAAATACAAATAAATATAGTCTTATTTATGAACATATAATATACATATTCACTGTCAAATAAAAAACAGACAACAGAATAACACGTTTTTCTTCATAGGTACATTCTTTTACAAATGTATACAGTCCCTAAGAACAAGAAACTGAGGTATTGACTGGGCCTGACAATGACCCCAATGCCCTCCAGGACATGCAGGACAGAGGTCAGGGGCTGACGCATCCACGACCTTCTGCCAAGGTCAGTCTGCCAGAGCGAGAACAGGCAGAGGCGTCCGTGTGAGTGTCTGCTGTGTTTTTCTTTGTTGAGCAACAGACTCAGGCAGCAATTCTTCTCAAAGAGAAAAAAGGAGAAGATCGTGTTCCCATCTCGCTGAAAGCTCCAAGGAATGGCATATTTTACATCTGTAATGGAGCAGCCGGAGGTATTTGCTGCTAAAGTGATGGGCTGTTTTTGCTATCCTATCACTGGGTCACGACAAAGTTCGACTTTCTTTCTTTCTCATTTCCTATTTTTGTGTTTATGTGTGTTTCTGTATCCACAGTGCAGGAGTCAGAATAAGGAAAAGGTGCAAATACCGGCACTCTACAAAGTAAATATGACAGGGCTGTTGCTCATCTTTAAAGATCCACATCAAATTAAAGCCTGTTTTCTGTTAAACCTACAGAGGTTTTTAAAAATATCACTCAGAGCACCATATTCTATGTGTTAATGTTTTTTTTTTTTTCCAATTTGGTATGCCAGCAATTTAGCAAAAAGTCACAGTAACTGCTGTTGGTTTCAGTTAAAAACTGAAAGCACAACAAAAAAAGTAAAAAAATTCATCTTTCTTTTGTTTTCCATTTGCATGCTTTTCCAGAACCGATCCATTGACTTCCTTTTGCCTTTCTTTTTCAGCAGCACCAATGTCATGAAGTCTGTTTAATTTGAGGTCTTTATTTAAATAAAAGTTGCACTTGAAATAAATGACCAATGAGTCATAAAAAACTACCAAAAAAAAAAACAAAGACTAAATGCCATCAGTAGACTTGATGCTGGTAATGAGAAGGAGATACGATGTGTATAAAAACGACAAAATGTTCCTCCCATAGATCTGAGGAACATTAACCTGTTCTTGTTGCTACGGTAATCTCCTCTTAAAAAAAGAGACATATTTCTTTGATTTGCGAAGGATCAATAAAAAAAGGATTCTTGGTCGATTATAAGTTTGAATGGGTCTAACTTGAGATGAAGCGAAAGGTTGAGTATTTTCAAAGGGCTCGAGGTGCTGAGCGCAGGGCCGTCATCAGGGGGAGGAGGGATTTGCACACCCAGGAGCTCATATGCGAAGATGTTCCAAAAGATGGCAAAGAGGAGGAAGGTGATGAAGGAGAAGACGATGATCCACCAGGAGCACTGCTTCTGCAGACTCTCTTCATAGCTCCGCAGGATCAACAGCCCCATGCTGATGCCGACCACGGCCCCCGACAGGTGAGCCATGAAGCTGGGCTGCGGACCTGAGGAGGGCAACGGCGGTGAGAAGCGAAGCCAGACTGCACGGCCCACCTCTGAGCTCACTGCAGAGGACAAAGACGAGAGAAGCTGTAAATACATATTTAGGTGAACAGATTTGATGAAAAACAAGTTGTTTTCTGTCTGAAAGGGAATTAGCTGAAAAAAACTAAGAAGAAAATCATTTGACAGGTTTTGACTGACACTTTCTGAACTAGAACTTGACTGGGCATCAGGTTTAGTGCTTTTGGTCCTGAAGTTAGTCTTGGGCAAGATAGATTAACTTAGTTTTTCTGTATTAAACCAAGCATCCAGATGCTCTTATGTAACCTTCAGTTTAAAACTGCTACTTTATAAGAAAAATGCTACATAAATAAAGTTTGATTTGATTTGTTTTAACTTAGATGTAAGGGAATCTAACATTGTAGACATGAGAACTCCATATGTTATTGTCTTTATTTGTGCATTTGTTTGAGATAAGGATCTGCCTCCAAAGTACATATTAGACTGAGGAAGATTGTCTCAGGTGAGTTTGGCGAAAAAACAACCAAATCAGTTTAAAAGCTAACAGTATGTCAAAAAAAAAAAAGAAAATAAACCTTCTTCTGATCCATCAGTTTATTTTTTTGTGTTGGATCTCCCTCTCCACTTTAAGGGCTTTGAAAACTCATTTTAGATGTGATTTGATCCTGCATCTGTGTTTCATGGCTGAACTCTGACTTCAACATAAAGAAGGTAGGAGAGAGTTTCAGGTTAAATATAGAGAACATACTGCAAACCAGCGCCAGGATCATGCGGAGCAGCTTGTACGGACACCGCATCCCAGCCCAGTTCTGCAACACAACAATAAAAAAAAGGTTGATCAGTGAAAAACAATCCCACAGTATGGTAAAAAAAAAACTAATCTCAGTGCATCACTAAGTGAAGGGCAGCTCTTTGAAACAACACAGAGATATGATTTCTCACCTGGCTGCTCTCCATTTATTTGTTTCCACCCTGTAGTGTTGTATTAATTAGAGCTGTGGTAATTTAAGGGAATGGGAGAATGGGCTCATGAATAACTGTTGTGACTCTCTGGGGTAAAAAGAACAAGGCATTCTGACACATTTACTCCACAGGATGAATAATTGCACCAAACCAATTCTTCCCTTTAGACCTTGGCTGCAGGAGCATGGCTCAGTGCCACAGTTGCAGCTTAATCTCCAGATAAAAGGAAAAACAAGAATGTCATGTAAAATTTAAGCAAAAGGGTATTTGCTGCTTTGAACATTCATTAAACCTGAGTGGGAAGTGGCGGAGCAGATAATGTCACAATATTGTTTTGCAAATAAGTGATTTATATGATGGATGGCCAGAAGGGTAGAGCAGGGAAGAGAATAGTCTCAGATGAGGGGGTTATGTGACAATACAGCTCTCTGTTACAATTTGCTTTGGCATGTCTTTGCTTTGGTGCGCCGCGACAGGAGGGGAAAATCTTTAGGGAATTCACAGACAAGCCATTTTCTGCTGCAGATCTTGTTCAAACCCACAGAACATGGAACAGGAGGCCTTGCTCAGAAACCTCAATTATTTTTCCACTCTCTAAACATCCTATATTTACAAGTTTGAAAGATGGATTTGTGCGCTTAATTTGAAACTGATGGTGTGTGACTTCAGGAGAACCGAGTTCACGACTGGATTTGAAACCTCAGCTCAGGAAAAGGCAACTCCAGGCCTCGAGGGCCGAGATCTGCAGGATTTCCAGATATCCAAGCCCTACTCATGACTGATTACCTGGGTAAGGTGTGTCCAGCCAATTAGAACATGCCAGAGCATGGTATGTTGGAAAACATGCAGGAATGTGGCCTTCGAGGCCTGGAGCTGCCCTTCCCTGCCTCAGATGATGACGTTCAAGGGAAAACTGCATGGATTTTAATAGGTAAAGAAAAAAAGTAAGATGAAAAAACCAAACAGACATAAAAAGGCATCACAGCAGAGCTGGGAGACGCCTTTAAGGATTTCCCGACAACAAACATCGGTCTTGTGCAACAGACCAAACAGAACATTTACTGCTATGAGCATGCTTCACTTCAGGCCTGTCAGCACACTTTGATTTCCATTTCTGCAAGCATCCCTGCTGCCCAGAGTGAGTGGTGACATTAGCTGGAGTGATTTGTCAGATCTAACGCTGCGTAAAGATCTGAAGAAAACGGCATTTTACAGCAGGAGAGACAGAACGTGGAAAGAAAAGTTGAGAACATGTATCCTTAAGAAGCTTCAAGGTGATTCCCTCACTAATAGATAACCCTTTCAATCAATATAGGACTCTAAAACAGTGGTTGCTTTGAGATTTGTTAGCAGGATGGAACTGGGGTGTGTGAACACCACCTTTTAAAATTGCAAAATCCTTTTTTTGCTGATTATGATATAAGATATAAACTCAATTTAAAACTATTAAGCAAATCCATGTGATTCAAACATAGCAGGAACAACACAAGTCCGCATTTTTGCTAAATAAGACACGACTAAAGTAAATTAGGGTCTCAGGACGATAGTTTCTGTCATTTCATCTGAACTGGAAGCCATTCTTAGTCCATACAATAAAGGCAATAATGATGATGACGGCAGTTACCATGACGACATTCGCCAGATGAGCTGAGCACAGAGCGTAGACTCCCCCAGAACCCCCCACCACTGGAGCGCGCATGTCTGTGATGGACACTGTCAGCGATCCTGCAGGAACACAGAGACAAAGAGAGCGCCAGCATCAGAAAGGGAGCCCACTGTCAAGGATGGTGTGCGGTAATGTATGTGTGTGAAAAAGAGAAAAAGCAAAGAACAGCAATTTAGAGTAGAAGAGAAAACAATGGCCAAGTCTGGACTCATCTCGCAGCTGCAGAAGTTTTTAGTTTGCTGCATTTTGCTTCAGAATCTGTTAAATTCCTTTTGTGTTAATGTCGCTTTGCTACATTAGCTGACCTTCACATCCCACTCACATGTTCTAAATAATGAGGCCGATGGATATATAGCTCAAACACACACAATTCAAACCAAAAATGATTTTGTTTAGATGGCTGTTTGCTCAAATTATAACAAAATCAATGTGTTTTAGTTCAGACAAATGCAGCTTAAGCAACAGCTGATTTTTAAAGGGACTCAGAAAGAACACGCGTGACCTGCAGAGGGTTAAATAAAACCGTTCGCCATGTCTGTTGAACAGAAAACATTGAGGCTCATACCAGCAGGATGAGCAGCAGTTTTCCAGCTCTGCTGTGAATGCACACAAATAATGGGCCTCTTATGAGAATCTATTCAATTTTCTTGTTTGGTAAGTGATTTTCAAAGCCATGCATGTGGGTGTTGAGCAGTGGTAGATCTACAGTTATGTGACCTCTGAAGTTTTCCACTCAGGGAAGTTATAGACATAACTTAGACTGATGTTAAAGCTCAGTTGAAGCTGCTTGATTTTTTTCAGCTATTATTTTGAGGATTTACTGGTGTGTTTAACATGTAATTTTACTAAACCAGTATTGGTTAGTGTTAAAAAGGATCCAAATTTATGGAATAAAGCTCAAATTGTACCCGGAAAGATCCTAAGACAGCAAAACAGGCCTACATAATCTTTGTGCTTTTACACTCTTAGTGACTGTATTCATTTTTGCGCTGATAGGACAAGTTATGAAAGTGAAGTCATTTTTTGGAAAATATCTTCAATTTTCTTTTAGAAATCCTGTAGATTTATTCAGCTGGAAATTTGCAATCCAAGCCATGATTTTGTTTTTCCCTCACAGATGAGCATTTCTAATGACAGGCTATTAAAGATGCTCTTTTCAATTAATTTAATTGGATTTTGGATGCAGAAAATCCTCCTCTAGTGCAAAGATGGGGAACTCCAGGCCTCGAGGGCCGCATTCCTGCATGTTTTCCAACATATCATGGTCTGGTATGTTCTAATTGGCTGGACACATCCGAACCAGGTCATCAGTCATGAGTATGGCTTGGATATCTGGAATTCATGCAAACACTGCGGCCCTCGAGGCCTGAAGTTGCCTATCCCTACTCTAGTGACATGAATCTCTTCCACTAAAACATATCCGAGTAAATGACTATACTCATGATGGCTTACGTACATGATGGCTCTAGAGAAGCACACCTTTTCTCAGAACTGCTTTCAATTAAGCATTTTTTTCAGAAGAAAAATTGGCTTTGACATATAGATTAAATAAAGAATAAATAAAACATTTCATAGATGATTATTCTTTAAATCTGTCCTAACACAGAAAAAAACAGAAAATAGTTGAAAATTAACCATTTGTGTTTTTTTTTTATGAAAATGTGTAGGATGCAATAATAGGAATGTTGTAGTACTTTAATTTATCAAGACATTTCATTAAAATCTATTACTATCAATTTCCTTTTTTGAGAATGTTTGAACGTTTTTGTGTTTACAGCCTGCAGTTTTGTCAGCGATATTGTACATAAGACAATCTCAGTAAAGAATGTTGCAAGTTATTTCCTCTTTGACTACACTGATATGTTCTGCTCATTAACAACATATCAGTGCACATCCTCTGTTTTGTTGCTGCTGTATTTGATTGAGTATATTTTATATTAAAATTAAGGCTGTCATGCAATTTATTTTTAAGCAATTAATGAACTATGACTTAAAATTAATTAATATTATGAATCTATTTTAATCTAACCTAATAAATGCTGTTCAAAGCCTCATTTTGATGTATTTTCATTTACATTAGTGACACTGTAGCACAGTAACAACTAAAAATAAAATCAAAATACTACTAGAAAGTGGCTTTTTCCAGCTACTTCTTTCACAACACCAAGGAGGATTTTTTTTCAATCTTGAACAATTAAGGAAAAAAAATCATCAGGTCCAGAGCGCTCTAATTTAACACATCGAAGTAGGAACAGTAGGAACAGTAGGAACACTTTTCTGAGCCATCTAAAACCACAAACTTCTTTTTAATATTCCTTAGTCCACAGTATATCACAACAGCAAGTTTTCTTTAACCTGTTTGGTGAATTTGATCATTTTGAAAAGTGGGATATAGCAGAAGATTAAGAGAGAAGAGAATAAAAGGAGGAGAAATTCAACAATTTAGAGACTTTGTTTCTTTGAAACAAACGTTTGCTTCATCATCTGGACAACAACAAGCGGTAAGAGGTGAACTTTCCCCCTGAATTGATGCCTGGTTTAACTTATCAGGACGATCAGTATGTAGACCCTTTTTCTCTGCTGCAGAAGAGGGATTTCGGTGCAGGATCTGGAGCCATTACCATGACATGTCACAAGTATCAAATAGTGTGCTTTTTGTGAAATTATTATGTTAAACTTGAAACTATAAAGTATAACAAGATTAAAGTACTAATAATGGATTTCATATGTATTTATTTCCTAAGTGACTACGGTATAAGTGGGACAAGGCCTTTCGAGGTGTCCATTCTCAGAAATGAATAGACTTTGCTGAAGAAAGCTAACTGTCTGATGTGATCAGGCCTTCGTGTCTTCATTCCATTTATGATAACGGACACCTCGCTGGGTGTCAGATAATAGTTCTAGATTAAAAATTAGATTAATGTGACAAAAAACTAATTATGTGCTAATTTGTCTATAATTAATTAATCACGATTAATGCAATAATTTGACCTCCTGAATTAAAATATACTGGGATTTAACAAATGAAAAGGAGTAAAATTTATTGTGTCCTCTATTAATACCATCCATGCATTTTTTTTAATTAATAGCTTAAAATGTTCTGATCTGGTTAAAATCAAAGTGAAGTTAAAATGTTTAAGGGCATTTTTTTTTTAATCTTGTAGCTGTGCTCCTAGGTTTTTTTCCAAGCAAAAAACCTAGTGTCCAAATTATATTTCAAGTTTTTAAAGCTGTTTAAATCATGATGGGACATTACTCTGAAGAAATTGAAGCCATGGTGACAGTTGCTCATGAGGAGGCTGTCAGTTAATTATGCAAATGAGCTGATAAGGGAAGCGGAGAGCTGATGAAACAAAAACAGCTTTTTGAACCTTTGATGGGTTTTGCTGAAGTTGTGATCTCAGATCTATAATGCATGCAGTAACATTCATACTCTCTGTATCTGTGTGAGCTCAGGGGCCGCACAAAGTAAACATCTTCTTTAAAAAGCGTCTTGTCAGCCAGCAGTGTTGATCATGCAGAGGCAGACGGTAATCAGAGCGTGCTCTTGAGTCACTCATCTATCCTCGCTCTGACACCTATGGGCTAATTTGTGTGGATTTATAGGGCGTGTGAAGGTGCTTGAAGATAAGATTGGAGGAGATTCGATGAGACCCTTTTCAGAATCTCCAACAAAACACAACTGCGCAGAATGAAACAATAATCTGATTGTTTCAGAAGAAAGGGAAAATTAGAGGAACATCAGTATGTTCTCCCAAATATTCATCAATTAAGATCCATACTCTGCAGTTCTTTAATCCATCCACGTTTTTCTGAAACATTTTAATACCATCTGCAAATAGTCAATAGTTTATGTACTATTCTATAACAAATAGAACAATTTCAAGTGGTCACACGTAGAATATGTCTCCACAGGGAGAGTCCTCTCTTCTCCTGCTCCCTTAACTTTGCTGACGCCCACTTCCCAATACAGTGTAAATGCTAAATAGGCTTAGCATTTGCGCTCTCGTTTTCAGTAGGATTTAAGATTTAGGACTCCTGCCCTGAGCAGACACTCACAGTTATTTAGCGTTGAGCTGACACATTCCATCTCCTGCGTATATTATCTATTCTGGCCACCCAGAACTCATCTTCCACCTTCTGAAATTTCACTGGAAGCTTGCAAAATCCACAAGTGCACAGTGTGCAAACAGCAGAGATGATGCAATGTACACAGGGCGAATGCATGCTCCTCACCCCCACAGTGTGGCGGTCCCTAGTGCAGCTGAAATAAAGTAACTTAGCTTCTGTGTCACATCAAACTCACCACACTATTACTGTAACTCTGGGGTGCCCTTAAGCTAAAGGTAAACTTTGTGTTTCCTGTCTCTCTGTGACAAAGTGCAGACAAGGAACGCTGATCCGAGGACGGAGTTTGACAGACCCCGGGGCTGTGCTGCTCTGAAGCCTCTTTAGGAGAGGCAGCATCATCCTGAGAGATGAGGCTTTACTCCCTGGAAGAACCATGTGAGTCATGCCACAAGGATTTTCCAGTTGTTGCTTTCGAAGCTTTGCACATTTTTCAGCGTTTTGCTACTTCTGATCATTTCTCAGTAACAAACAATTACATAAAATATACAAAATGATTGCTTGCTTTATGATTGGTATAATTTTAAATTCGCAGCTGTAATGAAAATTCAGATTTTTTTTTCCTCACAAGAATATATATTTTTTCAAAGTCTGAACTCAGGAGACTCTTGCGGGGCTGTAGCCATTTCAGCTTGGGTCGCTCTGTTTACACACACGCCAAAGATGTCTTGCCCGCATTAAATCTTGCAGCCCAGCGCAGAGATGTGCCGCAGTCAGCACTTCTGCGGACACAGGACTGTCAGTTGATAATAAAAGAGAGGATTGAGGAAGATTTATTTACTGAGCACAAATCAGAGGATAGGGAGGCTGTTGAAAAATAGTGGAAGAGTGAGCACAGGAGAAGTAACACATTAAGGCTTCACCATCACAAAACCAGATCTTAAGGTCTTCCACAACTGCGATCTCTCGCGCACTGCTGTCAGGCTGGACATCAGACCCTCCATCCTCCTGATTTTGAGGAGAAACTAATACTAATTTGAAGGTATCAGACTTTAAACTCACCTGGAGGAGAGGGAAGGCTTCTAAAGGTATGACATTCCTTTAAATATATCTTGCGCAAGAGCTTTATGGCATCCTAGAGATCGAAGGTGGTTGTGACATCTTACATGTTACATCTTAAATACATGACTGAGGAAACTGTATGGGAAAGCACATTGAATCCTAATTAAAAGGGAACTGTCAGTGGGCTGCAAATAAAAGGTTGGAAGATGCATCACACATTTAATTAAAGTCTATTGAGCCTTAGAGCTTTGAGGTAGAGTGTTAAGAAGCGAACACTGTAAGTCTCTGCTTCTTTACAAAGGTCTTAAGAGAAAGAGACAGTCTGATGATTATGAAGCTGTCCAGAGGGACAGATTCAAACAGGGGCAACGAAAATACTTTTCTAGAAGTCTTCTTTTACTTGGAAAAGCTAAACGAAGGGTGTATTCCACCTGGAAAAGTCTCTTGGTCTGGACAGAGTTAAAGGGATACAGCTGGTTAAGAGAATGGATGGATGGATGGAAGTTCAGGAGGAGTACTATTAGATTGATCCACCATATTGGATGTATAACATTATGTGCCCAAAATTGAGTCTGTGATTGATGGATGCATCATGGCAATCTCATCAAAGTTCAAATATTTGAACTCTGGCTGCACCGCCTGTAATAGCACCTGTACCAGTGACTTAACATTGATTCTGATTGAAACTGGCCACCACAGATGCGTAAATCATGTTCGGTGTGAACACAGCTGCATTCACACCGGTCACATGTTCAAGAATGCACTATACGTAGTTATATGAACGCGCATACGGAGAGGATTCTTCTTCTTTTGCATTTTTACTGTTTATTAGCACTCATCCGCCACCTACAGTGGGATGAAGCTTGATGTGAAATGTCAAGCTGTGCAAATCCTACAAATCTTGCTCCAGGCTTTCTTTGTAATTTCTCCTTCGTGATGATGTTCATAACACTTCAGTGTTATGAAAAGAACGCTACCCACATGTCACTATCAAATCCGAGTCCTGATTGGTCAGAGGGCTGCGAATAAGTGTCAAAAAGTTCAACAGGTTTTAGCTTTCAGCTTTCAGAACTTTCAACGCTCAATCAGTGAACCCCCTATTTGTACGTAGAGCCCACGAACAGACTTAAAAACTTAGGTAGTGACACACAATTCTCAAATCCCCTTTGTGAAGCTTTGTTGCCATTTTCTCCATGTGCCAGAGGTCCAACCCTAAGGTCTGAATCTTCCTTCCTGTGTCACTTGTCTTTGTTACTTTCCTGATCAGCGAGTCAATGTGTCCTAACCTTTGTCTGAACTTCCCAACCCTAATCGTCCTGCCTGAGTCAAGGGTCTGCGTCGACTTACCTGAGGTGTCTAGCCTAAGGCAGTTTGCCTGAGTCATTGCACCTGAACTGTCTTACCTGAGCCGACTTGCCTGAGTCATTGTGTTCTGAAATAACCCCTGTGCCTGCGTTGTCCCAGATTCTACATCCCACACTGTTCTTTTGACTTGTTTTCATCATGTTCCCTCCAGATTATTAAAATGCCCGTCTGCCCTCCTGGATTTGTCATTTTTGGGTTGTCCATCACCTCAAACCAAGTACCATCAGACCAGCAGAAAATGATCAAGCCACCATTACAGCCTAATGTCTGGAAACACTTTGAATTTTGCAGATATTCAGTGTGGTATAATGTTCTGTTTGTAATATTTTGATGAGGAGAACAGTGGGCTGACCTTTATGAAACAAAAATGTGATATACATGTAAAATGTCAGTTTCTGTGAATGCACCATACGCCCAGCATTAACAGTACCACACATGACGCAAACTTCCACAGACTGAGTACCAGCATTAGCACCTTTTTGAAAAAAAAAGCACATCAGCTTGTATAAATAATCGTTGACTAATTGAAAAAATAATCGGTGACTAATCGACTTAAATAATCGTTAGTGACAGGCCTAATATAGAAGCACTAACGGATTTTAGAGTTTTGCAAAAACTGTTCCAAGATCGTTAAAACACATTTCTGTCAAATGCATAGATCTGAGGATAGAATCTGAAGAAAGGCAGATGGTTGGCTATGAACTTCTATTTTTACTTTTATCTTTTCAATTTTGTCAAAAACTCAATAAAAGCTTTGATATGACGGCTTGAAGTTAAAAGGAAGCCCCTCTAGTTTTGGAAAGATGCAGTGGTTCAAGTGAAACATTGTGAACTGGAATATGTTTCCAAAATTTAGGTGGCTGTGAAGGTGAGAAAAATCTGATGTGAGGAGACAGGTTTTTTTCAAACTTATGTAAAGTGCATTGGAGTGACAAAACATGGTTTACTTGAATTTCTGCGCCTTTCCAAGCAGAAGCAGAAAGCAGGACCTGCCTTGAATTTACCCTTCAGATGAAAAAGAACAGCAAGCCTTATTCTAGAGTTGCTGGGCCTAAAAAGGAGATCATCCCGTGTTTCCGTTAAATCTCACAGCCTAAGGTTTCCCTATGGGAATTAAAATTTGTATTTATCCAATCCCAAGGTCCAGAAGAGCCAGGAAAAATCAATAGCCCCCTCAGAGGTATTAAGCACAGAACTGACAGATAGAGGCCCAATAATTCTAGTGCATGAGAGGAAACAGAAAGATTAGAGATTAAAGAGTGTTGATACAGCATGGTTGTAGAGGCTTGTCACAACTAACTTTTCAGATGTAATCAGCCATCCTCGTTTAGAAAAGACAATTTTCACCACTTCCTGTGCTCAGAGGTAGGAGGCTGGGCTGATGGCTACAGAGAGAATGATGGGCTTCTTCATCAGAAAACCTTGAAACTATAAGCGCTGCAGTGAACGGCGTAAACATGAGTCTCCAACTGAGAGTCTGACTAACACTGTTGTCCCAGATTGGCTCCACACAGACACGTGGACAAGCTATAAGGGTAGCAGGCTCGCTTCGTGGAAGATGTACAGCAAAAATATTAATCACCATGGTGTTGCTGTCACCAACGTTTGCAAGGGAAGTGAGCTGAGGGGTGAGATGGAGCGGAGTTGGGAATTACCATAATCACGCTAGCGAGCTCTTCACCACACCAAGGTCACCCTGCTTCTTCAATCTCAGTTTAGTACCAAGGGAGTACATGAGAAATGCAGCGATTTAAACAACTTTTGGGTTGGAAAATATTTTCTGCAGCTCTGCAATGGCTGGAGGTAAAGGCACAATCTGACCTTGGAGAACAGACACAGCAACAAAATTGCTCCTCACAGCCACAGAGTCTAAAGTCCGGCCTTCAAAGTCACAACGAGCAGATGATGCATTATATTCACGCTGAGAAAACACAGAAAAGACAAGACATCCTTTATTCTCTGGTACCAAAAAAAATGCCTCCCACTCTCTACAAACAATCCCGACTCCACCTTCAGCCAATCAGATCAGCGTGGTGTTAAATATTTATATCCAAGCTTGAAATTAGTCACAGAGACAGACCCAGCCACATCCCTTTGGCCCACACAGTGATTAATTCTGCCTTTGGGTTGCTCGTGCTTCCTCTCTCTTCTTCTGTCCTCTCTTGTCTATTTATCTCCATCTCCTCCTCATTAAGTGCATTCTGTTGCTGTTCTCGCTGATGCAATGTGAAAGAGTGGCGAGCGCCTTTTTATCTGATTTCACTTCGCTCAGAGAAATATTTTCCCTTCAAATTTCACAAATGTGTCCTGGCAGGCAGTAAATTAAATGCTGTGGTTGTGGTTTATGAACAATCTTAATGGGAGATTTACTGCACAGATTGCAGGGGAAACAAGTACATTGTTTAAACTGTACAGCAGGTCATCCTGTGCCGTTAAAACCCTATGTTTTATTACCAATTGAAAAAGTTGGTGAAATTCTACCATTATTTATACAGATTTGATCAACTAAAGTCACTTAAACACTGATGAAAATAGTGTTTTGAACATATTCTTGGGGCATTTTTGCCAGGCGGGCAATAATCTCCTTGATCTGAGCTTTCAGTAACAGGGAGGGGAAGGGGGGGGGCGGGGTTGCTCAATGCCAATGTTCCCACCCACAACTCAGAGGCAAATTTCCAATGAACTACTGTCGCTCTGCAGAAACTATGTCCTTGAAAACAAAGCAGGTTCTTTGATTTTTGTTAAAAATGGTATAATCATAATTAAAAGACCACTGGGAACACTTTTAAAAATAGATCAATTTTGTGTTTCATTTTGTTGTGTACGTGGTGGTTGTTGTGGACATTGTGTGTCTTAAAGTTTTTGTGTGTTTTACTATGTTTTACTATGTAAAGCATTTTGTGTTATACATGTATGAAAAGGGCTTTATAAATAAAGTTTGATTTGATCATTTTAACTATGCACCAATGCCACTTTGATTTACTTTCAGCAAATGTAATAAATTCTTGCTGCCTATATATGTGCATTAAGTTTTTAACAACCTTCTATCTGGTTTGCAATAGAGGCAAACTTAAACCACGTGGAGCCTGTCTAGGTCAAAACCCAGCAGGAGCCTCGTGGTCAAATGCAACATCCAGCCCTGCTGCAGACTCGCCCGAATAATCTTTCAAATCAGTCTATATTGACTGCTTCAGCACTAAACATAAATGTGACTTGTTGTAGTGCTTTTCAATAATATTCCCATTAGCTGGCGTGCAACAATGAGGTCACACCAGCATGCAGTCATTTCTCATTTCAGTTTCTAAGTCCAATCAGACCGCATGTCTCGTCCATCTGCTTGACGAAGAACGCTGCTAGGAAGTGTGAAGGCAGATTCCTCACAGTGCCAGGCCTGCAGTCAACAGTTTAGAGACAAATGCACACAAGGACGGAAATATTTTTGTGCACAGTTCAGATCAACGGGTACAGGAAAAAAACACAAGAGACAACACTGCTCTAGCCTGTACAGTACCTGTGGTAAACCTGACCTAACCTAACCTAACCTGAGGCCCAAAGCACTTTACAGTCACTGTCCTATTTAGCCATTCACACACTGATGGTGGCTCCTCTCGCAAACACTGGCTCCAACTTTTCACCAGAGGCAACGTGGGCTTCAGTGTCTTTCCCAACGACAATTCGACTCATGGGAAGGAAAGATGGGAATTGAACCTGTAATATTCCAATCAGAGGTCGACCACCCTACCACGAATGGAAATAGAATGATCTCACTTTGTCTATGTTTCCACAGCAACAACACTGCATTGCCCTCTTAGGTTTCTGCCTGTGGATCGGCTCAATAAGCTCAGGCTTAGATGTCATTTCTTTTTGAGAGATGTTAAACTTAGACTGAAGTTAACCAAAGGCAAAATAAAAGTTACATTTTCCTTTATCTATGAAGATATTGTCAACTCATGACTAAAAGTGTATTAAATTAAAGCCTTTACTGAAAGTGCCCAGAAGTTTTGCCTAAACTTTCTACTGTTAAAATATGTATATAATTAAAGATTAATTAGCTTTGTGAAATGTGATGTACCTGGAAAAATTTCAATGTGCAAAGGAAGCGGGAAATATGAAAATCTGACTCACATTTTGAGGTGTCTTTCGCAAACCATGCAAAAAGGAAGAAACTTTTTTTGTCATAGTTGAAAATTAATAACAATCGTGTTTCCACAGGATATAAAAATGTCATATTTTTCATTTTTGCTGGTTCTCGATATTGCCCAGGGATTTACACAAAAATATGCAAATCAAGCACCAAATATTTTAGTTATTCTGTGCATAAAATATTGATGTCAATGTAAAGATTTTCACTTAACGTAGTGAATTACTTCCCTGTCTAATTTACAGGATGATAGTATGACTTTTAAAACAGGTGAGTCATGCTGTAGATGTCACCTTGTACCTGAATATCTCCATGAGTCGTCTGCACCACAAAAAAACAAGTTCATATAAAACTTTCAAATACACCATAAAAGTATAAAGGTACTACTTTTTTATTTGACCGATATAAAACTGACATCCGAGTTTATTTATCTGTTAAATAAACTAAAAACTAATTCTATATGTTGTAAAAGTTCTTGTAAAACCATTTTTTTGGTAAAAGCACACAATATAATAATTTTGTGTATATTCTTTTATTTAATGTAGTCTGGTTGATAAAGTACTGCAAAAAAAATATTGTTTTAAGAAAACTACTCAGATAATTTGGAATATAGTATGACATATACGTAGCACATTTGTTTATTTTGAAGTTATACATTTATTAAGTTTTTCTGTCCTTTTTAATAAACTCAATAAGCATGTAACTTGAGGTGTTGGTCTTCAATGGTTAACAAGTTATGTGAATAACAGACAACAGTGCAGATAAAAAAAACACTAAATCAAAATGTTTGCAACATAACTGAGTACCTCAAGGCTCAGTCCTAGGACCCACGTTTTTAAATCTGCGTATAAATGACATTGTTAGTTTATCCAAAAGATGAAAACGTCTCCTATTTGCTGATGACACAACATGTATGTATGTAAAGAGGGCAGAAAAACCTGCTTTCTTGTCTTTGTTCCCTTTCCTCTTTCCAGGTATACGATCTTGTGTAAGATCTGTTGTTTTTTTTTATTTTATGTAAATGGAAAGAAATGACATAAATAAAAAAGAAAGGAAAAGCACTTACATGTCTCACATCATTTTCAGTAAAAATCCACACTTAGATGACGTGTAATGGAAATTAAAGCTACGTGACTTTTAATTATTTACATATATATTTTACTACTTTCAGTGCTACTCACCATTTCTCTCTTTCTTCTCAAAAGATTTTTAAAGATTGAATAAAAAATGTCTTTTCTGTTTTGTGTAAAAATATAACTGCTTAACCAATAATTAAGGGAAAAAAAACGGACTAATTCAAATCAAGCTCAAAGATCTTCAGTGAATTGCATTAAAGATTAAAAAGACAAGGAAAAAAACCAAAACGAAAACATGTCAACATAAATCCAGCAGCTTCTCTTTGAAGTAAGGAGTTTAATTTGTCTAAGACTTCATGCTAAGTGCGACACACACCAGAAAGCTCACTGGGATGTGGGCATAAATGATGTTCTGGCACAAAGAATGTCAAGAAGTGTTTAGCCTGATGGAAGAAATCAAAAGTAAGAAGGTGGTAAAAAGATGTTGTGTTTTTCTTTTTTTATTGAACGCGTTTTGTTGCTGAATAGAGTCCAAATCACCAAAAAAAGAAGGAAAAAAAACATCTTGTGCAAAGCTTTTAAAAATCAAAAGTGGAGCTCTCCATCCGCTGAAGGACTCCTGAGTGGGTTTAAAATGAGTAAGGACAACACACAAGGTCTGAATGGATCTTTTAGGAAGTTATTACAAAATCTTGCCTGTCGTCAGCATTCTGAGCAACTCTTTCCACATCAAGTTATGTACATAAAGCATCCCATTGTCTATCCAGATAAAAATCTTTGTGGCAAATCATCTTGATGAGCTCTCATGCAATACATACGTAATAAATTGCTGAAAGCATCTCTTTCCTGCAGACCACAAATCCACTAACAAAAAACCCACAATTAAAAACCATAATTCACATTAAAGCTCCACCTCATCTTATATGCAAAGTCAAGAGAAGTCATGAATGTCAAAAGCGACAGGTGATCTAAAACACGCAGTCATTCTGATATATGAAGAACAACTAATAAAAAAGCACATGAACGAGGCTGTGGTTTTAATGTTGTGCTGCTGCTAAAAATCACAAACATCTTTTAAAAGTGTTTTTACACTTTAAATAACTATTACATCATTTCTTTAACCGTGCTGTTTTCCCTTTTTTAAAGTCTGCTAGAACCCCAGTTTCCACGCCTTTCACATACAGCAAAAACAGGCACCGTAGGGAAAAAAAAAACATTTTTACACCATTGGCAGATTTTCTTTAAATGAGGTAAAAATATGCCAATGGGCTAAGAAAAATGGTCTTACCAAGAATGGATATTTGAAGACAAACATTCGAGACGTTTTCTCAAACTAAGAGCATTTTGCTATTAAAGCACTTTCCTAATAAGATTATTTTTCTTGAAAAACAAAAAATAAGATTTTTTTTTTTAAACACGGCTCTTTTTATACTTTAAAGATTCAGTTTTTGTGTTCAGTGTTCAGTGTTGTTCTTCTATGGTTCGCTTTGCAGTAACCACTTCTAAAAAAAAGGGTCAACTTAGTGACTGCTGTAGGTCTTTTATTAAGAGAGATACCAACAATTTTGTCCACATCTGTAGCTTTCTATCTAACCACCACAATCAACGCAGCCCATTCAGACATGTATTAAGTCTTATTGATTAAGCCTGTGGCCTTTGTGTGGAGTAAAGAGGTGGTCCGACAGCCTGACAGTGCCATCTGCAGCAGCATTCAGCTAACGTCACCAAAAGAGCAGAGGAAAAGCAATAGTTGCTGCATGAATCTGTCTCTTTCTCTCCGTCTACTCATTCAAGAAGAAACTTGCTAATATTCATATTTCAATACCTGTCAAAACTCTGAAAGAGCACACATGACATTTTGCAGTCAGTTTAGAAACCTTCTCATGCTTTGTGTCGTCAAGATGAAGCACATATCAGCATCTATTTGAAGAAAAGATCATTCAGATTATCAGTACCTATTAAAAGTTTAATTTGAGTATCTTTTCCTTTATTTTTGGTTATATTTGCAGCTTTTTGCAGAATTGTGTTTTTTCTGCTTTCTATAAAAAAAACAGTTTCCGTACAGGGGCATTAAGTTTTAATCCAGTCAGTTTTCAAGAAAAGGTTCCACTTTGCTTAGGTAAGTTTTTGTGGAGAATTACACTGATAATCAGATGAATTTGTGTTAAACCGTTCATAAATAATTGTCAGACTAAAGTAAAATTCATGACTTAAAACTGAAACAAACTCACATAAGAATAACCCTCAAAATAAGGATTACTTGTCATCATATATGATTTTCTTACTGCTTTGCACCCCTTTCATCAACCTTTTGCGTTCTTCTAGATTCACGTTGCAGCTTAAATCTCCAAAGAGCAAATCAAACCGCACTTTGGTTAATTCTCCTGAGAGAAACCCTGCATTACTCCACCATTTTTCTTCCTTTTTTTCTTTACTTCCTGTCATCACTGCTGAAAATAAATCAAAGCCCCAATAATTCATGAGTGTTAAAAATGTGTGTTCATGGAAGTGTTTAGCGAAGAAGTGGAGTTTTTTTTTCAAAGGCACAAGGATTTTTGAGCAGCTTTAGCTCCTTTTTAGTGCAGAAGGAGGAATGAATACAGAATAAGAAATCTGAGTTGCACAGAGAAGAGCTTTAGAATCCGGTTGAAAATGTGATTAATGTTACTCAGTGTGGCAGTTTTTTCCAAGAGCAATCCAAGTATTGTTAAAAAATATTAAGAAAAGAAAACTTTTACAGCAAGCAGAAGTTTAAGTTATATAATTTCAATGAGTGCATATCAGCTGGAGGACAGAATAAACTTTCTACCACGTAAAATGTGTGCAAAACACTATTTGTTAGTGTACTCTATGATGTACATAGTAGGGATGAAATTATTCACTTTCCACATGATTCAATTCAAACCTCAGTTTTTGAGTCGCTGTTTTACTGTGGTTTGATACAAGATTGTGTGTTGCAAAACATCAAAAACCAAAAAATTCGAATAAATCCTTTTTTAAGCTGCTTATGAGCAAGAGACAATGGAGAAAAAAACCTTTAGTTGGCTTATACTAAGCCTGATGTAATGTAATGAAACAAAAAATAAAGATCTTTCATAAATGTAGCACAATTGTTTGACACTTTCAACTTAGACGTACGTTATCCAGTCAACAATTCGCTTTCCTCATGATTCGGTCTAATAGTGTAGCATACAATTCAGTTTTCAGTCAAGAATTGTGGCATCGCTAGTACATACTTAACTTAAAAAACAATGGATCAAAGGTGAAGCCATTGTCAGACATGTACAGACAATAAAAACTAAAACAAAGAAGGTCAATGCAGCCCTTTTGTTGCTGCCTAAAAGAAGAAGATGTGTTTGAGGCCTCAAGTTTGTCTCCCAAACTTCTCTGTTTGGGTCACAGTTTAAACGATGGCAGGTTTTGTGTCATCATTTTCAACCCCCCTTTTTTTCTAAAATCGCAAACACAGAAAAACCTTTATGACAAAGTTTTAAACGTGAACTGTCAACATTATTGCATTAATGCATGCAATTAATTTAAAAAATGAACACGTTAATATAAATTAACACGGATTAATTACACTGTGTGACACACTCTGTGCGTCAAATTCTTCATGGTCACTTACAACCATTACAACCATTTAAAGAGGAGAAACACAGTTTGTTTCTTATGGCTGTATATCAGCATCTTTGTTTTCTTGGAGTAATACTCTAGACATTAAAGTCTTTAGAGCTCTGCCTATATTACTGTTGATCTGTTTTGTGCACACAAATTAAATGTCTGAGTTAGAGCTGTAAATATAAACATTTCAGACAATAAAAATGAAGGAAAACATTTTCTCTCTGGCCCTTTTTTTGTTTGAAAGCTACATATTGTCGAATACAATTTAACTCATGAAAGATTGTGATAAATCGTGAAAAACCACCACCCAAAAGTGTGGTTGATCTGATTAATGTTTTTAATTGATTGACAGCACTAATTTAAACTAACCCTAAAGGTATATTCAGACTGGAAAAGTCTGTCAAGTCCTTAACCTTGTGTTTGGTCTGTATTCAGACTGCTGTCTACTGTTTAGAACCAAAGCTAGTGAACAAAATCACATGACTAAAGTTCTCTTCACTCATTGGACAGAAATTATGAGAATTATGAGAAAGAATAACGTATGTCCTAAGCTTTGGATTCTTTGTCAGGATAGTTCACTTATTTAAACTTTATATTTTGCTGATTAATTTTAAATGACTGCATCAAGGCTGGGGACAACACATTTTATGACTGAATTCTGGTTCACTTTAAGTGAATTAAATGTGTCCAGTCTGAACACACCCTAAGATTTGTAAATGGAGTAAATGGAATATCAGCAAGGAGAGTAAGGTAAAATTGCCCACATTTTCCAAAAACTAAGTTTTCTATCCATAAATTGTAAGTTTATAATAGTTGTAAGGATGTTTTTGAAAAAAAATAGCAAAACTGATGTACAGAATTCATGAATTGATTTTCCTTTAAACTGATTTTGAGTTCTGTTAGCTTTTAATATTTATTTATAATTATTTTTTAATTACATTTGCATGACACGCCACAGCTAAAGAGAACTAAGATTTATACAGCCCCACAAAAATGTTCAAATCTCTACCAGCCTTACATAAAAATGAAAACATTATGGTTGTTATGTGCCTATTTTATTTTTAAAAAAACCTTGTGTGCAAATGTTCCTGCATTTTGCAGTAAATCATTTTAGAGTGGTTTGTCAATTTTTAGTTAGACGTTTAAAAGTTTAATTCAAACAAATATATATTTCAAGTATTTATTATTATTATTATTAATATGGGAAATGCAGTCTTTTTTAAGTATTCTGTGTTATATGCGCCATTATCAAAGGTTATCTTTAAAATTCACTTACCAGCCAGGACTCCTGCCATGTAAAGCAAACTTATGCGTAATATGCCATGAACCATCTCCAAGGGAACACCTATCATCAGCTGCAGTAAAGCATTGAATCCTAATTGCTCCAAACTGCAAATTCAGCACAAAAAAAGACAAATAACATTTAACTTAATGATCCGATTTTAAAAGAAGTTATCAAGGAAATGTTGTGACAAGGTGAGTTCATTTTCATACCCAACATGCATGAACATGTAGCTGAAGAAACGCCACACTTGTGCCCGATGGCCGGGATGGTAGACCAGCGGGCTTTTCATGAAGTCAGGCTGATAGGTCTGCAGGACCCACTTGTTGAGCATGATGCCGTAACACATGAACACAATAATCTGCAGCACAAAAGAGGGGAAAAAAGTAAAAGGTGATTTAGGAAGCAAAAGCCATTGTTCTTTGGAGGCTATTTTTTCTGCATTCCTCAGCTGATTTTTTTTCTCCTATAGAGACAATTGCTGCATTCAGGCAAAAAGACACGTGTTTAGTTCTATTACTTTCCATTCAGAATATAATGACCCATTGTCTCTAACAATTAAAACAAAATTGAACTGTTATTATCATATTCTCACTGTGATTACAGACCATTCAGCACCAGTGGAGGCACTATGAGAGTGATCACTTTTTGTCCTCATAAATAATTGTGAATTCAAGTAAAATTCATAACGTTTTAAGATGTTATTTGCTTTTTTTCACCACTTAATATCAAATCCCCTCAACTGCAACTTGTGATGTTTTCCAAGCATGTGGAATTCTTGTTCAAAAGTGAACATAATAAGTCAATTAATGCCACTGTGGTGGGCAAGCTGTTTGCTGACCTGGTTTCTGAGGCCTCCATGCGAACTGAGAGTCTCAGCTTGAAGGAATGGCATTAAATGCAGCAGCTAAAGCCCCTGGCTTCCAAACGGGTTACCAGCTCATTTCAAGCTCACAGTAAGAGTGTAACATCAAAGGCTGGAAATCTCTTCAAAAGGTGCTTTGCAAACAACTGAGCCAAGGCAAAACTCAGTTTGGATAAAGTGTTTTAAAATCTCTGGAATAAACGTGCAGAATTATGAATATAAATGTTTTATATATTATGTTTTGAAGCTGCTGACCAGCTGAAAGCCACTGCTGCGACCTCTAACCTGGACGATGGTGACAATGGCGATGAAGACCGGTGGAGGACACAGGCGGTTTTGGTGGAAGTACCAGCGCCGGTCTGTCTCGCAGGGCAGTATTTCATAGGCCACATAACGGACAAAACGTTTGTACAGACCCAAGCCCGTCTCGTCCAGCAGGATCTCCCGCTGCAGCGTGCGGCGACCGTTGGCAATGGCTCGTCGGAAACTGCTGGAGCGTTTGCTGCTCATCTGAGAAAAGCGTTTAAAACAGGAACATTACATTTTTATTCCAGGATGTTTTAATTCACAAGTTCATTTTGAACCGAGAACCCATATCATTGCGTAGGATTAAGCAGATTTTTTAAAACAAAAATCTATTCATTTTTTTCTGCATATTAAGCACGTGTGAAGCTATCATTAGCCACAGAGCAAAAAGGGAAAAAACTGTTGCTAATATTTCACCTCTGCTTGAAATGACCACCATGACCTCTTCTGCCAATTAACCAAAATCTTTCTCATGTCATTTCAAAAGATTCCCCCCTGCCCAGCTATACAATGCAGCGTCTGTTTCCCCACCTGGGACTATCAGATGTAAATGAGCTGCAGACAGCAGAAAGACATGTTTGCTCATTTTATTTAAGTATACATGGCTTAAACTCACTCTACTAAGAAAAATATATAAAGTTGTTAGATTTGTTTTAATCTGATCTGTAGCATCATCATTGAAAGAGCTATGTTTTTAGTCATGTGGATATGTTTTTATTTTGTTTGTTTGCTTATTAAAATTCATGTCTTATCTTTTGTTGCTGTTTTTTTTTTTTTACAGTTTTAACACTACCTGTTAAAAGGTTTAAAGGCCCATTCCAATGAAAATGGTAAGTAAATGAAAATTAAAATTGCATTTCTGAGTATTTCTTTTGACTTTAAAACATTTTTGTGTTTCTACTTTCTGATTGAAAAGTGCACAGCACAATTTCTTGTTGCACTTAGAAACTAAAGAAATGATACAAAAAGAAATCCTGGCATCAATTTGTGAACCAAAATGCACTCTAAGCTTTTCATTAATCAAAGTGGCCACTTTCTACAGGTATAACGGCTGCATAATGTAGCTGCTTCACACTTCTGTAAAAGAATTGAAATATTCGTCAGAACGCTCATTCCAAGGCTCCTGTAGAAGTTTCCATTCCTATTTGCCACTCATAATTTGCTTTTCTTTCACTCTTGTTCATTTCTTTTCAAATAAGCTCAATGGGGCTCAAGTCTACACATTGAACTGTCCACTCCATGTTTCTCCATGGTGTAGCTTGGATCTATGTTGTGGGTCATTATCTCATTGTAGGATGAGCCTCTGACAAACGAGGCTCACACCATAATGAAATGGATAATGTTGAAAAATGCTGTGTGGGAGCAGTGTTTACTGTGGGGGTTGAAAGTTTGGGCACTCCAGATAATATGTTATATTCTTGTGCATAAAGAACCCAAGGAAAGATTGAAACACCTCCTAAAGGCAAAAGTTTACAGATGAGACATTCTTTTATTATGCCAAAAAAATTAGCCTTTATTTCTCTTCAAAATAACAGAAAACAAAATAATGACGTGTGCAGAAGTTTAGGCACCCTGCAGAATTTATAGTAGGGGCGGTGCATTCTGTAAATGTCAAAGGTGCATACCCTTGGACGGTGTCATAGATTGTCATTGTTTGCAAGGACCAGGTGATTTCAATTTTAAAGATTTTAAAATATCTGAGTCATCTGACCTTGCCCCAACAATCAGCATCATGGGTTCTTCTAAGCAGTTGTCCAGAGCAATCATCAGTCATGCTTTGGGCTTGTATTGCAGCCAGCGCCAAAGGAAAGATTTCACAAGTAGAAGGAAGAATGGATTCCACACAATTTCAGCTAATTTAGGACACTGACTTCATACCATCTGTGAAAAAGTTGAAGTTGAAGAGCGAATGACTTCTCCAAATGGATAATGATGCTAAACACACCTCAAAATCCACCTGGAAGACTTTTGTAAAGAAGACTGGATCAAAACAGTTCAAACAAGAATTGAGAGACTCTTGGCGGCTACTAAAAGCGTTTACAAGCTGTGATACTTACCGAGGGGGGCAGTACAAGGTACTAGCACAGCAGGGTGCCCAAACCTTTGCACACACCATTATTTTGTTTTCTGTTATTTTGAAAGGGGAAATGGTGGAAACAAAGCCTATTTTAAATAATTTATTTTTTTTTGCATTTTAAAAGAATGTCTCATCTGTAAACTGTTGTCTTTAGGAGATTTTTCAATCTTTCTTTTTGTTCTTTTTTATGCTCAATAATATAACATTTAATATAACAATAACATAACACTTTACCTTTACATTGTACCAAAAGTTTCAATCCCCACTGTATTCAGTGTCCCACTCTGCTCTCATCACGAATTCAGTATCTAGCAAAAAAGCCCCATACCATCACACTTTCTTATCTGTGTTTGATAATTGATGTCACTCTTCACCGTTTCAACAGCATACAAGGATTCTCCCTGATGAATCAGAGATTTCAACTTTTGATTTATTAGACCATAACGAGTTCTTTTAGCCTTCAGCAGTCCAGTGACAGTGTTTTATGACATCTCGGCAAGCCCTTTTGAATTATTCTGACATCTTAGCCATACTTTCTGTAACTCGTCTTGTCAGTTTTGCAGCTTGAAATCTTCTCTCCAAAGTTAAAAGGTTACTATCACCACAATCAAGACGTAGTTAAAGCCATCAAACAAACTTTCATGCAGGAGTTAATTCTCAGCATTTTGTCCTCTGGTTCAGTTGTGACTATAGGTTTGCCAGACCTCTTTCTGTCAGTTTGTGAACCAAAAACAGATGCCTTCATTTCCTAGAAATTTCCTTAAAAGGAAAACTTAATTTTCTTAGTGTTAGAATAGTCGCCACAGAGAACGAATGGAATGCTTTTACTATTTCTTGGCTTTTTTGGCGTTTTTGAACTAACACACCACTTTGAGCTGTGAAATTCAATAGTGTAACAAAAGCAGTATATGTAGTATATGATGCTACAGTGTGTTTTCACAAGTTTTAAGCAGAAGGAATTTCTTTTAGGGTTTAATTACCCTCTATGGCACAGAAATTGTTAAAATAGATAATTTAGTTGTTTTATTGAAAATCCAGTTTTACCTTTTTTTTGTGACAACCTTTTTTTCTTAAGGCTCCAACAGTTATCAAGTTACTTTTGTGCCATTTTAGGCTTGTCATGTCTTGATAAAGAAAAAAAAATAACATGAGTATTTGGGTTGTTCAAACACTTTTGACTGATGGTGAATTTTCTGTACTTACTCTATGCATAAAAAAATTGTTGCAATTATTTTGGAAAGGTCCTTCAAGAAAACTGATTTGTCTTTTTGCACATATACTGATTAACTATCTCCAGATTCTAAGAAGACATCAACATATTCTGATCAGTAGCTAAGATGTATTAAAGAATCTGAAAAATAAGTACTGTATTTTGTGTACTTTTATTTGTATTTTTGTACCAAAACAAGAACAAAAAAGGGATGAAAATCTGTGTACATTAATGTCATAATAGTTAACCCTTTAAAATGCAGACATTTCTATTGTTATTTATTGTTTAGAATTTGCTGTTACTTTATACATCAAGGCACACAATTCTTACACAAAAACATAAACAGTTGATTACGTTTGCAATGAGATTACCTATTGATTTAAAATAAATCAGCAAAATCAGAGTTCTTCCTTAATTACAACAATCGAGTATTAATACGAGTTGGGGATTGAATATAGAGATTGTACAAAACTGCAGCTAAATGTTAATTCAAAAAACTGAATTAATTATGTGTACTTTGGTATAATTAAAGCTTAAAATAAAGACGCTGCAGGGGCTAAGTTCTGATTAAGGGATTTGAATGAGAAACTAAACTCACTGGAACTCAAAAACAAGGATGCGTTTAATTGTCTGTCTGCATATAGATCTCAAAGTCCAGGTTTGCTTGAGCAGCCCTGCAGCGTTCATCAGACCAATAAACCCAGGCCTGTATTATTTCTTAAACAAGATCCTTTTAGTCCAAAATAGAGACTTTAAAGACCGAGGCACAGAATCGGCTGCTTTCCCACCTCAGTTACAACAGGAAAGACCCTATAAAAACTGAAATCTGTCATTCTATTTTTGCATTTCTTCTTCATGACGAGAAGCATTCATAAATCACAGCTAGATAAAACTCCTGACCACTCTGATGCGGCCTGAACAATAGAGCTTAAAGGAGCAAAGAAGATGACAAAGCAGTACACAAAAACAAAAGTGCTGCCTCAGAAAAAAGGCAGAAGGAAAAGAAGCAGTGATGATGGAACTACTGCTAAATTTAACTGTACAAATCTGTAACAACAGATCGCAGCTACGAGCTTGCTTAACCTTGGCCAATATGGGTCTGGGGTTGTGTGAATCTCCTCCAAGAAAACTCATACACACACACTCACTGTAATTCATTATTAGTGCCTGCAGGCTCAGACTCAGCAGATGTTGTGGAGTGTAAAGTTATAGGTGACTTTCTCTTAAAGCTAATATGTTAAAAACTGCAGGTCAAAGTTGAAGAGAAAAAAAGGCCAAAAAAAAGGCTATTTCACACAAAAACTAGAGAAAATAGTTGAATTTTTTAGGTTTGCAGAGCTGAATTTGAAAGCTATACCTTACAGTTTTGGTGATTAATGTTGAGCAGTGAGGGGTTGACGCGCTATGATTACAATGAATCCCAGCTGGGCTGCTGGTTTCCCAAAAGATTGAAAGCAGCATCTATCAAATTTGGAAATAAACAATAAAAAATCACATTTTATTCAAGGAAGATTAAATTAAATAATCTTTTAATCTGTTTTAGAAGAGTTCCCAGTGGTCTTTTACTTATGATTATGCCTTTTTCAGCCAAATTCACAAAACCTGTTCTTTGTTTCTCCAGAGCGGCAGTTCACTAGAAGTTCACTAGAAGTTTGCCTCGGAGTTGTGTGACTGATGGTGCAAAGTAAGCCTGCAGTTCCCCTTCATTCATTTATTAAAGTGCCCTCCTGGTAGCATACAGGTCCTCACATCCTCAACCTAATATTGCCAATGCAACAAAAATGGGGAACAATTTTGGAGCTATCCAGCCATACAGTTTTGAGCCAGCTCAGAAAAGAAAAATGAAGACATACATCAAACTATTTGTCTACAAGTGGATGCATCGGAATAGAACAGAGCAGGAAGCTTGTGGCCTGCTATAGTAACTTGTACATCACACTTGCAAACTTTTTCAAATGACATTTTTTTGTCTGCTCCTGATTTACAATTTGAACAAAATACTAAGAAATGCAGTTTTCAAAATTAATTTTCTCTATATTGTTCTCCATAATGAGAGAAATGCTACAAGAACATGCTAAAAACACCAAAAACACAATTTAGAAATAGATTAATTCCACTTTTGGATTGTGATTAATCACGGTTAATCACAATGTTTTACTATGTCAATTTTATCCGACAATTTAAAAAGAAAAAGGCCACAGAAAACACTTTTACTTCATTTTTATTGTCTGAAATGTTTTAATTTGTAAAGTGTTCAAACAGATATTCCAGAAATGTAATTTGTGTGCACAAAACATCAACAGGAATATATTTATATATAAAATTGCCTTATTTGCAGGTTGTAAAGATGAAGCTTCATTTTATTCTTTACATTTTAACACCAAAATATGTTCCAGCAAAGGATCAAAATGTGTTCTCTCTTTTTCTTTGGCGCTCTGTTGTTTATTTAAGTTCTGCTTGGCTTTGTGACAACTGCAGCCTCTACGCTGCCTTCTCTTTCATTCATGCATGCTTTGCCCCCACTAAAGACGCAGCTTAGCTCGACTGTCTCTTAGCTTCACCCTTTCTGACATGCAGGTCTGTCGCCTCCAAAGTGAGCATTAGCAGCCTTTGAAGTGACGACGGGGGAGCAGACAATGATGCTTGCACGAGGAGTCAAAACTTGAAGCGTGCAGAGAGAAGCAACACTTTCATCCAAAAAAATTATTCAGGAGAACACCCCTGACTTGAGCATCAGTAACTTCACCGTCACAGTTTGCAATGCCTGGCTTGTCCCAAGTGACTCCAGCATGTTTTTTAAACTGCAACAAAAATCCTCCTAATCTTGGCAGTTAAATGTTCATTAAATGCTGCTCCGGGGTGTAGACTCCTTGTATTTATAGATTTTTTTAGCAACACCATGTGCAAAGTTTGTAATAGCTCAGTGCTATAATAATAATAATACATTTTATTTGTTGGGCACCCTTCAGGAGACTCGAGGTGACCTTACAAAAGATAAACAAACACAAATTATGCATAGTTATATGCATGCATAGAGAGTTAAAATACTGCATAAAAATCTGGAGGAATAAGCAATTTGGAAAAGATGAGTTTTAAGGTTTGAAATAAAATGGGGGAGTGAGTCCATGATCTGGAGGTTAGGAGGAAGGGAGTTCCATAGCTGTTGTGCCGAGCGGCTTAAGACCCTGCTTCTCATGGTGATGAGCCGAGCAGGAGATACAACCTGATGGAGGCAGGAAGAAGATCTAAGGGAGTGGGCAGGAGTGGAAACCTGAAGGAGGTCAAAAAGGTAAAGCGGGACAAGTTGATGTGTCGAGTGAGATGTGGTAGGTGGAGCGAATCCAGGTGATAAAGCGAGCTGCTGCATTTTGGACCAGCTGGAGTTTAGGGAGTGTTTTTTGCTGTACGTCAAATTGCTAACGAGCAAGACCTTTAAAAATGTGATTTAAACCCAACTCAAGAGTAAGCAAAATCCATAAATGTGTGTATTTTTAATCAGTTTGTGTTTGCGTGTGTGACTCACATTTCATGGAATAATACATCTGATTGTTGCAAACTACATGGTAGGACAAATTAACCAAGCTTACATCATGATTCACCATCACCAGCCAAGCAGTATTAATATTCTGAATTAAATCAAAATTGTGACTCATCTAAGAGAACAAACAGCGGCGTTCGCTCTCCTGCACTCCCTGTTGTGGCGTCACAGCAGCATCTCAACCATAGTGCATCTGAAGATCGCTGCTTCCACCCTGACCCAGATACTCAGGGCCTTCTCGCTCAAATCCTTTTAAATTGAGAGTTTGCCCTTTTCCCTCCATCTGTGCAATTTGTGGCCGCTCAACCTTTCTCCACAGTTTAATAATTGCACAGATACGACTTAGAGGAACCCCCCTTTCACTCTGGGACACTTATCCAAGTGCATCAGCAAGCCATTTAAAAGTCTTGGATTTTTGAGTAGGATGTGATGCTGACAGGTAATATTTTCTGTTGTCCCAGGAGGGTGACTCACTTTTAGCACTTAAAGTCACTTCAGAACTTTGAAAAATGAAGTATAAACTCTTTACAGAACAGAAGTTTCTGCAAAAAGGCTAAATATTTTACAAAACCACCAACATCACCAACCGTGTAAACAGACAGAAATGTCTTTAAAGACCCTCTCAAAAAAAAAAGAAAATCATGTTTTTGAAGTTTTTAACCTGTTATTTTCATTTTTCTGATGATGGAAGAGATAGAGAAAGGAAATTAAGATGAAATGATATTTCAGAGCGTTTCTTTAGTCAAATCATGTTGAACCAGAAGCAGGCGGAAAGATGCAGTTGGAAAAAGCTCATAGTTGTGATGTAGAAGCTACAATCAACAAGCAACAAGCTCCTTGCTCCACTGCTGATGCATCCACTTGTAGACAAATAGATTCATGTACATCTTTTTTTTCCTCTTCCGAGCTGATGTCTGGTTAAAAACTGTACAGATGTATAGCTCCAATATTGCTCACCGTTTGTGTTGCACCGGTAATGTTAGGCTGGGGGTGTGTGGGGCTGTAAGCTAGCAGGAGAGAGTGTAAACAAAGGGATGATGGGAATTGAAGGCATGGTTTACGTGTCAACAGTCCCGCCCACAACTCAGAGATGAATTCCCTATCAACGACTGCAGCCCAGCAGAAACTATGTCCAAGGAAACTACACAGGTTTTTTGATTTCGCCTAAAAACGGCATAATCATAATTAAAAGACCATCTTAAAAGGCTTTAAAATCTATCAAAAGATGACCAGAGTGGGACTTTAAATGAAAAAGACTGATAAATTATCACCTAAAGTAAAAAAAGAAATGTTCCCTTTTTAAGTATGACAGTATCAGGGTATTCTTTGATGTATTCAGTGACACCCACAGCAATCAATCAGAATTCAGGCTGACCCACTTCTGCCTTAAACACATAAGCAGATAGCTTCTGTCAGATTCATAAAAATGACAGTGTTTATGAATAAACAGCTGGTTGTAGAGCATGTGTTAGTTATCTGTACTGTAAGAATGATTTATGTAAATCTGCTTTTTTTTTTTACATTCAGATATGGACCAACTCTCACTCTCTGTGTGCACATGTGCGTGAGTGTGTGCACAGTTCCCCAAGAAAGGTTTTAGCAGAGCACCACTTTTTTGCCCTTCTGGCTAAATTGATGGGAGTTCTCCGGCTAAGATCAGCCTGCATGAAAGATGGATTGAACAGGAACGATTTGTGAGGCAGTCTCACAATTGCACACATGGCACAGAAGTGGCTGCTTAACGGCGCAACGCAAACGCATTTACACCCACTGAGGTTGAGACAGGTGGTGTGGATTCATCGCTGAGAAACGGAGACAAACGATGAAAACTCTCCTCAGACGAGAGAAATCTCACCAGCTTGTGTTCTAAAAACTCAATGCCCAAATGCACATCGCACACCACCAGATGTTCATTTTTGCAATTTTTAAAAGCCTGACCAAAAATCAATAATACTACCATTTTAGTTTGCACAAATTAACCCAACACAATTCCCTCAGAATTCTTAAACCCCAAACCAATATGAAGGAAATAAATCACCACCAATGAAACTTTAAGTCAACTGGGATATAAAATCTAGGGCTTTGCAAGATCGCATACCTTCACAATCCCATAGGGAGACGGATTCTGTGCATTTTTCTGCACATTATTTAACAAGATGAAAACCAAGTTCAGTTTTTATGTCATCAGCAGCACTGACCAAATGCAGTTAGGAATGTTTTATTGTATGTTGACCCAAAAAGGTTATTTAAATGCATTTTGAATTAGATGAAAAGAAGCACTAGGACTCAAATAGCCTCAGATAGAACTGCATGTGGTATTGGTGTGATATCATTAAGGGTATGAAAAGACAGGAAGTGTCAGCTCACCTGCACTGCAGGGAAATCATATTACATATTACTATAAATCATACTGAAGCAGACCAAAAGACTCTCAATGGTGGAATGGAAACAATTTTTTCCTGAGTGTATTGCTGTGTTTGGACATATTCACTCATTTAGGGCCCATACAACAAAACAATCATCTTTACTGTACTGAGCTTTCTCAAAGAATATAAACATCATATGGTTTACCATTTTCCTATTTATGGTTGGTGTTTTTAACTTTATTTCTGAGTTTAAAAAAGAACTGAAGGTATTTGCTGATGATCTGCTTGAAAAGTTCACATGACAGCCTTAACCTTCCCTACAGCAGCCTGGAGAAAACTGAGGGCTGCACAGCTCTCACATCACAAGCTGCACGACAGAAGGCCGGATCCACATCAACATTTGAATATCCTCTAAATTACTCAGCAAATGTGCACTGGCGGCTCTCATGCGTATGAATGAGAGTATGTCTGCGTTTGATACAGTCCGCATGTATCAGGGAGATGGGATAGGAAGACGAACTAGGACGAGGTGAGAGGTGGCTTTAATTTCTCATAAACTTCCTGAATCATGTTTGTATGTATGCAAGCTATATCTCAGAGAAGAGGAGCAGTAGAAAGTTGTTCATGCACTCATGTGGGTCTGCCAAATAAATCTTTAAAAGTCAGGCCTGATGACTGATATTCGTGCAGGGCTGAGCATTATTCTCAGCAAGTGCTTATGCCATGGTGATCGAAGTTCATTTGCATTTGGCTGATTAGCAATTTTAAGTGTCTTCTTAATGCTTTCGCATTTTTAGAACATTTTAGTATTTTTTTTTTCTTGTCTGGATTTATGCTTACAGTGAAGTAGGAGACTTTGAAGGAGATGGAAATTAGATCGAGGAGGCATGCTCACGTGGAAATGAGTTGACATACACAAGAAATAGGATGTGCAGAAATAAAAAAAATTAAAGGGGTTTATGAAGGACATCGGCAGAAGAAAGTTGATATTGAGAAAAATAAGTCTTTACTGTCATTGCTTTACATCAGCAGTGACTTAGAAAGAGGACCAACTTCAATGACCTACATCATGTGGCTTTTAAGACAAGATTTATGCAACAAAACAGAGAGTAAAGAGATAAAAGTATAGAATAAGAAAAGAAAAAAAGTCTTTTAGTGGAGACTTGATGTAAAAGAGAGGTATAAAAGCTATATTCAAGACATTGTTTAAGAGCTAGATCAGGCACAACCCTCACATTAGTATAAATATTGTCCAAAATTATTCACTTATCCTTCGTTTGCACAGTGGGTACTGTGGATTTCATAATTATTAAGCTTTTTAAAAAAAAAAATCCTATCAACATGGGAAAAAAAACATTAAACAGCGTTCACTTGACATAATTACTTAAAAAGACATTTTTTTCAGGGATGCAGGAAAGTGGAAAGAGATTTATATGTCATTTTTGGAATCATAAACAAAAGTAAACCTCCAATGAAAAAAAAGGAAACTGCTGTGATTGTTGCTCTGAATTGTGGGAAAAAGATGAGGACCAGGGACTTCTGATTTCTTCAGTCCATTTCTTTAATAAATAAGGGTCTCAGCTCTGTTTGCTGTATTTGGTTTTGCCAGATTCTTGATTTTTCGTTCCTGTTTATCAGTCAAACCTGGTTTCAGTTTATTGTTTTAGGTTTTTATAGTCACATTATTAGTACTACTTCCTCACTTTTTTTCTTGTTTTTGTTATATCCTTGTTCTTCTTCCTTGCTTTTGTTCCTCAAACTGTATCATTTCATTTCATCTTTCAGTTTATTAAAAGAAAGTTTGTTCCAACGTGCCTTTTGTTTCCTTCTCATGGGTTCTCAAGAAACTGAAATTAATTACTTGAGTGAGAAAAGCCAAAAAATTAAAGAAAAAAAGACATCAGCTCTAGAACAAATTATCAGACTGCTTGGTTTAAAATTGATTTATTTTTTGTTTTATTTTATAAAATTTCACAAAATACTGAAACATGAATAGGCAAAAAACTGACAGCACAAAAAAAGGAAAAATAGAGTGACATACTATAATTCTGTTCCAAAAACTTTTTCTGATTATGAATACAAATAAATCTGTATAGTATGGCCCTAAAGTGGAAATCACACAATCAAATCACTTAACACAAAAAACGATTAAAAATCAATGACAATTAAAAGAGCAAAACAAATAATAAAAACATTACATTTTAGAAAAAAAAACACAAAAAACAAGACACAATTCCAAAAACAAATTAAATGTTTTGGTAGTCAATGAAATGTTGAAGAACGAAACACAATTGTCAGTGATGTCCCATGAGACCCACCGTTTTTTGGCATTGTGTTTATTTAATTGGTGTGATTTGTACTTCAGGGCCATCATAGTACAGGATACTTTGTCATTTTATGTTTTCCTCAAATTTTTAACTCTCAGCATGCTTGACTTCAAAGACGACCACATTAATAAATGTATTTTAAAGCCCATACTACCAACAAAAGTTCTAAAACAAAATATGGGATGTAAATCTTCTTCCTAGTCCACAATATAAGTCATAAAAAATCTCCCTTGCTACTTAGAGAACCTGACATTACAAAACACAGTGTCCATATTATCAGCTATGTAAGGCTGGGTGATTTACACAACCACGCTCCCACAGTATCAGTCTGGAGCTAATCAGTTGGCAACCAGTGAGGAGTGATTAGTAAATTACAAACAGTGCAGTGCGGGCACGCTATACTCTATTTACATTCATTTCTTCCGGATATAATTGAGTTGGAATATTTAAGCTGCAATAAACCAAATCTATTGCTTTAATACTGTAGTCTATCAGCTTTGTGTGGGTGTGTTTTTTTTCTTTCTGTGCTTGCTGTGCGCCGCTTGTGAAGTTAAAGGTCTGGATTTACCGACACATTAAGTGAAGAGATTGATCCTTCTTTTGCAGGACAACCACCTCAATGAACGAGTCAATTTTTGCCACAGCGGAGAGACTGTTGGCTGTGCCTGAATCGATTCTTTAACCTTTCTGAAATCCAACGTGATCGTGTAACCTGTGGAACTTTGTGTGTGAGCTGCAAGAAATGAAATATTTAACACGTCCAAACATGCAGGGATGGATGAGGGGTGTGGGGGGTCCGCTTACCAGCTCGATGAGCTCCTGGTAGCACACCTGTCCCTCCTCATTGCTCTGGACAAGGGCTAACAACATGTCCAGTTTGGATGGATCCAGCTGCAGCTCATGGTGCTCCACCAAGCTGGTGAAGTTTTCCACTGGGATGAAACCGGTGTTCTCTGGGTCCAACTGTGGGGAAAATACAGAGAGACGACTGTTGTAAATGCTGCAGGAAAACAGTCAAGCAGAGATGACGCCTCAATTTGCCCTTGAGAGAAAATACATCGTTAAACAACAGCAGGGATTTATAAACAGACTCTAAATATAGTCAGGACAAATGAGAGCAGCGCAGACACTGAGAAATAAAACACAAGATCAGTCTATAAGACCTTTAAAATGCATTATTGAAACTTTCCATTACAAATACAATACTTTCCCAACTGTGGCTGGCTTTACAGTCTTTGCTTTTGGTTGAATGCATCAATGTGAAGCTTAAATTTCAGCATCACTCAGTGACCACATTTTCCTGCTGATGCTTGTGTTTCTCCTGATAATAGATTTGAGTCATGATAAAAAAAAAATGGCACATTTATGATTAAAAAGAATGGTACATCAAAAAAATGTACCATCTTCTGATGGCTACTTCTAGCAGGATAAAGCGCCATGTGACAAGGCTGCAATCATCTTAGACTGGTTTCTTGAACATGACAATGAGTTCACTGAGTCGAATGACCTCCACAGTCACCAGATCTCATCCCAATAGAACACCTTTGGTATGTGGTGGAACGGGAGATTGGCATCATGGATGTGCAGCCGTCAAAACTGCATCAACTGTGTGATGCTGTCATGTCAATATGGACCAAAATCTCTAAGGAATGTTTCCAGTACCTTGTTGAATCTTTTGCCAGCAAGGATTAAGGCAGTTTTAAAGACAAAAGCAGTCCAACTTGGACCAAGGTGTATCTAATAAAGTGACAGATGAGTGTATAGGGTCTGTCTGTTTAGCTTATGGCTATTTTATTCAAATACCGTTTTTTTCTGACACTAACTTATTGCTCTTCTTGCTCAGTTTTGCTTTGCTTCTTAAATTCCCCTCAATAGAGTGTCAATTTGTCATGCCAGCTCTCCTTACCGTGTCTCACTATGTGCCCCAAGACAAACTGAAGCAACACCAAATGCGAATGCTCCTCGCTGCATCTTATTTTAGCATTTCCCGAACGCTAACACAGCCTCATTAGGTTTTGCGAAGTAAATCAACAGTGTCTTGCTGCCTCGGGGAGGGGAGGCCTCTCAGATGTTGTGTCAGTGTGCAGACCGTCATGCTGGATCACTGTTAGACATGTCCACAAGAAGAATCACATCCAGGCTGCCTTGATCTTAAAGCAATCTGCTCTGACACGGTTAGACAAAGATATTACACGGCTGCGTGAGGAGGATGACATTAAACTGTGCTGCAGCATGTAAGCCTCGGCTCAACGCCTGTAGGAGTTTCAAGGCTTCTTGGTATGAAACATTACATTTGTGTTCCTCTTCCTTCAAAGATCTTTTTTTAAGCAAACCTTCAAAATTGTTTTACAGAATTTGATCAGCTTTTGTGAACAATTGAATTTCCTAGCCAGGGAGACTGCTGCGGCAGCAGGAACAAAGAGAGTTTTGACGAGACTTGATTTGATCAAATGTTGTTTCACTGTATGATGTGCTGAAAGGATTTAGTTCAACAACACTTTTTTGAATCAAAACAAGCTTTTAACAGAGAAATATTTGGCATGACTGCTTAACTGTTCTTAAAACTGTCAAATTATTTTAAGACAATAGAAATAAGAAAAAAAAAGGACACAAGCTTTTATTTTTGTCATTGTTCCTTACATGTTTGACAGCAATCCCAACAGTTACAATGGATTAATGTCCTACTCCAATCATCTTTTTATCTACTGTTAAAGTGTTCCCATAGTGGTCTTTTAATTATGATTATGCCATTTTTATCAAAAATCGCAAAACCTGTGTTGTTTCATCAGAAATTCATCTCTGAGTTGTGGGTGGGACTGTTGGAGTAAGCCAGCTTTCATTTCCCATCATCCCTTTGTTTACACTCTCTCCCTCCATCTTACCGTCCCTCACAACCCAGATCTAACATTACCAGTGTAACAAAAATGGCGAGTAATACAGTTTTGAGCCAGATGTCAACTCAAGTGAGAAAAACGAAGACATGCATGGATCAAGTCGTCTGCACCGGTGGATGCACCGGAAAGGAGCAGAGCAGGGACCTTGTGACCTGCCGAATGTAGTTTATCCGGAACACCTGCAAGCTTTTTCTAGCAGCATTTTTTTCCTGTGCTCCTGATTCACATCAAGTTGAATAAAGAAATACTCAGAATTGGTTAATTATGAGAGATGATCAAATATCAATTATGAGAGAAAAATGCAACAAGAACAAGTTAAAAACACCATTTTCATTGGAGTGGGTCTTTAAACATAACGTTAGTTGGTGTGAAGGCCTTTAAGAGGATTAAAATTTAACAGGATGTAACATGTCTTTATGACAAGAAATTCACCTTCATTCTGTCGTTATGATGTTTTTATTTTTATTTTAACTATATTTTATCTAACTTTTTTCACATTATGTAGTAGACAGCATACTGTATTGAACTGAGAACACATTAAAAAATCATAGGAAGGTGTAGAAGTGTAAAATGAGGGAGAAATGTGGGTGTTTGGAGGAATAATAAAATAAAAAATGTTGACATTTAAGTAGCAACTGATGTAGAGGAGAAAAGAAAAAAAAAGCCACAGAGACAGAATTGTAAAATGCTGAAAGAAAAAAAAAACTCCTCACCATGGATTGTTACAGAACATGTGTGTCTGTCTAGCACAGTGGTCTGTATGTGAATTTTCTTCCTTATATTTGTGTTAGTGGGCTGTGACATACTCCAGTGCTACGCATCCACTTGCCACAGCAGAGAGAAAGATCAGATTCTAATGTGCTGCTGGCTCAGCCTGGGCTGACAAGGAGGAGCAGAGCGCCGCGCTGGGGACGTCTGATAACTGTCAGCCTCCATATGTCTGCACATCTCTGCGCTACCACGGCGCCTCACATGTATGTAAGACAGGAAACGCTTACAGAGCTCAGGCTGAGCTGTCAGACGGCAGAGACCGAATTCTCTTTGTTGTGCGAACTTGTTCAAAGAGGAAAGTTATGCAGGGGAGACAGTCTGCTCTGAAGAGGATACAAGCAAGAGAAGGAGAGCTTCTTGTCGTCAATTAGGGTTATCAATTACAAGGGTGTTGATTTGAGGGAAGGGAGACAGGGTTGAAAGATAAAAGGGAAAAAAGGCTGCAAGAAGGAAGCAGTTATTGAAGCGATCCAACACTGGTGAGGGCGACATGTGTTGCTATGGTTACCAGTCGCCTCTGTCATCTCCCCCTCTTTTTTTTTTCCCGCCAACAAATTGGCATTCCAGAGGCAAAGGAAACACAAAGGGAGGGGAAGAATCAGATGAAAAAAGGACCGAAGGTCTCTCATACCTCAGGGAGGGAAAAAAAATCGAATGCAGATGCATAGATCGGAACCGCTGAGGTGAAAATAGAAGTGAATTGAAAAACAGAAATCCTTATAGACATAGAGGGGAGAAGGCAGACCATCATGGACGAAGGATGAAACTGGAGACAGAGATTAGACTGTTGGACTACGAAGAAGAAGGACTCAATCAAAACTGAAGGATGACAATGCATACATGAGTTTAAGAAGGAGGGGCAGGCAGGAGCAGACGGCTGACTGCAGGGGGATCATTGCAGTATTTACCCCCAGGACCTCTATTACCTACAGCACTGCAACTCGTAATGAGTCCAGTCAGCCACAGATTTATCCGTCTGCTCCACCGCAGCTGAGAGGAGAACCTTTGCAGCTCTGGACAAACACCAACAACAGACACACAAAAGATCAACTTTAATGCAACGCAGCATCACAAAGGGTCCCATTTTACCAAATCCTGACTTTGTCTTTGACGGTTTATGACTGGTTTGAGGTCAAGCAGGTTTGCACAGGTAGAATCATCTAAATTTAATATTCTGAGTCAGTTTCAGCACAATACTCAGGCTTTGTTGGGTCTGACTGACTGTAATAAGATTGATGAAAATCGTTTGTCTGCATTTTTATTCAAAGGAAATTTTTAATGCACCGATTCATGCCGAAACCTTCTGCAGCAACCCTGCTGTCCTCAAGATGCACTTGTGTACACTGGCAACTGGCCCACTGAATCTGAATTTATAACAATGCATGTTCAGCTGTGCTATTATTAGCACCTGCCAATGTCATGGCCCTAGATATGAGGCACTCCACAGTCTCAAGTGGGCAAGCCTGGCTGATCAACCAGGTATATCTCCCTACAGGTTATCAGGTAAAAACACTCAAACATTTTTTCCAGCTGTTCTGAAGAGATGCTATGGTGCCCTGACACCAGATGCAACTACATCTAAGACTCCTGAGTCTGCAGGGTCTCTTTCCCGCTTGTCTAAACTCCCTCAACTCCTTCTTTTAAATGTGAAGGAGCAGCCACTTTGCTCTGAGATTATCCAGGCTAGCGGAGCTCCAACACTCATTTCTAAAAGTTTAGCCCTGCCACTCTTTGAAGGTAACTCATTTCAGCTCCCTATATTTATGATCCCATGCTTTCAGTCACTATCCACAGCTCACGACCATAAATTTGGAGCACAGACTGGCAAATTGATGGCTTTGCTTTTCTCTGCGCCGTCTTCACCACAAACATCCTGAATATCATCATCATCATAAATGGAGTTGGGGAGGCAGTCCACTTGTCATCATCATTACCCATTCCATCTGTGAATAAGTTTCTTTGATATTTAAAGAGGCCCAAAGTGAACATATTTTCAATTAAAAAACAATAGATAATTCACATTTTCTACAAAAAAAGCATAAAACTTAACTTAACTTAAATGTTCATTTGGTTATGTATAAACATTGATTTTTAAAAGTAAGTTATAATCACAATTGTGATTAAGATAATTTCAAAAATGCAACCTGGGTTATCATTTACAGAATACTTGATTAAAATTGTACTAATAAAGTTTTCACATAAATAGCTTACTTCAAGTCAACAATTACAACAAAATACGTCCAGAAAAGTTCAAATGTTAAGAAAATTGTAAATGTAGAGCATTTTTCTGCCAAGACACTTCACAGTCGTAGTACCATTCACCCATTCACACACTGATGGTGATTCTGCTGCTGAACATTGGCGCAACCGTACAACCCCCAGAGGCAATGTGGGGTTCAGTGCCCTGCCCAAGGGCAGGGAATCGAGCCTGCAATATTCAGATCAACTGCCCTACCGCTGCACCTTGGCTGCCTCAAGAATTGATTTGGTCTTTCCTTTGAGATGTATGAAAGCGTCGCCACAGTTAAACATTTAAAAGGTATTAAACTACGGTGGCCCTGAAGTGGAAACCACTCAACACAAAGACCTAACAAAGATCACAACAACAATTTAAAAAGGACAACTTTTTTTAAAAAATCATTCCGTTTCAAAAAATAAAACAAATTTTCCAGAAAACAAACAACTCCAATGAAATGAAACAAAATAAAATTGAAATGTTTCGGAAAACCAAAGTAATTTCCAAAAATTCAAAATGAAATGCATCAAAAAATGAAACAAAAGAAGAAACCAGAAAAGGTAACAACTATGGGACATTGCTGATTAGATAATGATTTTTGTTCTTTGACATTTTTTTATGCGGCTTCAAAATCCACATACTATTCAAATTTTGTTTTGCTTACTGTTTTTTTTTTAATTTATGTTTTTTTTGCTATTTTAGTTGTGATCTTTAATGTGCCTTTGCGTTGAGTGATTTGTTGGTGTGATTTGAGACTTCTGGGACACCTTACTAAGCCCATCCTCCCAGCAGATGCATTGCTGCACTGAACATGTGCACTAAAGAAGCCCGGAAGCATCCGGTTCCTTAATATTCTTAGTGACTGTGTCATATTCATTAGCTGAGTAAGAAGGATCATCAGAGTATCAAACCATAACAGTTATGTCAACAATTGAAAACAGTGTTGTTACTCTGCCCTTGAGACACAGAGTACAGGAGTTCACCTTCTCAATGGCACCCTTGGGTGCTGGCCAATGACAGATGTTGTAATCATACCCTCAAATCAGGAGGAGAGAACAGCCAAGTAATTCACTGATTACTACCTGGAAGAGATCAGATGGCAGAGGAGGAAACAATGTGGGGGGGAGGCATCTAAGTGTTTTTAAGAGTGTGCTGGGAATGTGTTCAGCTCCCAACCAGAACATGAAGAGCGTTCTGAGGGAGGATGTGGATATTTCGGCTGCATCTGGTGGTTGTGTTGGTTAAAAGGAAGCCATGGTGGTTGAGAAACTTTTCTGCAAAATGTGATTAGCTGGTGGAACCCCAGATGACGCAGCTGATTCGACTAACATAGATGTAAAAATAAATTCCAGGTATAGGAACCACAAGGAACATTTCCATATGTCAAAAGAAATTTACGTTAAATTAGCATCTAAACATTTAAAAAAAATAATCAAATGAAAAAATATATCAAAATACTGCAAACATAAAGCAGAGCAATGAAAAGGGGGAGAGCTGCATTCTCTCTACTTGACATAAGTATGTCAGAACAACACTCATGACTCCCATGGAGATATAAATAAACCAGATAAAAGTGAAAGCACAAACAAGAGGGTTTTTACCAGCTAATAGCAGAAAACTTTGGTGGCTGTTTTCTGGCAGAAGTTTTCTCATCAATTGCACATAAAACAAGGCAAACCCCTTGTGCATGTGTGAGTCTGCACTGGCCAAAAATACCACCAGCTCAGCACTGCAAGCTCTTGCAGACAAAGGCTAATAAACTCCCTCCTGTTTCTATAGTTGTATTATCGTTTTCTACCACTTGCAGCATTTTTTATGCGGTTAATTAACATGCTTAAAGCTTTAGAACTGCAGTTGGCAGTCCCTTTACATACTATTTCTAAAAAGTTACACAAAGCCCCAATTAAATGTTTTGCCCGGAACATTTACGTTTTGTCGCTTAATTGCAGAGTAAATTTAAAATGCAGCCCAAAGCAACTGCCGGGATCTCGATTGTGAAAGTAAACCAAAGTCTTGGGACATTGTGGTTGTGGTTTTGTCAGGGGCAATTCACTTAACTTTTACAAAGAAAAATGGAGGCAGAAAAAAAGGGTGCAGGTATTTTTCATCATTTTTGGTCATTTAGATAACCTTTTTCTAATCAAAGTCTGTTGTCTTTAGGAGAATGCAAGCCCGAGTGAGTTTTTGATGCACACTTGAGCTTATTAGAATCAGTTACAGCCTCAAAACTATTACTATTACTAAACTAAAGCTATTACAGTTTGACAGAAAACAACCCAAAAAATTACACCTAATGAAATTAATACAATGTGGAAATATCGAATATTAGCTCTATTTTCTATTTCCTAATAGAAACAAATATTTACACAGATGTTAATTCATTTTATAGTGTATTTTAGCAATAAATGACTAAAGAAATGTGACTATAAAGCATTTTTCACTCCACTAAAGAGGCTTCCACCATAAAACACCAACACACGCAGCTTAAAGACAAAAGCCAGCCCTGCTCATGATCACATGCGCACGTATACCCGCATTCCCCTGAGTACCTCCAGTATGTTGCTGACAGGCCACTCGAGACCACCGCCCCCTTACACTCTGCAGCCAGATGATCAATTTCGCCCTCCAGGACAAAATGATTGCTGATCAATCTGTCAATCAACACTAACCCCAAAAGACCAGTTCATTACCAGAACCAGGACGGGTTTAATAGGGACATGAAATACTGCAGAGCCGCAAACACAGACGGGGGGTTGAGAACCACTTCCATCTTCTACAACCACAGCCCAAACACAGACGTGGTTTCAAGGGAGAATCCTCCCTAAAATCTATTTTGGTTTATACATTCTGGAGATGGAGAGCAAAAGCTAAATATGGCTGGAGAATTTCAGAAACCGGATTAGAAGAGAATTTTATCCCACAGCAATGTGGCTTGGCAGAAATAGGAAGTGACTGAAAAAATACACAAGTTTAAAGAATAATACTGTTTTTATGTAATGTGAAAAATAACATGTCTATGTATATATAATGACTAATAAAAGGAAAAACAAGAAACCTCAATCTTCCAGAATGCTGGAAAATAATCATACAATGTGTTTCCAGCATGATAACAATTGATGCAGCCTCCAGACTGTGATTTCCTCCATTAACACACATCCATCCCTTCTATTACCAGTTTTGTAAAATCGTGGCGTTATGGTCCCCTTCCTCATGTGGTTCATCATCTGACCTCTCATTCTGGGGGGGTGGCACGGCCCCACAAAGCTCTATACATCACGCTTTCCTGTGCTCCCATTCAGGTTGTACAAACAACCTCTGCCATCAGCCCTTGCATCAGCTCTCACCACGTCTGTCTTTAGGTAGAGGTGGCCAGCAGCCTGTAACCATAGAAACCTCTGCCGCTGCTTGCTTACCTGCTCTTGTATGAGCTGAAACAGGGAGCTTCTATCCATATACTGGCCAGGGAGGTGAGAGGAGCCTCTGAGGACAAGGGCATAAGGAAGAGCAAGAGTTAAGTGGTCCCGTTGTTGGAAGGATGAGACAATGTGGAGGAAAATGTGGTTAAGTAGCAGCTGGTGCCAGAATTGCAAGGGATAAGCTGAAAGGAGAAGGCGGCCTTGATGATGCTGTGTTTCCTCTGTTCTGCAGATGAAGAAAGCTTAGAGATCTTGGTCACTGGTTATCCTTGCTAGTGGAGTAGTAACTGGTCGGTGGTGCTGTGATCGGGCCGTGACTCTGCTCCTTGTCAGTGCAGCGTGACGCGGTTGTAAACCCAGCTTTAGCAGACGAAAGAAAGGCAAGGAATCTCCTGCAGCTCTCATTCACTTTCCTCCTCCTCCTGTTCTAGCCCATTGCACTGGCTGCTGCCTCTCTTACTCTCCTCTCTCCACATACACACACTGCGTCGCTTGCATGCCAATGAGGCAGGGGAGGGAGGTGGCCTCCTCCTTCCAATTGAAGGAGGCGAAGGAGTGGCTAGGGGCTGCAGCTCTTCTCCTCACTACTACTGAGGTGTCTCGGGGAGGGAGCACAGGAGGGGTTCACTGCGGCTCTGTGCCTGCCACAACACACATGCGTCTGGTCTGCTACTGACACAACAACCCCTTACTGTAAGCATGTCGGACCCCCCCCCCCCCCCCCCCCCCCCCCCCCCCCACCACCACCACCAAAAAAGAAAAAGGAAAAAAAAAACTAGATTATTAAAACAAAAACTATTACACTATATACACTCAAAACATGAAACACAAAAACAATAAAATCTACTTTTTTGTGGGGGGGGTATGATTCTCGCTTGAGGTGCAAGAGGGTTCAAATCCCGGACAAGCCCCCAATTTGTCATGGTGTCATGGAAAAGAAACGTTTCGAACAGGAAATGAACCAAACTGAAGAGTGCATGCAAGGGAGGGAATGGGAAAAGAAGAAAGAAAAGACCATGCACCAAAAGCACAACCACACAGCCTAGGATCGTAACCAAACTTCCTTACATGTAATATACGGCTTCCCCTTGTGATGAGAACGACACAAAAGGCTTCTAAATATAAATGTTGTTCACCTTTCAGTGCATCCTGTCAGGGGTCGCCACAGCTAATCAGCTTTTCACTGATTCACACAGGTGGTTTGGTAGAAAGTTTTACGCTGGATGCCCTTCCTGACACAACCCTGTATTTATCCAGGCTGGGGACAAGCACAGGGGGATCCAGACTTGGGCCCCATTGCAGCTACATAGTTAGGCAGTAGCATGAGGGGTTTTGCCAATAGAGACCCACACTGGATTGAGCTCATTGCGCCCTCTGGGAAGCAAACCCTAGTTTCCCATTTGCCACTCCTGCACCAAAGAAGTCAACACATAAGTCAACAAGTTTTAAAATATCTTTTAGCCTTCCGATACTCCTTCTTTTGAGTAGCATGATGAGGAGAAAAAGAAAATGAATCGGAGTTTCTAAAGGGAATTAAAGCTTAAATGTGGCTAATTACAAATCAGGATACCGGAAAGCTTGTAATTTGATGAAAACCGAGACTTGTAGATCCCAATTTTAACTGTAATATTTTTCCCACTTTCCTTGGAGATTCAGCATTACAGCAGCCCCCCAACTCGGTCACAAACTGCAGCTGTGCCTGCTTATATACCATGACTGCATTAGAATTCTGGGTCTGACTTTTATCACACCATAGGAAGCTCATAAATCTTTAGCGTGAAGAAGGGTTAACACCTCCGAATCTTTTCATTACTCCTCGTGCTCTGTCGGGTCAGATGGAGGCTGCTGACTAAATGAAGCCACAAGTAGCTGCTTCATTTATACTAATGGATTGGGCTGAGGCCACCTTGAACATGGCAAGGCTCCCAGACCTTCCCTTTTGTCCCCTTCTTTTACTGGGTCTGACACACTGTGTTTAAACAGAGCCTCCAAATCTATAGTATTTCAAGTCACACCGTGAGCTTCTCCATTCCACTCTTAATCTATGTAAGGAATTAATATGTCTCCAATATTTCGCTGCTGTGAGAATGCATAAGACAAATCCAATTATGAGTTCAGTGCTGGAGGATTTGCAAAGCAGCCCAAATGAAACTGGATTCTATTGTTGCCTTGGTAACCCTGCAAGACTTCCATCAAACAATTACAGTCAAGTACTGTAGAGCATGAAAACCCACTAAAGCAGATAAATCTCTTATAGCAACAATGGCGTTAGTTTGCATAGTCTAGATTGTGTTAGTGCAACATAAAAGGAGCAGAATTTAGTCACACGCTGACAGATTATTAAAAAAAAATACAAATGACCGAAAAAAAATAATCATGAGAAACAGGTAAACAACAAGGTTCGTGGCCCACCAGGGGTCACACTGGTGTCACCGTTTCCATTTCACTTCCACCAAGTGACATAATACAGATGGTGCAGAGAGAGAGATAACCCTGTCATAAAATACTGTCTGCCGCCTGAAGCAACCCCAGCTAAATGGTCTCTCTTGAGCCTGACTAAACCCTTCATGTTCTATTCACCTCAGGTGGATGGATGCAGGCAGCTGGACAAACTGAGGCAGCGTGCCGCTCTTTCACAAGCCTGAGAGCAGCAGACAAAACACTGATTTTGCCTCTTTGAGAAACCGAGTGGAGAATAACAAGGTCTTTCAGTGTACCAAACAAGCATTAATTAGACTGCTTGTCTGCACTGTTTTCCAGCAGCTTAAAGACTCCAGATCCATCTAGGAGGTGGCTGTGAGAATAGTTGTTTCTCCAACATCAACTGTGGCACAAAGAAGCACGGTTTAATTATCAACTATGTGGCATCGGTGAATAGTCAGAAAATGTGATGATCTAAACTGGTACAAACTTTCTTTGTTTTTAACTGATTATCTTAAATTTCCCTTCCGCTGATCAGTCTTGCATCAGGATTTACAGCACTCAGGCTTTGGGGTGTGTGGAATAACTGTTGCAGGCCAGAGAGCAGACCAGGCAGCACAGCCAAACAGCTGTGAGCCCTTAGGTCATATTTGCATTAAAACATTCCTAATGGACTAGAGTTATACTTTCAAACATATATCGTATTATCCAGATTACACATTAGATATCAGTGATTGCATTTTGCAGAACGGGAAGAGAAACCCCATTAATCCTCTCAGACTTCATGCATTATTTGTGTGTTTCCTCCCTGCAAGTTCTGAGGGATTTTATGAAGTAATTTTGAGATGCAAAAATGTATTTTTATACAATGCTGATATAACCAACTTTTTCCATGTCAAAAACAACAAAAATCAGGATTTATTAAAACTTTTTAAAACCTTTTACACTTTTTTGGCATCAGAGAACATTTGGATGCTTTTCAAGATATTTTTATAAGTTAAGCATACTATTATGCTCATATACATGTGATGTTATATTTCTTCTGTTATAGAGAAAAAATGATATTCCCCAAATTTAAGCCTAAAAACAGCTTTACAATGTTTGTTTTTTCCATCCTTAAACCTACCGCTGGAAAGAAGAGGTCTTCCTTAAAAAAAGCCAAAGCAACATTTATTGGTAGTATGGGAGCGTGTCACAAAGCAGGCAAGCCTTTAAAAATGTTTGTCTTTATTTGAACCTGCTTTGGAATATAAGCTGAAAATATACGAATTAGCACAAAACAAAGTAAAACTGGCTTAGAGCCACACTTCTTTTTTACAAAGCTACTTCTGCACACGAGGTAGTGGACAGAACAGCCAACCTCTAATTATTGGGCAGCTGTTCCTCTATATAAAGCTCAGCCTGCTTCACCAGCATGCATCATGTAACTTATTTTGCACAAAACAGTGCCAGAGCCAAACTTTCAACCCGTTTCTTTATAGTCCAACCACCAAAGAAAAATTCCAATTCAGGGAAATTGTAGGACCACTGCAGCTTGTGGCTGAATGACAAAAAATTTAAAAAAAAGAGCCCTTACCAAACCTTATTTTGAAACTCAGTAATATTTAAACTTCTACGACTACATAGCTTTGACTTCACTAAAGTTTAATCAGAGCTTTATTGTGATTGCACATGGAGACAAAAATATGAACATTTGTACATGTACATATACTGCACTTACAACTCTATTTCATTTCTAGTTGGTGCTCAATAAATCTCACAATAAAAATATTTTTAAAACACTGTAGTGGTTTATATGTGTTGTCCGGGTCTAGCTTTTTCAAAGTAAAAGCACATAACTTCAATATTTAAGTAGTGACTTAACATTGTTGTAGGGTTGAATGACACATCTTCACGACATTGCAAGGCAGTCGGGGTCGTTGCTCTGGATCAGGATGAGGGAGGTGATTCCTGTTTTTCCAGATGGGGGTCTGAGGGTATGCTTTAATTACACATGCTCACACTACTTAGCCTTCCAGGGAAAATGAACTCCAGGCTGCTGGTGAGAAAAATTTCACTGACAGTTAAATTTCTGCTTAAGGAGGTACTGTACAGTATCAGAATTGGTTGTGATGCAGCAGATCATGTCTACAACATACCAAGCGTCGTCCATGGTTCACGGGAGTTTGTCCATTGGATTTAATATCCAAATATATTCAAAGAAATATATTTAGTAAAGTACAAAAACAGTAAAGTACATGAGTAATCAAGTGTATCAAGAACAAAAAAAACATGCTTTTTGTGCAGAAAGTTTTCAGTTAATCAGAAACTTTTCTAATGTCTGATGGTATTTCCTCCATTTTCATTCAAAATTAGAAAAGCAACAACACTAAATAAGCTGGGGAAAAAAATAAAATCAATGTCATTTTGACAAGACTAAAGTTTCAAACCCATACTAAAGGCGGTGAGTTTAAATAAAATCTAAGGTGTCGTCTGTAAAATGCAGTGAGCTCTCACTCTATATGTTTTCAAGGTGCAGCATCACAGTATTACAACACAGCTCCTTTGTTTTCCTCTCTGAACTAATCCTTTTATTCAAACTAAGTTGACAAGTTGTTTTGGGTGTTTTGTGGATCCTCTTAGCCTCAGCTAATTGTGGGGATTAAAATAAATTCTGCATGAGCAGCAGTAATTGAGAAATAGAGGGAATCACCCACATGTTGAAAAAAAAACGGCAGAAAAGGAATCGGGTCACTAAATGACATACTTTTAATCCAAACTGCTCTACTTAGAGAGTCTCCTGGGGACTCCAAATTGGGGAGACAAGAAAGCTTGAAGGAGAGCGTTAGTGTTAAGAAGCTGAAAATTGGAAAAATTAAAAGAAATAGGGGGCAAGTAAGGTGAGCATTAATAAAGAGGAAGATTAAATCTTTAATTCCATAAGCTATGACATTTACATTCCATAATAAGAAGTTACTCAATTACTTGGAAAAATTACAACTAATTTTAGGACCCAACAATGAGTTGGAATGTTTCATTTTAAACCTTTTCATTCAAATCAAGGTCAAGCTTTTTAAAATGCTCTTTGTAACACATTTAAAGGAAAAGCACAGTAAAAGTAAACAGAGACCTCTTGTGTTTATGCCTTTAATTGCATGAACTAGAGGAGAGATACTCTGTCTTGGTGGCAATAAGAACCTGTGAAAACATTCAGATACTGTAAGGAAAATTTGCAACAAAAAATATATGAAAATGAGTCAAAAAGGAGTCAAGAAGCATTAAAAGTTCCCTCAGTGAATAAAAGACAACAAAAAAGCAATAGCAGTTTAACTTATAGTAAATATAATCTTAATCTTATTTTAAATTTGTTCTTTCTAAAGTCCCCCAGGGCTCTGTTCAAGGACCAATAATGTTTTTATACTGCCTTCATTTAAGTTGGTTTATTACATTTCAAGTAAAAAAAAATAATTAAATGTTATTATTTTTAAAGATATAAACTTTTTATCTCATTAACATTTTTTTTAAATTCATGGTTAAAAAAGAATCTTATGAACTACAACTTTGATATGTAGGAAAATCAATCATACATTAATCATTAATCATACATTTCAAATGATCCTCATCTTTGACACTCATCAAAAAAATATCTAGAACATTAAAAGTTGCATGTTGATGCCACTAATACATTTCAAGACAAATTTTCTGTTGATAAAATATGATTCCAGTAAAAAACTGTTTTCTGTGTCCATTGTTTAATGGCATCATATTTTTAATAAACTTTTTTTTCTTTTCTTTTTTTGTGATGTTTGTTTCCTCTGCATGCTAAAAAAAAAACAAAAAAAACCCTATTCAAAATCACACTGCACTAAAAGGCCACGTTTTTTTTTCTTACATTCAACAGATAATTTTGTCTAAAAATATTAACAAAGGGTGAAAAATATTTTTAAAAAAAGGATGACAATAACAGCCAATAAATCTGACATGATCCAACAAAGCATTGCAACGAACCATTTACTGAACATGGTATGAATGATGTCTATTTTTGGAGCAGCACTAATTGCATATTTATGTCAAGTTAAAAGGCTGTTGATGCAAATTACAGTGTGGCTGCTACTGCCCCCTGCTGGTAATAACATGTAAATCTCATTCTCAGTTCACAAGGTTTAATCTAAAACACAAGAAAAAAACAAACAAATAGAATTTGTTTTGCTTCAAAAAAACAAACTATCTCAGTCATATTTTCAAACAACAAGGTTATATTTGAAAAAAGGTTATAATTAGATAGGTTTCACTCTGATCTAATTTTGCTGTCGCTTGATGCATCTATTTTTGTTATCCTTGTTTTCCCCTTAAATCCCTGGACGTTAAAGATTTGTGTGTCAAAGTATAAAGAAAAAAGGGGCAATTTTTATAGCAGATACATCAGATACGACTCATTGGGTGTTGATATTGTTAAAGCCTTTGTTTCCTTTTTTTTAAACAAAAAGCTACAATTTCTTCCTTAAATATGTCAAAATATAATGTTGGAAATCTGCTGCTTTGACTGATGTCTCACAGGTGCCCTGATAGATAGAGACCAACAACCAGAGAGCAACTAGTTTGAGCTACTCTGACAGCTGACTCTTCTGAAAATCAGATGAGTGGCGGTTATTCAGTAAAACCACAAGCAGGCTAACAAAGACAGCCGTGGTAAGGCACAAGGGCCTGGCTTCTGTTCTTGAATGCAGCACTTGGCACCTAACCAACACCTGCTCAGACATCCAAATGTTCACATAACGGCAGACATACTCCAGAGAGACTTAAAACTGAACCCCTACTGTACCAGGAACCTTTACTGAATTCAACGTGACATGATAGCAAATGCAGGACGAATGACAAAATGTTTTAAAATTTTGTAACTGATGCTCAGTGTTTGACTTTTTCTACATTTGACTGTAAAATGCATTTGAAAGAACTAGCATTAGATAATCCATATTATGCTAAAAGCTAAAATACCTTCATTTGCATGGTTTAAGTTATTACAACATCCCGTGTCATTGTCACTTCTGCAATCTTATCTTGTTTCACCTTTAAAGTGTTTTATAGCTATACTGCTTTAGGTGTTTCAAACCACATGTGAGTCAAACATTTGCAACATATATTTCTTTAAAGTCATTTCAATCTCAAAAAGTTGCAGCCTTCTGTTATACTGTTGAGAAAAGAGATTTCTTCTTAAATAAAATAAATAATAAATATAATGAATAGTAGTTTAAAACGTTTATTTTATTTTGACAGAAACTTAAAAGGTATGTTCTTTAAAACAGAGTAACTCGTGAAAGCTGTTTCTACCTCACACAATGTGGTCGTGTGCTGGACAGTTCTGGACCCTTTGACAGCTGATCCACAGCCCTGAAATGTAGCAGCTCACTGAGATGGCTGTTACCCAGAATGCTGTGGGGAGTCAGAGAGAAACTGACTCCAGAAGGATCCGAAGACTAGAGTTACACACTGGCGTCAGAGGAATGTAAAGGTGCCATCCTAAAATACACCTGACATGGTGGTGTCTTCCATAATAGAACTCCCACCCCGGCCTGACTCCTGGAAAAGAAAAGAATGAATTAGGTTAGGCATTGTGCAAGCAGATGTGCACATCGGGCAAAAAGCACAACTGGACCGGTACATAAATGTTATTACAATCATCTGTAATATACAGATAATATACAGTAACATACAGATGATTCGCTCCTGAGAGCGACCCATGGTGTACATGAAAATAACATTAAAACATGTCCTGGTTCTGTAAAAAAAAAAAGTGTCTGATTATAAGCAATACAGATTTTTTTAAATAGTGGCTCTAAAATAATCACTTTTAATGCACCAATCCACAATCGATCAATCAATCAATATGGGTGTAACAATTCTTTTTTATTTGTGGTTGCTGATGTGATTCTTAATTGATATAGTTTCATTTTGAACGATCCAATCTCATAGCCAAATCTTCAACAGTGTGACTAAGAGATAAATACCTGGTACTGCACAGCGTGGGTGTAGTTTTCCAGATTTCTTGTATTTCTTGCAAGATATTCAAGAGTAAATTAAATATGTGTACAAACAAACAAGTAAACAAGAATGAAAGGCAAATCCATTAAGATCAGCCAATTATTCTCAGATCAAAACAATCCAAGGGGAACATTTTCAGAACATTCTACCACACTATGGTCACGTCTTTGCTAAATTCAAAGTGTTTCCACACATTGGTCTGTAATGATGGTTGATCATTTTCTGCTGCCATCACATCTGCTTGTCACTTGGTCCTTTTTTTATGCTATAGTAGAATAAAACTACCATGTCTCAATCCAAATGGTATTTTCAAAAATCAATTATGGATTAATTTCAAAACAATGTTATAATGGTACAGGCTGATTTGATTAACAAATTGCCTCAGACAGATTGATCTGATTGAATCGTAGCAATATAAATTGATTATTCAACTAGGTCGATCAATTGTTACACCCCAATAAATAAATCAATCAATGGTTTTAGAATTAGTTTTTTCCCTTTGCTTGAGATTTTTTTTCAGTCCGTTAATAATTAATGTTTATATTTCTATTTAGCTTAAAGAACAAAATATATTCATGATCTAAGAATATGCTCTGCAAATATAAAAATAAACCTAAAACATGTAATTAAAATAATATTAAAGGACATTTCAGTTGTTCTGTTTCATTTATTTATTCAGTACTTTGTCTCCATAGAAGAGCAGAACATCATTGAATTGTTTCCTCGTGCGCGTGGAGCCAGGCACTGAAAAACTCTCCTTGTCCCCCTGTCGGCGGCGCCGGGGGCGCGCCTCAACACCCATCACTCCAAGGACAACACGGGGAGCAGGTACCCTACTTCAAGTATGACCCTCTACCCCAACCAAAAACAACACAAAAAAGCCACCCCTATGTTCCATTGTGTGCGTCAAGCAACGGGATCACATCTATTTTTATTTATATATTCCAATTATTTAAAATACAAACCAAATCACCTTATTTTTCCACTTCCTGTTCCAGTTACGCAGCGCACTTGTGTTCATGCGCTCACCCCGTTCATTGGATGCATCCATTCATCCTTCCCTCCACACGCTAAAACCCTCCACCTCCTTTTTATAGACCCACTGGTTCACTAACTCATTCTTTCCTCCCATCATTCCAGCTTCCTTCTGTCAGAGCAAAATCCCCCCAAAAAATCCATATGTTCACCTTTGCACGTGCAACAACTTTGGTAGTATTCTGTAGGTGCAATCTGTATCTGCTTTTGTGACTTCGTTTCTGTAAACACTTTGCAACTGAGAAGTGTCCTCCAGCATCCACCCACCCTCTCCTCCTGTGGCACTGATGGGATGTTAGCAGCTTTTAATTGGATTAATTAACCCGAATAATGCCAATTGACTCAGATGACCACGCTGCAAGAGGAAAAAGCCACTAACTTCAACTGCTCAGACTTTCTTCTTAAAATCAAAATGGCGTTGAAGGGAGGGACAACAGAGCTGACACAAGAATAAGAATGAATTGAACACAATCTAAATCAAAATAATCTTTTTTGGGGCACATTTTCTTGCATTGATAGTAAAAGCTGAATATTTTGTTATCGGGAAACAGCAAAAGTCAGAGGATGACTGGGATCTGATGCGCCAGATCCTGAACAAAAGAAAGCCACCTCTGCTCCTTACAATAACAGCGCGTGCGTCCGGCTGCAGACCCCATCGGGGCTGGACTCAAACCGGACCACACACTCATCTTTGACCCCAGTTCAGAACAAGGTGATCAATCTAATGACCCGCCATCAGATTCCTCCAGCTCTGGAGGTGTTGGCAACTTTCCTGACAATGGAGCTCAAGAGGCGACTGCCATAGTGACAGTTATAAGCAATTCTGCACTAAAACCAGCAAACCCAGAAAACCTAACCAGCGTTTTATCTCCCAAACTAACACACGTGACAGTCCCAACGATCACCTGCGACTTAGATGATGTGACATTTGATTTATAGGAGGTTTAACAGTAAATAATCTCGACCACGTCACTCAAAGTCAATGGCCGGACTGTGTTAGTTGGGAAAATGTAACGATGTATTAAAAGGAAAAACGGACTCGCACGCGGACCAAACCGCGTGCATCAGGGGAAGTAAAGATTCAATTTCCATGTGCATTGAACATTGACCCCCAAGGTTCCGTCCGTTTGGGTCAATTTGACGCGAATCGGGCAAAATTGTCGGCGGCACGCGCTACTTGGAGCTGGTTTTCCCGGAATAAAAGTTGTTCTGCGGCTCCGGTGCGGGGAAACAAGTTAGTCCGGCTGAAGCCCAATGTCTCCGCTGCCCGCCCATGCGGTTCGGTGGATCGGAATTCCTCCGGGGTTCCTACATTTGACGGGAGTTGGAGGATGAAGAAACACAAACAGGACTGCGCCAGTTCCATGGAGTCCGCTAGATCAGCTGCTGGCAGTTGGTGTTCTCAATCACGTCCGCAGCGAGGCTTCATATCCTCTCTGGAGCGCCTGTGGAATAAGAGACTTTACAGAAACGAGCGCGTGCGGCACACATTTTTTATTATTTCAAAATATTAAACGTCCGACACTTTGCGCAACTTTATTTATTACCGGAACCTCTCATTTTTAAATTTGAAATATTTTATCGCTCCTTTCCTGGCGGATTGAATCACACCTTTTGGACTTTTATTTTTATTTTATTTTTTTGTGATTTAACTTTAAAAGGGAGGACAGAAAAAAAACACAATGGCGGAGACGTCAAGTACTCCATCAAAAGCCAAAAAGACGGCGAAGGCTAAAAAGCCCGCTTCTCATCCCAAATACTCGGACATGATCAAAGCGGCTATTGTCCACGACGCGAGCCGGAGCGGAGCGTCCCGCCAGTCCATCCAGAAGTACGTCAGGAAGAACTACAAAGTGGGCGACAACGCCGATGTTCAGATCAAAATGGCCCTAAAAAGGCTGGTGGCTTCTGGGATGCTGCGCCACACCAAAGGCATCGGAGCGTCCGGCTCCTTCCGGCTGACCAAACCGGAGGACGCCAAAAAGTCAAGCAAGGCGGCCGCGTCCGCCAAACCCAAGAAAGTAGCAAAACCCAAGCCGGCCAAGAAGGCAGCCAAGCCCAAGAAGGTATCCAAGACCCCGGAGAAGCCCAAGAAGGCACCTGCGAAGAAAGTCAAAAAGGTTGCTAAGAAGGCTTCTCCGGTGAAAGCCAAGAAAGCTCCGGCGAAGAAGCCCAAGGCGGCCAAAGCCAAGGCAAAGCCAGCCAAGAAAGCAGCCAAACCCAAGGCGAAGGCGCCCAAGAAGGCAGCAAAAACATCCAAAAAGAAGTAAACGGACAATTCCAGCCGGCGAATGTAAATATTTCAGAAAATGTTTTCGTAAATGTCTTATTTTTGTAAGGTATCATTCAGACATAAGGTGTTTTTAACCAGTAGTTCTTGCATTCAGAAGCTGTAGAAAATATTTGTCAGCATTTTTATTACATTTTAACATCGTCCATTTCCGCCTGACCCTTAAGCTAATTCCAGGGGGGTCTCGTTGAAATCAAGCGTGTTTGTACAGCTGAGGTAATGAATAGTTATTGTCACTGTACTTAAAAAAAATATTAGTGAGTTCTGTGGAGCCTTCACAAAGGTGGAAATGGGATTCCTGAAGGCAGCACAGCTCTTATTTTACCCTGTTATTTATATTTTTTGTTTTTCTGAAGAATTGCATCAAATTAAGCCTGCTGTGTCCAGCAACAGACTGTTTATAAACGCATCAATAAACCTTTGTCACCTTTTGAAAGTGTGTCAACTTTTTTTTTTTGCTCTATTAAATTTTTTATTATAAAAATACACAATGTACATGTTTGTATATATAATTGAAAATAAACAGAATGCGACTCCAAAGATTTTAGGGTTGTGGTGCGTTCACGTACCATTGAAAAGATTTTGGGCACGCGTCGTTTTCGACACACCCATGGTCTGCCCTCCTCACCTGGCAAACATTGCCATCTTGTGGTAAGTTGGAGCAACAGCAAGGTGCTTGTTGGTGTGGAAACGAAACGTTAAAAATCACTCAAATTCCTGTTATTTAGACAAAACTAACCCTAAAAAAATAGGCAATCAATCGTTAAGCTCATCCAAATACAATGTTCCTACACTTTTGGATGCCACTGATACATTTAAAGACAAATATGGTAGGAAAACGTGGTTCCAGTATCTCATTCAAAATAAACCAATGCAAACAAGATTTTTTTTTAGTCTATAAAATTATTACTAGACACAAGTGAAAAAAAACTGTTCAGTCACTAACAAAAATGAAATGCACATCAAAACAATGATCAAATATTAATCTCAAAACTCTGATTTTGGCAAACCTGGTCTGGTCTAAACTTTTATTAAGCATCTGGTCACTTTCAAATGAGGAAAAAAAAAACTTTACACAGTCTCATGGAGATTTTTGGACACAAACATCAGGCCTCCAGCTTCATGAAGCAACAAGGCATTTATGTTGAGAAAATTAAAAACACCAGATTGAGAAACAATTAGGGTGTTAAATGTACTGCAACAGGATGACAGATTATCAGCATCATTTAAATAACATAATTTCAATGTGAACAGAGCAATGAAACACCAGGACAGAGAAAAAAAAATAAAATAATTTGACCACACTTGTACTTAACACTACAAAGTGTCCATGGCTTGTTAAAAAGAGACACTGAAGTTCATCTGTCACTAGAGTTATTTTTTTCATGCAAAAATATAATTTTCCAGCCAGAGCATCTCAATGCAAAACCTGATGTTTTGAGATTAGATTCAGTGACTGTTACTGGAGTAAAAACATGCTTCAACTTCTCATTTCTGCAAAATGATTTGGCAATCAGATAAATATTCTTTATTTTTGATGTCTTGTTTGAAAGTATGAGCACTTTTTACGTCAGTTTAAACAGTGATGTGATCGAGAATGTTCTTTGTTCAAATATATTTCTAATTCTTCCATTTTGGTTTGATTTATTTTGGCATTTTTTCCACTAAACTCAAGACTGTGTGTATTCAAAATCTAAATGTTGGTATTTCTACCTAAAAAGAGTTAATCTGACAGTCCTATTATTATCTGATCTCAGGAAACATCTTTCTGGACATTAACAGATATTTCTGTGTGTCTTAACACAGAGAGGCCATGTTTCTATTCAGTCTGGTTAAACAAGTTAAGGCAGAAAAGCGGGGAATAGCAGCACGGAGAATTATCTGCTCATCTGCCTTCAACTGCTTTTACTTTGAAAGAATTTCAGATATTTTCCTTGGAAAGTCAGCTGATGTTGGAATTGGCCAGGTAAAGATTTGGTCTGAATGAGTGAAGTATGAAGATAAAAGCTGGGAGGTCCCGGTCATTTCAGCCTGGTAACAGCTCTGTAGACAGCGAAACCCAGAACAGCGACCACAGCAGAGCCCAGCGCCACCCGCAGCCAGAAGGAGGTACTGCTCATGTCAGAACCATTCAGATGTCTAAAATCAGAGAAGAAAGCTACAATTCATTTTTCTGACACTTATTAGGCCTTATATGAGGAGAGCATCATTTAAACATACGGGTACATCGCTGCCCAGGCAAGTCGGTTGTAGATGTTCTTGCTGTTGGAGTCAAGTAACACGCTGGAGAACGGCAGTGGCGGAGGCAGTCGGTGTTTATAGCAGAACTCAGCGGGAGTCATCCCGTGGAACTGCTTCACCTCTGGAAGGTCCGCTTTGGAGGCAACCAGCACACAGGGAATGTTGCTTTCCATGTAATGTTGCTGCAAAATGAAAGGTAAAACAGAAAAAAGATGCTAAAAGTGGGTTTTAATGGGAGTTTTCAGAGTAAAGAAAAAACAATTGCTCATATTTACACTGACACCTCTTTCAGACAAAAGTATTGCTGCATGTTTGATAAATAGAAAACAATCAATACAAACACCTCTTTATGTAAAGGGTTTTTATATAAATATTGTCTAGTATTACATGTAATTCAACTCACTAAAACACTGGAAGATAATTTACCCACAATGGTGGATAAATTAAATTTATGGTGACCGGACGATTTTTCTCTAAAAGCTGACATCGGTCTGTTACTGCCCGGGTACATATTGAAGATGCGTGGCGACAGGCAGGGATGACACCATGACGACATCATGCAACAGCTGGGTGGCCACAGAGCGGTGGCAGCTGGATCGCAGAAATGTAATCCTAAGCTTAATTTTCTTAAAATGATATCCATCAACAGAAAAAACTCACAAGAACATGTTAAAAACCCCATTTTCATCTGAGTGGGTGTTTAAATCCTGAACAAGCTGCTGTCTGTTTAGTGACTGACCTTGTAAATACTGGCACAATAGTCAAAAGAATGAGGGTCACTGGCGTCATACATGAGACACGCAACATCGCAGGAAGCATCTGACGCCTTCAGGAACTCTGTCTCCACGTCAACCTCATTGAGCTGATTGGAGTGAAAACAGAGTTGAGTTTAAAAAAATAATAATAAAAAAAAGGAAAGCTGGCATCAATATCCGCAAATGAGATACTTACTATGAGGTAAGTCTCCTGATTACTGACTTGGACTGTATTTATGACATAGGGTGAGAAGGCACTGCTGGGATTTCCTTTAGTCTAGAATAGTCAACACACAAAAAATCAAAGTACATGATTGTAGGGGACGCTTCTCCAGAGAACATGATATTTGCAGCTCCAGACTATCAGATGGTGCTCTACCAGGACACTGCGGCCCACAAACGATTGCAGAAAGGCAGTTTTGCCCGTTCCTCGTGGTCCGATCACCTTGCAGAGAAACACCGTCCTCTGGGTCTGGCGTTTTTCCAAATCCAACTCTTTTGCTCTTGTCACTGCACAAACAGAAAGCACGTGAAGACAAGAGGTTTGATGGTCTGCAGCTGAAAGAAACAAGGCCTTTAGAAAGATGTTATTGATGAATAGATGGAGTCAAAATGTGGTTCTAATTAAACTAAACACCCACTACAAAAGGCCCAATACAATAAGAATGGTTTTTGTGGCGTTATTCACATGATAGATGACATATATAAAGAAAATTAAGCTAGAAATGGCATTTCTAAGTATTTTTTTTATTGCTGTGAATCAGACGGATAATTAAATGCAGTTTGAAAAAGAGTGTATGTGTGATGTAGAAAATGAGCAGGCCACAAGCTCAGGTTGTCTGATTTTGACTAAAATTAGTGCCATCATAGTTAAGACCAATGGGATCTTTTTGAAAATAGATTGAAAGATGAATGGAGTGGGAATTTAACAGTATAAATACTGTAAAATAATTTAACAAACCCCACATGGGATTAAGATGATATTTTCTTTCCTAAAATAAGCATAAAAGATGAGCCAATCTGTTTGTTTTGGACCAAATTCTTACTTTTAGACTTTTTTAAAGCACTTTCTTGTATGTTATGTTTCCCATTTTTTTGGGAGTTTGTTCGTTCGGAAAGAAAAATGATCACAACCTTAGATAAAAGGTCATCACCTATGAAAAACAACTGTCTCAGGCTGACACATAAATATAAAATGTTCTGTAAATATTCTGTAAAATGACAGAAATAAAACCTATGTGGTTACATGTCGCAGTTTATCTGACCAATATGTTAAATTGTGTACATGCCACTAGTGTTGTCATTATGGTGATTGCTTTTGTTGATGGTTTCTAATCTTCACTAATCCGCCAGTGGTTCACACACCTGTGACTGCAGCAGTCTGTGATTCCTGTTCAGTCAGAATAGGGTAGCCTAGGTATCCTAAGTGCTCCAAACAACGGTGGATGTCAAGGTATGCAGAAAGCCTGCACGTGAATGGCACACAGGTGAGTTTTTAAAAGTCTAGACCAGGAACTTTCTGCGAGTGCTTTACACTGTGGAGCACTAAGAACATGCACATGTCCCAAAATGATTTTATGAGACTCTTACATCCATTGACAGTGGTAGCCCTGGTTAGATATGTAGCCCTTGTCTGTGGTCGGCACAGTCATGTAGACATCTGGACCCCAAGGCATATAAGGACAAACACAAAACAGGTTCTTCAGCTCCATCTGGGACAGAGCAGAGTCCTTGTCCTAGAACGAAAACAGACTTCCTCATCAAAAAACAAAAACTTAATTGAACTTTACCCAACTTACTGAGAGTTAAGCAGCAACTAACTTCATCGTATTTGTCAAACAGCCGTTGAAGGAACTGGTGACCGACGTTATTGAGTTCTGTTGTGCAGCCGACAGGAACTCGCAGTCTAACAGCAGGAAAAAAGAAACACTTATAAACCTGATTGCTTTCAGTGTAAACTCCTAAAGCTGACAGAATAGAAAAAAACCTTACAATTCAGAGAGTTAAAGCTCAATGAACTGAGGGCCAAATTGCTAAACATCTACTGGAAAAAGTTTTGACACTGAAATTTGGTCATTCTATCAGAGAATTTGCTTTTAATCAACAAATCCAGTTCACTATGTGATCTAATGCATTTGTAACTGAAAACTAACTGCTTGTTTAAATCCAGAAGATGTTCTATATTAGTATAATATGGATCAACAACAACGCTTTTACCACACACTCACTCAGGGTAAAGGTAATCGTCAGTCATCTCGAGGTTGTCGTCGTAACCAAACTTCCTGAGGATAGTCCATGTGGTTTCATGTCGACCTCTTTGGATAAATAATGTATTAAGAAACAAGAAACCTAATAAAGAAGAAACGTGAAACATGGCAATTAATTGAAGCTGGCGCTCAAACAAAGGCTTCACGTTACATTTTCTTATTCAAGAAGGTTTTCTACCATTGAGGGTCAAGCCATTGTCTTGGACTCCATCACTGGTATTCTTCCAAACTACAGTCTTCACATCTTCTAAGGCTTGAGGCGCCAGAGGATTCCCAAAACAAGATTTCTAAAAAAAAAAACAAAAAAAAAACAAACAAAAAAAACAAAACAAAACAAAGTAGTTGATTTATTCTAAAAATGGGCAGAATGAATAGAAACAGTACCAGAGGAGAAATCAGAATGCATTGTATCTAGCTACCTGAAATGAGTTAAGTTCAGCATCACTGAGGATTCGATCATTATCCTGGTCAGAAATGTAGAAGATTCTGCTTAGGGCTCTGATGCATGCTGGTTTTAACTACAAGAAGAAAAAAAAATCATCAATATTAACGCATATAAAAACCTGAATTTGCATTGTTCCATAGTCTCTGTATTCAAAAATGTCTGACCTGTTTGTCCTCAGGATCATAGAGAGGAGCAGTGGGATGAAGAACCGCCTTCTGGGCATAGTAGAACAACTCCGAGATGTTTTTTAGGTTCTTTGCAGAACACTTGAGTGAAAAAAGGAAAAAGCATAAAGAATTTAATGAATAAATCTGAAAGATTAAGAGTGAATTTCTGTGTTGGAGTTCAGGTTTACCTCTACGCACGTCTCAATCTCAGAAAACTGGTTCATGATGGGAAGGATGGTTTCCATTGAACTCCCGCTGCGCAGATCGGACTTGTTTCCCACAAGGATGATGGGAATCCTGATCGGGAAAGGAAACTTATTGCATTAGTTTATTGTAATTAACTTTACAATATTGTATTTTGTGTTAGAGCTCAGATACAAGCTAGTCAAAAAATAAAGGGAACACCAAAGCAACTCAATGTTACTCCAAGTCAGTCACACTTCTGTGTAATCAAACTGTCCAATTAGGAAGCAACACTGACTGACAATCAATTTCACATGTTTTTGTGCAAGTGGAACAGACAACAGGTGGAAATGATAGGCGATCAGCAAGACACATCTAATAAAGGAATTGTTCTGCCTGTCTGTTGTTAGGTACCAAAATCAGATTCTCAGATCCCTTGTGAGACAACATGCTGGTGCGATTGGCCCTGAGTTCCTCTGACCTCATGTGGCTGGAGTGTGTCAGCAGTTTCTGCTGGACAAAAATAACCCTAACCCTGTAATGAACTGGTCTGCCCGTTTCTCAGATCTGAATCCAATTGAACACATCTGGGACATCATGTCTCAGTCCTTCCACCAACACCAGGTTTCACCACAGACTGTCCAGGAGTTGGTGGATGCTTTGGTCCAGATGTGGGAGGAGATCCTCCAGGAGACCATTCACCAGCTCATCAGAAGCAAACCCAGGTGTTGCAGGAAAGTCATACCGGCACACATAGTACCAAATCTCAATCAGACTTAAATCAAAGACATTACATGGAAGTTGGATCAGCCAGTAGTGTATTTTTCCCAACTATATTTAGAACAATACAACATCCAGACCTCCAGAGGCTAATAAATGTAATAATCTAGTGTGGTTGTGTTGTCAGCACATACAACTTTGTGAAGAACTAAGCATTTAAAAATATTTAATTTGTTCAGGTATAGGATGTGTTTTTGTAGTGTTCCTTTATTTGTTTGAGCAGTCTACTTACAGACAACTCAGGAGTAAGGGCATACTTTTCACATCTTGCTCATGCATGCAAAAAAATGGTTGGATCTTTTGCATATTTATAGATTTTAAACCTCCTACATGCAAAAACACACACAAAAAAGAGACCAAAGCTCAACTGATAAGACACAATGCAAAAAGATTATTGAAAGTACACACTTGCTTCCTTTCTCTGCATCTCCATTTACTAAAGGGATCCATTTGGTTTTAATCTGGAAACAAGGGGACAAAAGTGATGACTTTTATTTGTGATCCTTTAGGCTAAAGCAAAGCAAGAGTGAAACTGAGGTATAGCTATTACCTTGTCAATTGTATCCTCGTTAGTGACATCGTACACAACACAGACAACGTTAGCCTGTGTGACACGGACATAAACAATGGTAAAGTGACAATAACAGAAGTAAAGCAATTTTTATTTGATCTTCTTAGCCGAGTTAAAATAAAAATTATGAGCTATGAGAATAAAAAGTAGCATAAATGTGGATAATTTCTCAGAATAGAGAGTCAGAACGTTTTTAACCACAGGACAGTATTTTCTCATCACAAACACCAGACTTTAAGACTGTTTAATTACAAATCTCACTATTTTGTGAGAAAAGGAGAGAAGAATTTACAACAAACGGCAGTGTGTGAAGAATTGTTTGTATTTCTTTTTTAATTTTTTCATATGAAAAAACTTAGGAGCCGATAGCTGTAATTTGGGTACAAAAAACCCACAATGCGTTTTCTTTAAAATATCAGATTTGACCAGTTCATAAGTTTAAAAAATAAATCAGAGGTATTGTAGTGAAAATGAAAGAAGAATGAAAAATTGATCCTAAAATAATAAATAAACTGTTGAGTCAACAGAGTTACTTTAATTGTTGATTTTGTCCTTTTTTGCTAAAAGTTTAAACCTTCACGGTTTAATTTTAAATACAGTTATTTGTGACATATGGTATAATTACCTTGACAATCTCATCGCGAAGGTTTTCATCAGTCTGATCTTTTTCTGTTGAGAGTTTAAAAACACTTTTGCTGTTGAGACTCACCAGCAGCAAAAAATGAAAAACGTGCAAACACCTTTTCTGTAAACTCAGCTGTAATTAGAATCGCAGCAACAACAGTTACAGCATGGATGTGTTTTTGCCTTTTTTTTGGTCACCTGAGTAATCCACAATGTGAGTGGGAACCCGCTCTGGAGTCACATCTGCAGGAATGGTGATCTCCTCAGCTCTGGGAGGAACCTGGTAAAGATAGTCTAAATGAAAAGTTGCCATCATGCAGCTTCAAGTGGTAGTAACAATCTTTTGTCAGAAGAATTTAAACATAGTTAAAATTTTAGTAAAATCTTAAAAAACAAAATCCAAAGAGAAATGTTCTAGATAAATGTAATTATTTATTTCACCTGCGTACAATTATGATCGCAACAGTCTAATGTTGGGTTGAGTTAACATGAGAGCATTTTCACCACATCATTTTTTTTAAAGTTTGATTTACCCATATCTAATGAAATGGTGTAAGCGAAGATAAAAGAATAAAAGTGGGGCTTTCATCAATAGTTACAAAGGAACACAGTAACCCCAACCCCTCTTCCAGTCACCCATATGTTTACATGCTCTCCCGCTGGCTTACAGCCCATCACAACCCAAACCTAACATTAACCGTGCAACAAAAATGTTGAGCAGTATTGGAGCCATCCAGCCGTACAGTTTTGAGCCACATACCAGCTCAGCATATAGCACCCGGGGCTTCAAAGTTTAAGTTGATTGGTTACTACTCTCAATAGAATTAGTGGGTGTGGAACAGAGTATCTTGTATTTACTTTGTTAGAAATTTGAAAGTTTAGTAAAATATAGGTACAATACGAAGACTGGGGATCACTGCCAAACTACTACGACTTAGTTTTGGAATAACAAGTTAAAAGAAGAAACAAACTCAGAGTTAAATATTAATTCCACACGATTTAATTCAATATGTAATATGTTATTGCAGAAAGCCAGTAAGTATATGGATCCAGCAAGAGAAACAGTTTACCTCTTCTGGGAACTCTTCCCCAACCAGGGACATGATGAGGGAAGTTTTCCCCACTTTGGCTGTTGAAACACACAATATGAGATCAGCAGAGCCAGCTGACTGCATGTTGACAAAACTTTATCTCGTTAAAATAAAAAAAGAAAGAAAGAAAAAGCGGCTCCCGTTGCACCTTCAAATGTTCCACCAACAACACATGTGGTTCATTTGGTTCCATATAAACTTAATGTAAAGTTGCAGGCCTTTATAAGAACACAATAATTAAGCTAACAGACGCACAAAAAGTTGAAAATTCCCCAGACATTACTAATAGTAGCTTTATTGTTATTTTTTTAAATAAAGAAACTGCTAGAATTCGGGGGGGAAACTTAGCAAAAACATGTTTTAGCTAATTTAGCCGAGCTAGCCACAACAACTTCCCAGCAAAGCTACTCTAAGCTAGCTTTGTCTAAATTAAAGCGTTTGTGGGGACTAATTGGGCAAAAATGTTTGATTTTAGTTGCTAAAAAAACAGTTACACCAGAGGCACAACTTGTTTTACATAATCAGCAACTCAGGTTCATTCAGTTAAAAGTTGATAAGCGAGTTAGCGGCAACGGCTTAAGGCTGCACGTCGGGTATAGGTCAGAAAGACTTACGTTCCCCCAACAACAGTATCCTCACGTCTTGTTTCATGTTTCTTCCCTCTCCGAAGAGTCGCGCACGCCACACCACTACAGGGACAAATATCTCTCATTTGAATGTCAAATTTCCAGACAAATCCAGTAGCGTGCCTCCTAGCAGATATGCAGCCAAGGTGATAACCATGTTATTCCGGTTCATATTGAGACCGCGAAAAGACACCATCTGCTGGACGATATACGCAACTACACTGGGTTGGATGAAAAGGAGGCAAGTGGAGAAGAAAACTCCAGGAAACCAAGGTACTTTTCAACCGTTTTTCTGCAGAAAACAAATATTTGAAAATATTGTTGATACCAAAATGTATCAACTGACGTGAAAGAAAAGAAGGAGAAAGACTGCAATGTGCCTTTAAATTACCACAAGGTAGCAGACCCTTAATTGGATTTAATTAAATTGTGGCAACAAAAATGCTTCAGAACCTTTCAAAACCTAAAACAAAACAGTATGTTTTCATTGTCAGGAGGTACTCCCAGATGACGGAATAACTACAGCTAATGTGATCAGGGAGCCGGGTAGTAGTGTTCTCGGTGTGTTATAAAGAAGAATAATGAAAAGGAGACTCTGAGGTGGAATGAGGGGGTGCAGGAGTGTATACAGAGTAAGAGGCTATCTAAGAAGAAGTGGGACACTAAGAGGATTGAGGAGAGTAAACAGGAGCATAGGGAGATGCAGCCAGCGTAAGGTGAAAGTAGAAGGGTCAAAGGCCAAACAAGGGGCTTCTGATGACTTGTATGCTAGGTCAGTAGTAATAAGGGAGAGACTGACCTATACAGATTAGGAAGGCAGAGAGACTGAAATGGGAAGGACATGCAGCAGGTTCGGGTGATTAAGGATAGAGATGGATAAGGATAGAGAATGTGTTGATAGGTGTCAGTAGTGTAATGGAAAGAATACTTTGAAGTATTGATGAATGAAGAAAATGAGAGAAAACAAAGAATAGAAGAGGTGACTGTTAGGTGACAGTAAGGGTGAAGTGAGAGGGGCATTCAAGAGTATCAACAGGATCTTAGGTGGTGAGAAGATGCCTGAGAAAAAGAGAATTATGATGCTGCTCATTTTTAGAATCATTTATTATTATTATGTATTAGCTTGAGATGGTTTGGACATATTAAGAGGAAAGTGAATGTATTGGTAGAAGGATGCTGAGTCTCGAGCTGCCAGGTAAGAGGAAGACCAAAGAGGAGGTTTATGATGCAGTGGATGAAGACGTGATAGAAAAGAGGATGAAGGTCTTTGTCTTGCTTTTGGTTTTAAAATTGGAAAATGTTTTTTTATGTAAAGCACTTTGAGTTACTTCCGTTGGAAAAGGGCCCCACAAAGAAAGACTGATTTGATATTTTCATAATTTAAACTACATTTTTTCTCTGCATTGATTTAGATTCCATCATAGATCTTTTTGTCAATTTGTTTTAATCAACAGTGGAAGTATCAGTAAAAGGAAATCGTTTCTTTCTTATAAAAGAGTTTTATTTTAAAAACAAAGAAAAAAAATCAATTCTGGTCAATTTTTCTACAAATAATAACATTAAAAACCCACGGAAGAATACATTTGTCACAATCGAAGAAACAGAAATGCTTGAGCTTTCAAACTAGATGAGAGGACTTCAGAGACCCTGCACCTCCCAGAGCAGGATCTCATTAAAAGCCACAGAGAAAAGAAGCGCCCCGGAGGGTGAGAAGTGACACTTCTGCAACGAGTCGCTGTGTTGACAAAAGTCCTGAAACATGCCACTGGTTGACTTGATCAGCTTCAGCACCCGCTCTAGGAAAAGATCAGACATGCAGTGAATAAAAGATTTTACAAAATACAAAGTCAATGTGTGATTTTACATTCCTGTTTACCTTTTGATCCAACAGCAACAAGTGGACTCTTGGATGAGAGGCTCATGCATGAGGCCCAGTGGGGCAGGCTGATCTTTTTTATTATCTGCAGCCAAATCAAACAAATGATGAGATTTCCTGACAACATTTGCTCCTCCCAGGTTCAGGAGACCAACAGCACATTGGATGAAAAACAAAAATAGACTGAGTGTTAATACCTGCTTTTTTGACAGGCTGTAAAACAACAGCTCCTTCTCTACTCCATATCCAGTGTAGATCACCAGACTGTGATCTTCAGGGGAGAAGGCAGCAATGCTCGGTGGCAGGCAATCATCCTGCAACGCCAAGACATTTATAGATACAGGATGTAAAATATCTTCAGCTTTTCTTTGCATTTATTTGTCACATTAGTATAATACTTTTGACAAAAGCACATTTAAAGACTACTTAGAAATGTAAGGCAATTGTTAAAAAAGCACAAAAAACGATTTTCAAATTAATATTAAACACTGTTTAAAATTAAATGCATGTTCAGGACAGACATTAATCAATTAATATCTTTATAAGCAGGCCTGCAGTATAGACATTACATATTTGTGAAGCCAAATTACCTTCAATCCTGCATCAGAACATTATTTCCTTTAGTGAAAACATTTTCCCTAAGTATTGTGCAAAATGAAGGATTTTAACCTGTTTTAACAAAGTTTACTTCAAGAACAGAATAAATCTAAGAATTTGGAATGTTTTTTTTACTGAAGTAAATTACCTGCTGTTACAGGTAACAAATGTTTGCTTGATAGATACAATCCAAATGCAGATGGTACCTGAGAAGGAGCTGGAGCAGGAAATGACAGCCAGTCCAGAAGGTCACATTTCTCCTTTGTCCAGTCAGCAGCCCAAACGCTGACGCGCCTGTCTGCACCAGCAGCCAACCACATTTCATTTCCTTCCAGTCCAAACCTCTTACACTAAAAATTAAATAAACAAAGAAGAGTTACAGCTTTTCATTATGAGTTCATCAATTCTTTACTTTTTAGCTGAAGACGTGTAATAAAAATAAAAAGTTACACAATGTCACCGAAGGGAGCAGTGCAGTAATACTAATGGCAGATTTAAGGAGATAAAGATATATTTATTATATCAAACAGTTTTAGCAAATGCATTTTGATACGATTGTAATATTTAAATAAGTAACACCAGAAAAATTTGGATTCTTCTGAAAATCAGGAAATCCAATTCAGAACTCAACACTATATAAAACTGAAACATCTCTTTGAAATTAAACATGAGAGAGATAAAAACCTAAGTTATGAAAACCTTAAGTCTCCATTCATATATTTTCTGAACCTACTGAATCCCTTTTGGGGTTAAGGGGTTGCTGTAGCCAACCTAGCTACTGATGAGCAAAAGAGAGATACACCATGAACAGGTTGCCAGTCTATCGCAGGACCACACGACCACACACACGACCACACACACGACCACACACACGACCACACACACGACCACACACGACCACACACGACCACACACACGACCACACACGACCACACACGACCACACACACACACACACACACACACACACACACACACACACACACACACACACACACACACACACACACACACACACACACACACACACACACACACACACACACACACACACACACACACACACACACACACACACACACACACACACACACACACACACACACACACACCTAGGAAGAATTTAGAAACTTCAATCAACCCATGAAGCATGTTTTTGGACTATGTTTTGGGAGGAAGCTTAAGTTCCTGGAGAAAACCCACACATGCATGAGGAGAACGTGCAGACTACACACAGAAAGATCCCAGCTGGGATTTGAATCAGGGCCTTCTTACTGTGAGGCAAGCGTGCTAACCACTACACGACTCCACAGCCCCTTTCATTCTCCTATCATTCCTGTCCTATAATTTTTGTTCTCCTTTGTTAATGTACATTTTTTTATCCATGAGGAGAGAGCTGACCTGTTCATTCACACATTGCACAGTGGTGATTGCTGCTCCTTTGTGGTCCCTGATGACACGCAGAGTCGCTCCATTCGTCAGACTGCTCACGGCCACCAGGCCATTCTTTCCTGCTGACACGATCACATGACCTGATAGAGGAGCAGCAAAAAATTACGAGGTTAGTGCCAGTTCAGCGGCGCATTGTCATGTTACTGTGACAACGTGCTGCACGATGTATCAAAAAGTTCCCTTTTGTGAAAAAGCAATCTAAACCGAAAACAATAACAAGAATAAAGTACTACAAATAGATTGAATATTTATTTCTTTTGCAAGTGACCATGGTAAAAGTGGGGTAATGTCCTTTGAAGTGTGTGTAATCAGAAATAAAGCACTTCACGGAAGCTACCGTCAGACACAAAGCAGAGGACTGTTCAGGCTTCCATGGCGTATGTGAACTTCTGACAATGCACATTTCGTCAGGCATTATCCCTTACTTAAACTGCTGGTATCAGCCGATTTTTACATTAAAAAAAGCATTTAAAATGTTATTTTATTGTTTTTTTTTTTTTTACAGTTTCATTTTAATGGAACGTGTTTGTTCATCTCATAATGAGGTAATAAGACATAAATAAAAGCATTCAAAAATGTTTTTGGAAAGAAAAAATAACAAAGGACAAGAAAATGCAATTACATTTCAGCTCAAATCAGCTAATACAACAGAGTCCCGTTTCCCTCTCACCATTAGCAGAGTACTGGATGGCAGTGACAGCCACTTGATGAGGATGCATCTTTATTTCCATTTCTGTTGAAGCGAGTTGGAAGATCCGTAGAGTCCCATCGCCATATCCTGCAGCTACACACATGTGGTCTTTGATCGAAGCAGGACTCCAACAAACACAGCCACATACCTGACAGAGACATGTTCAGAAAACGCTCATTTCAGAACCACTTCATCCTTTTTAGCTTAAAATGACTTTATAATTGAAAATATAAATCCTTTTAGTGCATTTCCTTCTTTTTTTATCCATCTGTTTGTTTTGGTGATTGTAAAGAAACATATAAGATGTAAGATCCTGTTTCTTACCTGGTTTAGCACCTGAAACTGCACCACCAGTTCATAGCTGTGGGTTGTCCACACCCTCACGCTTCCATCCTCACTACACGTGGCAAAGTGGCTCTCATCAAAGCTGAACACAGCATCATTGACCTGCGCAGCAGAAAACACGCATGTTTAAAGCCTCCTCTTCCTGTTTCTCTTGTCCCAGAGATAAACATGCTGGTGGCACAGATTCCTCAGACACCTGCTGCTTCACAAATGTCGTTTTTCTTATTGTAATGTTTACCTTCGCTTTGTGCCCGCTGACTAAACGGATGGTGCTACCATCTGACCAGTTGATGTACCAAAGTGTCCCTGCTGTGGTGCCAACGATGCCCATGTCCATAGTGTAGTCAAATGCTGCGCTGACTGTCATGCCGTCCAGCATTATCTCTTGCTCCACCGAAAATGTTTCCCTGCTTAAAAAAAAAATCCAATTGTTCCACAAAGTCAATCTTGGGATTAAAAACACGCAATTTATAGCATTTACAAAATGTACATCAATATGTTTATGTGTTTAGTGATTTGGTGTGTTAGAAGAAAAAGCAACTAAGATTCACTTATCATAATTTAAAATAGTTTTTTTTTCACTTTTTTAATCATCTGGATGTTCATTCTTAAGTAAGAATGTCACTGCTATTTGCATTTAAAGTAGCTTATATCTTCATGCAAATTTAGCAAGACATCTCAAAATACCTCATAAAAGGTTTGTTCACATGTAACAATAAGTAATATCTGAATAAGAACTAATGACTGACAAATGAATGCATTTGCTTGTTTAATACCTTCAAATGCTTCTTCCTGTTTGTCTTTAGGACAGAAAAGCAACCACTTAGTATTTTAAACTCTTAACTAAAGTCAAGATTTAGAAATGTTATAAAACGCTCCTCACCTGTCTTCAACACTGCAGACTTTTTCTTTAGACTTCAGACTCTGCATGGCACTGATATCCCACACTCTTAACCAGCGGGTGTTGCTGCCCGCAAACAGACGATTTCCTCGACAAAGCAGCACGCCTGCATTAAGGATTTTGACAAAACAATCATGTTGCAAATAGAGAACATCTTGAAGAATGACGACACAAATTCTCACCAATCTCGCCATCATCAGCTTCCCAGATTAGGATGCAGGCCTGCGCTTTAGTGTCCCAGGCACACACATGTCCTCGGTTTGTGCTCGTAAACAGAAAGGAGTCCATGTGGTAGCAAAGAGCTGTAAACTCCACATCCCCAATCTCTGCAGGCGCAGCCATCCTTTGGATCTGCACATACAAATTAAAATCTAAGCCTAGGCACAACAATACAAACCAGATAAGTGAGATTTCTATGGCAAAACAAGAGTGCTTAAGTTTTAAAACCCCATTGGAAATGAGTGAAATATTTATATTTACTAAAAAAAACAATTAAAAAGTTTTTCTAGAGTTTTGAACATTATAAATCTACCTCCAGGTCCACCTCTTGGCCCTGCGTGTGAACGACACAGAAATAAACCCCTTGGCTGCCCACACATGCCATCTGATCAGCCGTGAAAGGGCTGAAGGCTGCATCATGAATTGGTCCAGATATATTTGCACTGGATAACAAATGAAAGTTCTTGCTGCTCCACAGGGCCAAACCAGGCTCTGAAAAGTCTCCTGCAAGAAATCAAGGCACACAAGGATTTCAAAAACATCAGGTCAAAATCTACAGGGATGCAAAGTCAGGAAACATTTAGAATTTAACCCACCGACAGAAAGAAAGAAGCGGTCATCTCTGGAAAAAGCAAGACTCTGTACTGCCCCCCTGTGGTATGAAATCGTTCTGCTACAAGCTCCATTCTGAAGATCCCAAATGCAGATGAGGCTTTTGCCTCCATCACTGCTCCCAGCTGCAGACGCCATGGTCTTAAAAAAAACAAACAAAAAAAAAAAATACAGATGCAAAACTGCTCATTTTATAAACTCGTCAAGAATTTAAATAACATAAGTCTAGAAAATGTGTATGCTGGACATGTTTACGGGTTCCAGAACAAAGGTTGGCGCCCACACCCCCTCCACTGTGATAGGAGGAAGGAAATATTGCCTACTAATAAAAAATCTAGTTTCAAAACACCAAAACTTTTATTTATTTTTCAATAAAATTACTTAAAATAATTTTAAAAAAGATATGCTGCAGCAAAGTGTGGTTTATAAGTGAGATAACAGCGAATGAAGGGATTATACCTGCATACAAATGGCAAATGGCTTTTGAAAGCAAAAGTCCATTCACTCCATTCTCTCCCCTGTCCTCTGGTAACAATTCACTGGTGAATTAAATCAAACATCCACCCAAGCCAATAAACTACTTTTTTTCCCCACGCAAGCAGCTAAATCCATAAAACCTTCATCTAAATCATTATGGAAATACACAATAAACTCACAAGAAACACCAAACAAATACTCCTTTGCAACAATTACAATACAGATCTATATAAACATTACCTGGGCGTCGTTTGTGATTGCAAGACAAGAGATTTCCTCAGTGTGTCCCTGCAAATGTCTTTGACTGCTCATATGAAGGTACTCCACCACCACCACACAGCCACAAGAGTAAGCAAATAAGCCTGCAAGAGAAGGATAAACTTAAAGGACATCATGCTTACATAATAATTATCTCAACTGTTTTGTTTAGTCGAACTTTAGCTAGGGATTGGGATGCTTCTAATTAGAATTTATGTAAATTATATATAAAAAAGGATCCAAATAAAGGTGAAAAATCTTTATACTGACATGCGAGAAGCTAAAATGGAACACTTAGATGATGGAGTTATAACATTTTCACAAGATTTGTTTTTCTAAAATATGAAGCTAACCTTGGTCAGGGCTCCAAACCATATTATTACGTCCATTGCCATTATAACCAATCACTGCTTTCAGCTTGATGCCCTCTTCCCGTGGTTGCGGAGGTACAATAGCCTGATAAAAAAGATGGAAAATCAAACACAACAACACTTACAGACTGTTGAGAATATTGTATATAAATTATGCCATGTTCTATTCCCAACTTCTGGCCTGCAACAGACTGAAACAGAAGATTCCAGTCAGCAAACACCCTGAACTTTATGACGTTCTTCTAAGGAGGAAGGGTGACGACCCCCACGTTGACCCATGTTTGAACTGAACTCACAAACCTGTGTTGTTTCTCTTTTATGTGACACATCTGTTCTCTGTTGATAACATGCTGTGAGAGCTTCCTTTATCTTTATATGGAAGAAACAGTTTTCACCTATGACCTATTCTATCCCTCCCTAATCAGTTGAAACCTCGTGTAAACAGGGCGTTCCTATCTAATAAAGGCAGCGAGAAGCAAAGGCTGCTCAGAATGTTTGTAGGAGCTTATAACTGAGCAGCCTATGAATATTCTCCCTGCAGGTGAAAAACCTTACTCTGACTCTCCCGTGTATTTTTTTGCAGATTTACTAATGTTTGGGTTTTGAACCTAACACAGACTGAATACTAAAACGGGATATTCCTCACCTGATCAAGAGAGGAGGTCTTCAGCCGAGGGATAAAATGCTTATAACAATCAGGTCGCACTTGCTTGTTCTGATGCAACTCAGCTATACAAAATATGGGTATAAATCAATAAAAATGTAGATACTGGATATTTGAACATTTTAAGCTTTTTTGTTCTGCCAAAAAAAGCACTGGAGCACGTACCTGTGTGAGGAGACATATTATTGTCCATGTCTGTGACTTTAAGAAAGGAAACAGCAGGTCTGGAATCTGAATGGTTTAAAGGAAACTCAGATTTTTCTTGCCTATCTTCAAAAATAGACAGGAAACCTAAAAGAGAAGAGAAAAAGGTCAATTTTTGAAACAGTGGACTCCATCGTTTATTTCACTGATTTGAATCTTTTTGGGACAAACATTTGTCCTGTGAGGAACCGATTCTGGGAGAAAGAAGCAAGCGATATGAGCAAAAAGCCCTTTATAAACCACAAAAGCAGAGAATTACTGTTGTGTTTTACACCTAATCCTTTTTAATCTTCAAAGAGTTTAGCTTTTCTAAACAAATCATATATATGTAGATAAAATGCATAGGATAAATGGCGTATACTTCTATAGTGTTTTTCAACCTTCCTGGAAGCCCCAAAATGCTTTACAGTCATTCACTCATGCACACACTCATTCACACACTGATGGCAGCTTTGCTGCTGTACATTGGTGCCAACCTATAACCCACCAGGAGCAATGTGTCTTGCCCAAAGACACTTCGTGAACCTGTGATCAGAGGTCGACCGCTCTATTTCTATGTCACGGCCTCCTCATGTGACATAATGACATATGGTATACCTGCTGGTTCATCTCGGTTTATGCTGCTGAAGTCTAGCCTTGGTGGTGAAGAGGGGAAGGGAGCTGTCTGTCGAGGCATCCCACTGGACAGTCGTACGGTGTTCACGCTAGTGTCTAGTGATGCAAAGAGAACCAGAAAAATGAAGGTGTGTGTCTTTAAATAAGCTTAAAAACTTGAAAGGAACTTACCGGCTTTCTGAGAGGATGTGTGGCTTACTTTGACACAGGAACTATGATGCAAAAAATTCTTATTTAGTGAGAATTGTAACAAGACTTGTTACATTCAACATTGCTTATTACCTGGCGTCAGCTAGAGAGTCACAGGGATTTGCCAAAAAGTCCCACAGAAAAATGGCATCTCCCACTGAGACCACTCCCATTTGGTCAGGAGTGAAACCAACCTGGCGGATGGGCTGACTGTGACCTATGAACATCTGAGACAAACATGCTTTAAGTTTCTTCAAACTGTAAAAAGATATGTCAGATCTCTGTCTAAAAGTGGACCAAGGGAAAAATACAGGTGATCTAAAATTTTGTATTTTTTTTTAAATAGTGCTGATTCAATGGCGACTACCTGTGAGTTAGTGTGGAGTGGCAGGTTGTAATCCCACACTTTCACAGTGTTGTGCCCAGCTGTCAGCAGGAATCGGCTGTCTTCATTAACACTCAGGGATGAGCATTGGTGTTTGTGCACATTGGACACCTATCAGGAAGAGAGATCTCATGAGGAAACATTATTCTGAAATGTTTTCATGTAGCGTGAACAAGAAAACATCGGAATTTCTGAGATTTTTCCAATCCTGTCAGGCATTTTTAGTGGAATTTCATACCACTCCTGAATGTTTATCAGGATCCACTTCAGAAAAAAAACAAAAAAAAAAAACTAAATCCTGCACTCAGAAATTGTGCAATTCTTGTTGGAATGGCTCATTAATGCTTTCACAGATAGGAGTCCACTAACAAGCCAGTTTAAATTAAAGCATTTGGTGTGTTGCCGTTTACTGTAGTTACCTCTCGGAGCAGACGGCCAGTCTTGGTGCAAACCCACAAGATCTTGTTTGCAGATGTGGCGATCAGTAAATGTGCAGTCGAAGCTGGAGAGAAGCAGACCTTCAGAGCCACATCCAACTGGGGGCTCTCTAGATCCAGAATGCTCACATCTACACGCAGCAGCTGCAGTCAGTGTGAATAAAAACAATGTGTGAGCGCTCAAAAGTACTGACAAGCTTTAAAACATATAAAAAAACAAAAGGCATACTTTAAATCCTTTTTTTAAATATATTTTTGTGTAAAGTCTCACTCCGATCATTGCTTTGTCTATTTTAAAAGTGTTCTCAGTGGTCTTTTAATTATGATTATGTTGATTTTCAGCCAAAATAAAAAAAACTATCGTTTTCTAGGAGATAGTTTTTGCAGAGCCCCGGTAGTTCATTAGAATCTCATCTTTGGGTTGTGGGTGGAACTGTTGGTGCAACCCTGACCCCTTTCCCCTCTCAATTGCTGAGAGCTTTCTGTTTAAGTGGAAAAGGGAGCTTGTGGGTCACCCAGCATATTCCTTATGTAACAATATGTTCATTTTCAAACTGCCTTTTTTGTCTTCTCCTGATTCACAACAATTTTAATATACTCAGAAATGCAATTCTGAGCTTAACTTTCTTTACAGTCCGTTCCAAATGATTATGCAAATTGCATTTAAGTGTCAAAAATAAGTTTTGCTGTTTTTCAAATAAGCTCGTGGATGATATTGTGTCTCAGGGCTCTTTGGATCACTGAAATCAATCTCAGATGCCTGTGATGATTAGTTTGCCAGGTGAGCTCAATTAAAGGAAAATTACTAAAGAAGGACGTTCCACATTTTCAAGCAACGTGGAAAAGAAAAATGATCTCTGCTGCTAAAAAAAGTGAACTAGTTAAATGTCTTGGACAAAGTGTGAAAACTGAAAGCTTAAGCATGACCATTGTACTATTAAGAGATTTGGGGCTGATTCAGAGCACACACGGGTTGCTACAGATAAAGGCAGAAGGAGGAAGGTTTCTTCCAGACAAATACTTTGGATTAAGAGAGCAGCTGCTAAAATACCATTGCAAAGCAGCAAGCACATATTGGTGCTGGTGTCTCTGGAGTCCCACAACAATCAAGGTGTAGGATCCTCCAGAGGTTCACAGAAACAGCTGCAGTGGGCTTAGACATACATGAAGACTCATTTTCAAATGGTTTTGTATATTAATGAGTGCCGTACAACCCCGGATGGTCCAGATGGATGGACTAGTTGATGGTTGGTGGATGGCCACCATTTCTCAACAAGGATACAACATCAGCAAGGAGATGGTGAAGTCATGGTTTGGGCTGGAATCATGGGAAGAGAGCTGAAGGAGTGAACGTGACCTCTGAAAAGTACGTGGAGTTTCTGACAGACAACTTTCTTCCGTGGTCCAAAAAGAATAACCGTGGCTTACACAACAAAATCAACTTCATGCGTGACAATGCATCATCTCATGCTGCAGGAATACCTCTACAACATTGGCTACTTTGGGCATTAACTGATTATGCGGCCCCCATCCTCCCCTGACCTCAGCCCTATTGAGAACCTTTGGAGCCCCCTCAAGCAAAATATTTATGAGTGTGGGAGGCAGTTCACATCCAAAAAGCATCTCTGGGAGGCTATTCTGACATCCTGCAAATAAATTCAAGTAGAAACTCTCCACAAACTCACAAGTCCAATGGATGCTAGAATTGTGAAGCTGCTACAAAATAAGGGGTCCTATGCTAAAAAGTAATTTGATCTATTAAGATGTTTCTGATTTGAATAGATTTTGATTTCAGTAAATATGAACTCCTAATGCAGTAAATTCAACAAATGACCGTTTTCTGTTCTTTATGATCTATAAAATTTTGTGCAACTCTGTTGTGTGTAATAATGTGGAACATTGCAGCTGAAGGTTTTTATTTTTGGGGGAAAAAAACTGTTATCTTTAGGAAGTTTGTTCAATAACATTTAGTATACTCTAATGGTTAGTGACTTGAAAATTATGTTGACTTTCATTTGCACAGTATTTAGAAATATCATAAAAAAATATAATTAGCATAATAATTTGGAACGCTGTGTATATACGTCCTCTATCATTAGAAAAATGCTACAAGAAGGTTAACACCAAAAAACAGTTTTTATCGGAGTGGGTCTTTACTGTTCTTAAAGGAAAAATACCTCATCCAGTGATTGTGCATCAGCAATAGTGACTATATACTGAGATGGACCAACAAAAGCGAGGAAGCAGCTGTCGCTGCTCACTGTGAGAGCATCTGGAGCGCGCTTAGTGCCTGGAGCCACAACGTTACCTGGGGATTTAGAAAGAAAATCTATCAAACAATTCATGAATGGCTTTGATATGCTAAACCAGCATGTCCAGCTTCCACCCCAGCAGGGATAAAAATATTTCATTAAAAGACCAATTTAAATATCAGCTGTCTGGGGTGCACATTTTTGCACTCGTGAATGCAAACCAGGCAGAGTGGAAGTGATAAAAAACAAATTTTCTGGGCCAACGAGTTACACTCAGGACTTCAAGTAATAAACTTGTATAAACAAAAACAAGCTAGATAAAAATCTGAAATCTAGGTAAACATGTGAGAAAAACAACTTGATAACAATAACAAACTGTGAATACTGACACATTTACTGCTCACGAAAGCGGTAACAATCTGCTGAGACGCTACCTACCAAAATAAGAGCTCAAACTGGAAAATACCAAACAAAATGTCTAGAAAAACAAATATACTTTCTAATGCGTGCAACCACTAAAATAAAGATTTGATTTATTTTAAACATCAACAACTTGTGTTAGCAACTCATTTAGTTCTCTACATTGTTTCTGTTCATGTTTCTGTGTGAAAACAGATAGTGCGTGACGTGCATTTGACTACATACATGCAACTCTGATCACATTGTGGTCTTCTTCTGAGGCGTCATAACAAGCAAGGGAACCTTGAGAATCAGCACTGTACATGAAATCGCCATCTGGAGAAAAAGCTAAACCAATCACTTCCCCTCTGTGCTGCCTGTCGAACAAAAAAAAAAAAATAGAAAAATATTATTTATTGTTCAGCTTGTTTAAACAATAACAAAATATACTTGTTTTAGAACTAGAAAAAATCCGCAATTGACATACAGGTGTTCAGCCAGCAGCTTGGCATTAGAGATGTCAAAGACTCTGACGACACCAGAGGTGAAGCCACAACAGAAGGTCTGCTCATGTGGATGAAAGGCCACAGAGCAGGGGCTGTCCTCAGATGCGAAGTCAAACAGCTAAACAGAAAAAAAGGGTTTTAAAAAAAAACAGGTCAATGTCAGGATGGAAAATGTTTTAATCACAAAAAATATTTGAGTTTATGTGTTCTCAAAAACAGCTTTTTTTTCTTTGTATAACGAGATAAATTGGCATAACCCTGATACTTTTAGCTGAAAGTGGTCAAAGAAGAGGCTGAAAGTGTTTGCTGAAATTGCTGAAGTTCTCTTCTGATAATGCTCAAGTTGGTTCATTAAATTAAATTGTTTATTAAGTCTGTCCTTAAATTATTTAGGTTGTTTGCTGAAAATGCAGACCCAATTTGCTTAATACTTTAATAGCTGAAGGACTTGAAGCTTCTTTTAAGTAAAAAGGTTGAATTACTTTACAAAAAGTTTGTAAAAGCAGCAAAAAGACTACAAAAAGATGCTGAAATCTGTAAGTTACTTGATGAATTTACGAAAAAAATTAACATTGCGTAACAGTATGTTATTTCCTAAAAAATTACCAAAAAGTATGTACAAAAGGAAAAGGTCAGAAGTAGAGGAATTCATGTTTGCTGTAACCTGATGCAATGAATCCATATTCCAAATGCGCAATGTTCCATCAGCTGAAGCTGTTGTGAGATGCCGGCGAATGCCATCCACGCTGAAGCCAAGAACAGTGTCTGTGTGAGACCTCATCAGGGTGCTGTATCCACGGCTGCTGACATCAAGGAAACCCAGGTTACCGGTGGAGGTGACAGCCAGGACTTTTTGGCTGTCCACTGACACTGACACCATGCTCACAGGTCCCTCATGCTCTGGAAAACACAGATGTTCTTGTTAACAGAATACAGTTGAAATATGAAGGTTTCACACTCATTTAAAGTTTTCTAAGATCAGACAGTGCAAAACATTTTCTTTTATAGAAAATTTACTTTTATTATCATTTCATTTCCCCCTTTTTTTTTTGCGTCTGACACTCAAAGGTCTATCGCTTAGAAAAGCAGCTGCTTTTTCTTATAATTTTTGATAAATGAAACATACCTTTATAGTTGTCATTTTATACACACACTTGTTTGAATTAATAAGCCTATGCAATCCTAGAATTTAAAAGTTGATGTTACAGTAGCTAAAAACCAAATACACTTTAATAACAACAAGTTATCTTGTGGAATCCCCTATATTTCTAGCAGTAAAACTCAAGCCCAGCTAACCATTTGTGGCATTTTATCCTGCTGCATTTCTGCGGCACAGCCCGGAAACCTACCAGCCTCTAGGAAGACGGCAGAAAAATCCAGAGGCCAAAGACGCAGGAAACCATCATCAGAGCCTGTAGCACAGAACGACGAAGATACACTGATGCTGTTGATGGCAATTCCAGGACCTGAGAAACAGACAATCAGAACAGATCAAAAATCTCAGATTTCACTGGACAATACAGTTTTAGGTCAACTTAAAACAACCTTTGGTGATCATGAGATGTTTAAATACTATTTCACAGTTCTTATTGAAGGAAGAATAAAATTCCTTGACTGACCCGTTTCAACCTACCTGTGTTAAAAGTCCACTTCTCTCTGCGGCTGGCGTGCTGTTGTTGTGCAGGTAACAGCCTCCTCACATTTTTGACAGAAACTCGACAGTAATCGATCTCAAAAATATGACCGCTCCGACTGCTGGCAAATCTATGGGAGGGGCAGAAGCAATTTGTTCCCAACAAATTCAAATCACACATATTATTCCGGTGATTTCTGTGATTTGTTCACCCACAGTGTTCGATCATCAACATGTTTGTGTGAAGCGTTTCCCTCCTCAAAGGTCACGCTGCTGAAGTCCAGAGAACGGTATTCCCCCAGGTCAACTGGACAGGAGCGCAGTGTTCCATTTCGAACACGCCACAGCCGGATATTATCTCTGCCGCATGACACCATCCTGAAAATCCAGACTGTTTACTAATGAAACGGCATGTGGGCCGTTTTCTGCTGCGATGACCTTCTGAGATGTTCCCAGAGCACCCACCTGCACCAAGAATACACCTAAGGATTCTTCAAAATGTATTTTCCAAATATTTTGAAGATCACGTCATATCATAGGAATTAATTTACATAATTACGGGTAGTTAGGAGCCACTAAAGTGACTTTACAGTCACATTTGAGTCACAGTTAATATGACATTCAGATATATAGATATTTAACTGTAAAATGATTTGAAGACATTCTTACAGATATGTCTTAGGAGTACAGATATTTAAAAAAACAACATTATTACATAAGACATTATTTTATTCTAAGTAAAAAAAAAAGAAGACACGTTTGGTGCACCTTGTGTCATCAAAGAAGGCAATCTTCATGGTGTTGATGTCCACTTCTGTATGGGCTTTGGCTAAGACGGTCACCTCTCCACCTTTTCTGACATTCAGAGTGTTCCACACCACAACCAACTGGGAAAAGGATGGAGAATGTTTAGGCACATGAAAGTAAAATGACATAAACATATAATTTAATTTTAACTATTTTAACTTCAACTCATGAAATGATGAACGGTACTTACTGTTTTGTTGTGGACATCTTTACCTACTCCACAGAGAACAGCACCTCCAGATGAGAAGCTTTGAAATGGGAAAGTATAAATGAGGGAATGCTTGTCTGTTACTGCAAAACACTTGTGAATGAGTGAAAATGCCGGCTACCTGAGGCAGAATAAAGAATGAGCGTGATTTCTGAACATGGCCAGACAGTTTCCACTGTTGTAATCCCATACTCGAACTACACTGTTGTTCCCTGTTTGTGCTGAGGCCAAAACTGTTGTGCTACCATTAAACGTCAGTGCAGAAACCTATGAAGGAAAAGCATCAACACATGTCCAAAACAAACCTTATTACAGTTTTCACTAAAGATCTCAGATTTTGCACCTTATCAGTGTGGCCAATGAAGAATCTTTGCTGGTTAGAAGAGATCTTCATGGAGACGATAATTGCATGACATGGATACACCACTTCACTGCCTGATTTGGTCCACAGGGCCTGCAGCTCAAAAAATACTTCAGTTACATACAATCTGACTTTCAGTCACTTTATTCCAGAACCCCACACATCCAAATGGATAAAGATTTAACTAAAAAGTCCAAATACACTTACATGTTTGGAAGTGGCTCCTCCAAAACCAATAATTTGACTAAGCCTGAGTACTGGATCTGGAAGCAACTTCTTTGGATAAAAGCGACATGATTTACAAACGGGTCTTCAGACATCTGCAGAAAGGAGTTTTTTTTTTTTTTTAAGGTCTCACCTGCTGTTTGGCTCCCTTAGACAGTGTCATAGAAACAGGTTGTGGAACAGCTAAACAAACCAACTGGAACACAGAAAAAGTGCACAATTTGTATTGCCTTTCACATATCAAAAATCTATATTCTATAATCCCCACAAAGCTCACCTCTTCTTCACTTTCCTCTCCATGAATACTAAGTCCGTCCATGGAATGAACATACACATGAATTCCACCATCAGTGACATCAGAAGGTGAACTGTGTGTGTGCGGCTGTGAATTAGAGCTTGTGGACTCTTGGAAATTGTTGTGAACATGCCAATCCTTTGGCTGAGAGGAGACGACCCCCACCTCAGGGATGTGAGAAACCACGGGGGTTTGATTTCGTATTGGCTGAGAGGAAAACATACAACATAAATATACATAAAAACGCAGACTGAATTACTCTACATTTCATAAGCATAGTTGGTTTTCAAAGATACTTCATGCAATGGTGGTGAAGCAAATAGCTTGCCTGAATGTCATATGAATTTCTTACTAGCTTGGGAGAAATAATCTGCTGAATAAGGGAAACACGGTGTTTAACTGGTTTGCTAAGGTCGACACAGCGAGAGTCTCCTCTTACTGGAACTCTTTGCTTTGAAGTACTTCCTGAGAGAAGAAAAGAAAAAATAGAAATTATTCATCCTACAGTATAAGTCCACATTTGTTTTATTTTGTTGCATCAAAAAAAGACATTTTTAAGTCAAAAACAGCTTGAACTAAGCTTTAAAAAGCTCATTCTTTTAGCGAGAATCAAATGTAAACTTAATAGAATAAAAAACGTATTTGGGCTTCAGAACATCATTTTTTTGTTTGAAGCATAAATAGGAAAAAATGTTTCTGAGAACACAGAATTGAGCATAAAAAGTCAATTTTACTGTGTTCTTGTAGAATCAAACATAATCTGAAGTATTTTTTTAAATCACTAAAGAAAAACTTTATTTGGGAGGAGAACTTTCAATGGAATATTTTCCAAAAGAGGTTTGGTTTTGACCAAAGGTAAGAATTTCTACAACTATGAAATATTCAAATGACAAGCAATTCTTTCAATAAAAGTACATTTAAATTAAAGGGTGTCATTATGTTTCATCGCTCAAACAGTTATTTTTACTGTGTGACGCCCAAAAAGAGGAAACAAATACAAATGAGAGACTGTTGAGGAGAGGGTTTGCATGACTTACTCGTCTCTGGTTCAGAGCTCTCTTTTTGAATTGAGTCAAAAGGTAATTTAGTGCCATCTGAAGGAAACCTGGAAGATAAAAATGATAACATCCTAATAAAATTTTAAACAATATTTAAGTATTTTAGATTTTAGAGACTGCAAAACAAAAATGCAAAAAAAAAGTTTTTCTTAATAATAATTCTTAAATAATCTAAGAAAAAATAATAAAAAAACTAAAAAAAATAATGATTCCTGTGTATCAATAAAACTAAGTTACAGTATTCAGAAAAATCAGAATGTCACTGTACTTAATGTGATCGTAGAGGTCATGCCAAGACCCTTTTTTTGGGACAGGGAAGGACATTTCTCTGGGGATGGGACCTGTTCCCTGCAAAAAGGAAAGACCCATTTGCTTTGCGTCAGAAAAGGAGACTCCTGTAGGGAAAAGGAAAAATGGTTTATTCATAAAATGTTAAGATAAAGGGAAACTTAGCATAAATTAATCAATGATTCATATTTCTCAAGGGAGTTTAAATTGAGTCAATCAGTGCCAATTGTCTTTTATAGAAACAAAAGGGATTGTGGAAGGCTTTGAACTGAAAAAATGTCATTAAAATAAAAAAAAGCAAATATTTGTTTTTGTCTTTTGTCACAAAAAGATACCATTTTTTTTTTTTAAAAAAGCTCGTCTTCATTCTTACCAGGATCCAGCAGCAAGTCACTTGTAAACATGTTTTTTACATCCATGTTGGCACATAGTTTGACACTTTTCAAGTGACTGTAGTGGCAATTGAGGTAGACGGAGAGAATGTACTGCAGATCCAGCATCACACAGGTCCAACGCACCGAAATAGGAGCTCGGCCGACCAAACCTTGATCCCAGAAACATAAAAACCTGTCAGCAATATAATAAGGCCTCCAAGCTATCCAAGGGCATTAAAAGAAAGCACATAAGCATATTTGTTAAATCAGGTGTGCATGTACTTAACCATGCTTTGCAGATTTAGCAGTCCTGTCATAAACGGAATCCTTGGCAGCACCACAAACAAAAGGAAACTGAAGCCACGTTGGAGTGGATTTGAACTCTCGGAAAATGTTGGAAAAGGAGATTCGGATAATCTGGCCCTCCTGTGAGTCAAACAAGACAGAAGAAAGTTTTTTCCCCTTTGTCACTTAGAACAATTCATCATAAATGGAGGCTAATATTAAATAAACTATATATATGTACTAATATAAAAAAATTGCTGCTTCAAAAATACAATCAATGAACCTTGTTGCTTAATTCCAGATACCCAAACTTAGAAATAAGACAAGAACTTACCAGTGACTGGGTTATTCTAAACTTAATACTTTGATGTAAACCACAAACACATATATTGCAAAAATGTATAAATATGTTTAGATGCAGTACTTTTTCATTTTAAATTATGTAAAAGAGCAAGAAAAACAAGCTTTCTTTTGTCTGCTCCCTTTCATTTGTATTTGTAGGATCTTTCATTTTTGTTGTTTTATGGAAATGAAAAGAAATAAAGACATTTTAAAAAAGCAATATCCTACATCAGAAATGATAAGACAGTGTAACAGATGCATTACTTTTTCTGCATGAATCAAAATACCATAAATAAAAATAAAAAAATACAATAAATTTCCCATAAAAATATAATAAATGTTTTTTTTTAAATGCAAAAAAAAAAAAAAAAAGGAGTGGGAAAAAAATACTAAATTAATTAGAAATATGTCTCATTTTTATGGTCATTTTGTGCATTATTCATTGCTATCAGATTTCATACCCTTGAAGCAACATCTATGTGAACCAAGAAATATTTTCCAGCAGAGGGTCTGAAGAGAAGGTAGAAAAAGTGTCCAGTCAGTTCCAGAGACTGGTTGGGGTTTCTGGGAATTAGGATGTAGCTGTTTTCTGGAATAAGACCACTGATGCGAAACACTGGACACTTGAGCAACTTGTCCTGAGAAATATTGATAACAAAAAAAAAAAGGAAGAATGACAAACCATAAAACTGTAACCCCTCAGAGTGTCTAATCAAAATCAAGGCAAACAAAGAAGAACATTTTCATTCAAACTTGAATATTAAATACACAAAATGAGCATAAAGTTACCCGAAATGCAGAAACGTCTCCCTCTTTGGTTGATTTCTTCCACTCTTCTACTTTGACATGCTTAAAAATGTTGACATAGGGATGCTGCCAAGCTTCAATGTAAACCACGGAGAGTTATATTAGAAATGACAGAAAAACATGTCAATAATTTAGATTTTTACTCTTTTATGTTCTGCTTGAAGTTTATTTTTCACTTTAAATATTCGTTTTACCTTTTGAAGCCATTGGCAGATGCAGAAAATCCACCTCTTTTTCGGTTAGCAAGCAAACATTCACGTAAATACTACATTAAAAAAACAACAACTTCTTATTCGTTAGATTAAAATTTACAGAGTTAAACTTGTTTTCTACAACTTAATTATTTTGAAGTTTTCTTGTTTTCGTGTGTACGGCGGCATTGACTTTTGCTGTTTCTTACTGTTTTCTTCCCGCGTCGGCTGCCGCTGTTGCCAACGGAACCATGGTGCGTGTAACGTCATCACGCACAAGAAGTCGATGTACTTTATGGGTAATGAAGTTTCCAAGGACACACTGACTATAAGAAAACTATTCCAGAAAGACAAAGGAGAAAACATACTTTCACTGAAATAAAATACCTTGATGTGTGTTAAAAAGTGTTTTTTTTTATTTATATATTTTAACCATAAATCACAAAATAGAGCAAAGAGGATCTCGTTCTAACAAGTTATTGTTTGGTTAGAACTTGATTTACCACTAGGAAATGGTTAATTCTCACCTGTTATGTCAGAAACCCTTAGCAAAAAGTAGCACTTTTGAAGTTTATGAAGTATACTTAAGTATAAGTATAGCAAGCATACTGTAAATCATGTCTGTAGGAAGAACGCTAACTGTACTTCTTCAGAATAAACTGGAACATTTATAATTTATAATATATAAAAGTAAACTTTAAGTATACTGCCTCTCTTTTAATACATACTTAGTATACTTAATTAGACTACTTTTTGCTAAGGATATTCTCCATTGACTACAGGCTTCAATTATAAATAAGTAGTTTCATGTCTTTGTAAAATAAAATCAATTTAAGAAAGATTAAGTTTTAACTTTACATAAAACTACAATGCAAAATTAGTATCAGAATTGTTTGAAACTGGAATCAGAAAATAAAGATTAAGACTGTCATGTGTACAGGTACAATGAACAAAGTCTCAGTCTGAGTCTGTATTCACAACATGAGGGAGCAGCTCCACTGGGTCTTTAAGATGGATAAGGAAAGACACCTGCATTGTAGCAGATGATTGCCCAGAGTCATCTTGATCCCTGCACTGAAAGGAGCTTTTTGTATTTTCCTCAAAAGGAGAATGCACTAAAGTAGCATGCAATAGCGGCGACACTGCCTGACGCCTGAAAATCTTAGAACTATGAATAGTTGGTGAACCATCTGGAATGGCTCTGACAGCTGAAAAAGATGATCTGTTTTGATCAGGAACTGTGGCATCAGAGACGGTATCTTCTCGAGAGTCAAGAGCAGCTAGTCACTGTCCACAGCATAAAGCTACTGTCTTTGTCTTCCACGTGCAGAATTTTCTCCTCAGTTCTGTTTGCACCTGCACAGAGTCAGAATAAGCAATGTTAATGCTTATAAGCAGTTCATACTAAGTACATGTAAAATGTTTACAAGATGTGTTTTTTAAGAAAAAATCAGGTCCACAATCAATAAAAGATACGATTCATTAGCTGACTTCAAAATGTATAAAAAAGATAAATATAAGTACTTGAATAAAGAATTACTCAGAAATGAAATCTATCTTTCATCATCAGAAAAATGCTACAAGAACATGTTAAACACATGCAAAACACGATTTTCATTGGAGTGGATCTTTAAAACAACATCAAATGAAATGACCAACCTCTTTATTTGCAAAGCAGTAGAGAACAGCCACCAGAAAGCCCTGCCGAAGGTTTTACAAAAGTCATGTTGAGTTCAGGCAAAATGAGCTAGCTGCATCAGCTTTGCTTTGCAAATGAGACTGTGTCTACACTGTATGTAACAATAAAAAGCAGTCAGGCTCAAACCAATTTGTACCAACCTGGAAGGAGCTTATGAAGAGAGTGAAGAAGATTTTTGTAAAGCGAAGAACCCCCGTTGTCTGCTCATCAGTCACAAACAAGAAAATCACCTCATGAATGCCAAAGAGAGGAATGAGAGTAAGAGTTGCCTTGGCGAGCCTAAAGAGGTAAATCAAAGAAAGAAGAAAATTGTCACAACATAAGTGAGCTTGGATTTCATTTATTATTTTAGATGTTGACTCAGAACAATGTTTTGAACATTAGTATAGTTGTGGAAAAAAAAGAAAGACAACTTGCCGGACTTTGTAATCTGGGTATCGCCTTTGATGGCTGGCTCTTAGTTTGGAAAAAATCACTCCAAGGATCCTTATAAAGATCAAAAAGTTAATCTGTCGATCAAAAACACATGTCAAACATAAATTACTGCATGAGCACAAAATAATTAATATTTAATTATGAAGCTCAGATGACTCAATACATTGATCTACACACAGCAGGGGTGTATTCTGGGAGTTACAGTAGGTTTGGCTCTGTTTGTGTTGTTGCACCATGAGTGAGTGAGTGGGACATTTCCAGGCATGATGTTTGCGGTGTTGTTCGCTGCTGGGGTGTTCTGCTCAGTGCTGAAAGCGTCTGTTGAATGTTTTTGATGAGGCCATTGGACGCTTCCATTATATTGTATTTCCTGAACTTCCCTCTGCTTAGGGCTGTTTTGGTGTATGAGATATGCATCGCTGCAAAACTGTACATCATTTGTCTGGGTGTTTTACATAAAGCCTTGGTAGAAAATCATTTTGGAGCTTCAACACAAAAAGTTCAGCAGAATTGATATAACTTATTACCAGCTAAGCAAACATCGGAAGGATTAAAGGAACAACACTTAACTTAACACATTTTTGTGTTGTAACAAAGGAAAATTAGAAATCTAACAGGCAAAACATTTATTCAAATGCCTTCCAACTGGATTATACCACACCAAATGAAATATGTTAGTGTAATATTATTTTTAATAGTCTAAAAGTCAATCCTAATTGAAGCTTTAGAAATTCATGATAACATACGTCCATGAGTGCATTAAATAGAATTCTTTACCAGTGAGGCAAAAAGAATCGGAAAACGAATGATCCACCAGAAGTTCATGTTCTCATTAGCGCCCCAACATCTGCAAAGAAAACTGAGAGTTACATTTTTCCTTTATCGTGTTTGTAAAGGTGTCCACGTATTCTATTTATGACAGGACCTTACTCCTTGTTTTCTTTTAGTAATTTCATCACAGACCAGGGAATCACAAACAGAAGTGGTGTTCCTGAGGAAAGAAAAATAAAGAGCTCACTGGTCAATCACGCCAGAGCTTTAAAAAAAAAAACATACTGATTTGTTTCCATGGTATCTAGGGAGATACCATGAACCTCACAGCAAGAATCAACAGTTGCTTGGGTTCACAGCCTTTTCTAGCATGACTCGAAGTGCATTTGCAACAGTAGAGTGACTGATGCTTCGCCCAGAGATAGTCTTACTGTTTTTGCAACATGCTTGTTATTACTGGAGAAAACTTCAGTAAAACTGCTAAGACAAGTTAATGTTTGAAGCCAATGTGAAACAAAAGGCTAAGAGTTTCTTAACTCCAAACTATAATCAGATGTTGAAACAAAAAAAAAAAAGACAGGAAACTTACCCCAACCAAGAAAGAGGTAAGGGAGGTATTTGTTTTTGTCCACGAGAACAGAAGAAATAAGTACAGAGTACAAATAAATTGCTTCTCCAAAAAACCAAAAGTGATTGGCCAGAACGCTGTACTGCATCATCACCTGTGCTGCCCTACAGCCAAAAGCAGCCTAGAAGAAATAAAGACAGAACTAAAAGACAAGCTCTAATGTTTTAAAACGTAGTTTATCTGACTGAGACATCCGCACTTCCTTTATAAAAACTTCATTCTTTTTCTGGGAAAATCTCCACCATAACACAATGTCACCACCTACCTTATGGCTGAGCATTTCAGTCACGTCCATCTGCTGTATGATTTCTCTCCCCCAGTGACGATCCAGCATTGTGTCCTTTACAATGACAGCCACAGCTCGCAGGATGAAAGATAGGAAGAGGTTGGCATGAATGTAATTTCTGGTGCAGTGCAGTTTCCTGTAGAGAGACATAATAACAGCTAAGTCTTGTCTTTAAGGTAGAAAATATATTTTATCCATTTTTTAAATGTATTTTTAAATAAAAGCTTTTAACATAAATAAAAGGAAGCTAAAAAATTTGATCAAACATGCATTTTAATTCTAAAGAGTTATAGAAGGTTGCAGTTTATGTTTTAAATTATGGATTGCACCATATCAGCACTGCTTCTTACCTAATGCTTAGCAGAATAATGAGAGCTACTGAAAGTGTGGAGAGAGACACGGAATAGCCCACAGTGTACAACATCCTGAAGCTCACCAACAACTGTTTGAACCAAAGCTGAAAAACAAGATGCAATTTAGAAGATTCCAATAAAACAGAGATAAGATTGACAGAAAACAGTAATATGCAGTCAGTGGGTTTTTTGTTGTTAACCACAATGCTTTTTTAAATAGATTTTTGTAAAGATAAAAAAGAGGATCTGGATCTTAAACCACCAATTTCTTTGATTTATTCCTTAACCCATTCGTGAAGATTGATGTAGATAAGCATCAAGCCCAAAACTTCCTTTATTTTTTGTTTTACTTACATGCAACCCCCCCTCCCCCCCAAAAAACCCACTTGATCCTGTTTTCTTTTTTGAGTGAAAAGGCTTTAGTCTTGCACTTTTTCATCAGCTCTTGACAAAAGAAAAGAAAAGCTGCTTTCAGTTTGAGCAGTCTACTCTTAAGCAACAAAATATATGTTGTGGAAAAAATGAAGATCCTTCAAGGACCCTTTCAGTGCCCATTGAGCCTTTTCTTTTAAGGTAGGCATACTTTTTATGTTAAATATAAATATTTGTTGACAAAAAAGATGTATTTACTTACATTTATATGTATTAAATGAGTTCAAAGCCTCAGAATATATTTTTATAATCACTGAGTAAAAGAACAATTAAAAAACTACAATAACTCAGTTAAACGGGAAAGATCACAATACCTTTCAAATTTCAACTCTGCAAATAAAAGCAAGCAAAAACGTCTTTTTAGAACAGTTCATGTTTTAATCAATAAAGATTTCAACAAGTCCATGCTATCATCTAACACTGCATGTGAGGACTTTGCAGACCGCTCACTTTGGGGAGTTTTGTTCAGATTGGTTTGATGTTTGATCAAATTTTATCCCAAAAAATACACCAAAACCTGTCTTTTAAATCCCATTCTCACTTCACTTTTTACTACATTTTATGGATTCTTTGAGTCAAAGCTTTTAAATATAGTAAATTGATCTTTTCAGACAGGTGCTCCCCTCTGCCTGTAAAACAGCAGCAAAGAAGAGTAATTAGAGTAAGTAATTAGAGTACTATAATAAGTAATTAGATTCAAATACACTAGATAACTACAAACCTGTATTCAACTTACCGTTTTTCAGGAAAATTATAGAGAAAAATGTTGTCACGCAACTGCACGAGATTTTACATAACCCAAACATTTTATAAAAATATCAAACTGGTTTTAGGACAAACCACAGTACAGAGATGACTTTTTTTTAAAGATCGTTAATGATCTTAAAATTAATTTAGACTCAGAAACTTTCTGCTCTGGTGCTGCTGGATCTTTGAGACAGTAGATCACCAGATTTCATTGGATAGACTTAAAGTTCTTCTGGGCCTCTCAGGAACTCTTCTTCAGAATTTTTATCCTTAGCTCATAGAGCAACACTTTTATGTATGTATGGATGCTGTAATTTTTGACTCTGAATTGAATTTTATCCCACACATTAAAAATGTTGTTAAGACAGATTTCTTTTACCATTTCAAAAATGTGGCCAGGGTCTGGCCATCCCTCTCTCTTACCAGCACAGAGTTGCTGATGCATGCTTTCATTTACAGTAGTTTAGATATTTATAATACCCTGTTCTCTGTATTACTTAATAGTTCTTTTGTAGGCCTATAGTTATTGCAGAACTCAGTTCTGACAAGGACCAGGGGTCGGGGGCGGTTGGGGTCCATCATTGCAGCCTCACAGGTGTGGAGTAGACCCCATTGCTGTCCTGGTCTGAATGGGCATTGTGGTGATGTTCCTGCGGTTGAGCTGGCTCCTGGTATAAAGAGATTCCAAAATACTGTTTCCTCACAGCAAAGCCAAGTCTTAAGTTTCTTAAGAATTCTTTTCGAATCTACTTTTATTAGTCTTCATTGTTTGTGGGATCATCATGGGTTATTCTATATATGTTAATTGAGGGGCGAGGAGTAAAGGATGGGTTGGGTTTTTCTGTTTTATTTCTGTCAGTTTTTGTTTTTAAACTGTAAAGTATGAGAAGCTCTTTTTTGAATAAATAAAGTTTTATTGATTGGTTTTATTGCAGAAATACGAAAGCCTACAATTATTTTTTTTAAAATAAATGAGGTACGGTATGAATGCTAGTTTTTTTTTTTTCTTACCTCATTAGTAACCACTTCTTTTTCCTCTTCACACTGGCTTAGGTCCCTCCACACCTGCCCGCTCCCGTCCTTTTCCCATTGTCCATCAAAACCACATAGCCTACTCACAACTCCTTTGGACACTGCAGAAAAAACGCTCAACTCTGTAGTCATTACTGCTCCCAATTAGTGCCACTCAGTTTTCAAATGTGAAGTTAGGCAGTAACCCGAACATGATATGTCTCTACATTACAAATATGCATGTAATTAAGGCAAATTAGGAAAAGCAAAATAATTATTTAAACATTGAATAGACAGAAAACAGGTTTTTTTTTTAGCACGCCTTAATTTATGAAAAGAAAGGATTGATATGAGGGGCTGACACATGGTTCAAGTAAGAACCATTATCACTTTAAGGAGTATTTAAAGCTAAAAAACCTGTAAAACAAGCCAAAAAATGAATGTAAATGTACAGATCACATTTAGTTTAGCTTCAAATGAATGCACTACACCTCAGTACAATGTCAGAAATGTTGAGAGGGAGAAGTGACAGATACAGATTTCTATTTTTGTCTGCTGCGGTTACCTTTGTCATACCAGGGCAGGTAGAATGGACATGAGATATTGACCTTATAGCCAGCGGGGGTGTCTGGCCAGCAGGCATATCTGTCAAATGTTCTGTTACAGTACAAGCCTCCTAGAAAGAAAGTAAAGTTTGACTGTTGTCAACATGTCACTTTTATACTTTTTTTTAGTACTCATAGAGATAAACCTAAACAAAAAAATTCAGTGTTTAAGGAGAAAACGAACGTTTAAAAGCAAAATAAAACCTGTTTTAGAGTTTAATTTACCTTCTAATGAAAAAACTCATTAGGGAAACTTCAAGATAACTCTTTATGCAATATTTGTTGATACGTGTTTCTTTGTGAGTATGGAGTATTTAAATTTCTTTTCTGAGACCACCTATGAGTTTTCCATACCTTGAGGCAATGGCTCATCTTCAATCATTCTGGCGCAGTCTTCTTTATACTGGAGCCATTTCTGATAAGTCTCCTCCAAGACTTTCCCACTCACCATCCCCGGCTGCAAATATATGTGGAAAAGTTTTTTTTTTTTCTCAACTAACTGGATAACAAGTAAATCATTCATTCAATAAAAAGAAAAAAATCTACTTCTGTTAAACCAACCTTTAGGAGTTTAAAGAATAGGAAGCAGATTGCAGCGATCAGGTTGAATGTCCTGTCCATTACTGAAGAATTACTTTCTGAAAAAAACAGAAAAAAGAACATTCTAAAAACTATATACATATATATATATATATGTATTAGAGTTAGAAAGGAGGCTGTTTTCATTCATAAAGCTTTGAAGAAGGAGCAGAGATGTTTGGAACGATGTGCAATTTAGTTTAATAACAAAGTCAGTAAACAGGCCAGGGTCAATTAAAAGCGGAAGGGAACAGGAAGTACTAAAACTCAGACTGACAGTAGTAACACAAATCAAGACTTGGCGTGGAGTGAAGAGAAGAGCAGGCTTAAAAAAAGATATACTGATGACCTGGAAGGAGAAAGTGAAGAAGTGAGTCAGAGAGCACGGCCTGATGGGAGTTGGAGTGAGGAAGGTGCAAAGGCAGTCAATCCCCAGAAGAGGGCTCCCTCTGGTGGTCGGAGAAGGTGATGGATGGTTGAGCCCTGACAGAGCCCCCTCTTCCGAGCAGCTCCAGAAGCGAGAGGCCCTCTGAGACCTGGGTCGACCGTAGGGTCAAGGTGTGGGCCTGTTCGGGTGGTCGCAATGAAATTCAGAGATCAAGGATGGGTCAAGAATGTCGTCAGAGGCATCCCAGGGACGTTCCTCTGGACCTCTACCCCTCCCAGTCCACCAAATACTGGAGGCGACCTCCCTGGTGTCGAGAATCCAGGATGTCCTTCACGAGGTATGCCTCTTCTCCGTTTACCATAAACGGGAGTCTGCCATTGTCAGGGGGCTCTTGCCTTGATCCCCCCATTGTGGGAACTGCGGCTGGTTTCAGAGGAGACTTCTGAAAGATGGGCGAGATACGGTATTCAGAGGGTAATTGCAGACAGAAAGATACTGGAGTGACTTGTTTGATGATCTGGAATGGTCCCACAAACCTAGGACTAAGCGTCTTGCATGGCAACCTTAGTTGGAGATCCCTCGTGGATAACCAGACCAAACTGTCCAGGGATCAGGCTGGGACCCTCATGCCGATGTCGGTCCGTTTGCTCCGGAGCTCTGCAAACTGCTTGCCTTAGTTGAACACGGGCTGCTTCCCAGGTCACTTCACATTGACGAAACCAGTCGTCGATGGCCGGAAATTCAGTGGGTTCTCCTGACCAGGGAAAGAACGATAGTTGGATTCCCAAGACACATTGGAAAAGTAAGATCCGTAACAGCCTTCTTAAGGGAGTTCTGAGCGTATTCAGCCCAGACCAAAAACTGACTCCAGTTCTCCTGGTGATGGCTGCAATATGAACCGAGGAACCGAGTAACCTCTTGGTTCAGATGTTAAACTTGGCTGTTGGACTGAGGATGGTAACCAGAGGTCAAACTCACATTGATATTCAAACCCCTGCATCACCAGAGCCTGGAGGTGAACTTTGTACCACGGTCGGAAACAATGTCCTCTGGACAATCACATGCGTGATTTGCTGTTCAGTTGTTTCCAGTGCAGTGCTTAGTTTAGGCAGAGGGATGAGACGACAGGATTTAGAGAATTGATTTATGACTGACAGGATGACGGTGTTACCTTGTGAACGAGGTAAGTCAGTAAGACATTTGACATGTGGAGCAGTGGATAACGCACTGGGCCATGTCCGCCTGCATGGTCGACCACCAAAAGGAGTTCTGAACCAAGGATTGTGTGCCAGTCATACCTGGGTGTCCAGCCACTGGGTTGTCGTGCACCAGACAAAGGATGGGTGCCGATGGGTGGGAGGAACGTAGACCTTATTGGCAGGGCAGGACGGTGGAGACGGATTGGGATTGTTGAGTTCTGCCAGCTCTGTCACCATGTCCAACTGTACAGGCGCCAGAATCAATGAGCTGGGCAGGATGCATTCTTGTGGTGTGGATGATTCTACAGTGGTTTCATGAAGGTGAGAGGGTGCTTTGGCCTTCCCATTCTTGAAACTGGGAGTTTGTTATTTATTTTGTTATTAGTTTTGTTATTTTCACAATTACTTTGTAAAAGCTCTATGAATAGCTAATGCAAATTATAGTTTTATTTTCAATTATGTATTTCTTTGTTATTCCAGGTGTTAAAATACAGCAAAATGAAATAGCTGTGTTTTTCCATCTGATGGTAAGTCACTTGTCTGGTGGAACAGTGAAATTTCTTTTCACAATCCAAATGTTGAAGATTTCTGACAGAGGAGGATCACCCTACATTGTCAGATCTGCAGGTGACATTAAAGCAGTCTAAGATTATAAAAAAGTAGTGCTAACCTTTGGGCAAATGACGTTCTTCAGGGTTGTGGAAAAAAGTCACAAAGTCACAGTCTGACTATAATATTCAATGCATATATATATATCATATATATATCAAATCGTGATGGATCTAGAGCAGATAAAAACTTGCGGTTAGAAAACGCTCTCAATTGTGACACAGCAATTGAAATGGGTGGCCCAAAGTCTCTGCTCTGCTCTGCTCCATTCTGATGCAGAGTTGATATCTGGCCCAAAGCTCTACAAAGTTAAGTACCATTAGTTGTAATGCACCTAAGCATGTGAAATTTGTTCTCCACCTCTGACCCTGTGAGGTGCAGTCACAGCTGTGCTCGGGAACCATTTGATGGTTTAATCCTCCAAACCAACTGTTGTGTTTAGAACTGTTGTGTTATTGGCGACCACAAGGGACCGCATAAGAGAACGGTTCTGGAAAAGGGGCAAATGTGCCAAAGAAGAGAGCAAGCTTCATGTTGTTGGATACTGACTAAAATTGCTCCTACCTACCAAGTTTACCTAATGTGTGAATTAAGTGCAGCACCAAAGGGCACAAACACAACACCAACCCCTCAATGCTGAGTGTCAGGCAGGAAGGCATTGGGTCCCATTTGTAGAGTCTTTGGAATGACTAATCCTGAATTAAATTTCTAATGAACTACTGCTATTCTATAGAAAATATGTCTTAAAAAACAACACAGGTTTTTTATTATGGCTAAAAACGGAATAATAATAATTAAAGAGCTCTGGGAACGCTTTTAATATAGATCAAAATATAGTTGAAGTGGGACTTTATGCTGACACTGAAGAGCTTCCTGCCTCATTTCATGTGGTTCTAAGTCAGGGGTGTAAAAACTCCAGACCTCGAGGGCTGGCATTCTGAAATCCTGCTTTATGTGCTGCTGATTACCATGATCAGGTATCTTTGGTCAATAAGAAACTTCAGTAGAGGTTGGTTGGACACCGGCCCCCAAGGCCATCCAGGAGTTTGACACCCCTGCCCTAAGTGATGCTGTTTTAATTTAAGACTTAATTTAAGACTAAATTTGGCACCTTATGTTTGAATTTGTTTTGTATTTGCAGATAATTACTTAGGTCTTATACTCTATAAAAAGATTTGTTTTTGTTGTTGTAATTTTCTCAATTTTTTGTTTGTCAGTTACCAGTTTTTAAAGTTGATTTGATGGATAGAATTTCTTACAGACTCGTAGTCCAATCAATCATGAAAACTCACAGAAATGCAATACAATAAGAGATGTAGTGCCAGAAGTAATGCAGATATTGTAAAACCATAGAAAGCATTATAAGAAAATACAGAAATAAAAGTATAAAAAAAAATTATAAATTACAAAAAAAAGTAACTAAAATTACAGAAAAATATATCTTATGTTGTAAGTTAGGTAAAAGGCACCTCTTTCATTATTTCCACAAATCGGATTTGTTTGGCATCACATTTTCAATGGATCTGTTGCCTAAAAACTTAGTAACTTGTTTAGATTTTCTAGTCATTATTTTTTTTAATGTATGGATTTTTAAATTTAGAACACATCTTTATGAGGAAAATGTTACATCAAAAACATGGTTACCGATTTGTGTCATCAGTTTCTTCTAAGCCCCTTGGTCTAATTTTGGACAAAAAAAAGTTATGGTTAAGTCTGGACTGTACTGGCAACATAGTAACACATTTGAATAAAGTGAAGTTGGTTGGCACCCCTCAGATTTACCAAAGCCCCACGGTGAGATCACACTCACAGCAGACCGGCCTCAAGGGTCCGTGCAATGAAGCCTGTGGAAACTGGTGGCATTTCTCTTGAATGACATTTGACAAACAGCCTGCGGCTTGTTGAACAATTTCAAACTGAGGTTGTTTTTTTAGTCTTCATTAAAAACAACTCTTACCCTCGAATGGGCAAAAAAAAAAACATGATGGTGCATAATTGACTATTGCCAAGATAAAATACAACAAACAATTGTTTTACAATGACATTTTAGTTATATTAGTTACATATTTGTGTTACTAACAAATGCAAAAACAAGAACATTCACTCTTACACATGATTAGGCTTTGTTTTAGTTAGTAATTGAGTGATATAGTGTAACCATTTTCTAAAATATAGCTGTCTCTTTGCAAATCAAATTTCAGATTAAACAACAGCTCAACAGATTAAAATGCAGTCCTGTATGAGAGGAACCTATGAGTTGCTTCCCTGTAATATAAACTCTGCTTGATGTTTTTTATTATTTTTTATCTTGTTTTCTAGCTTGTTTATTTGTACACATTTAATTTACACTTGACTATCTTGCAAAAAATACTTCTGAGTCACACAGACTGAATTTTTGACAAAAGATGTCCTAAATGGATTTTAGGTCAGTGAATTGGATCCCATCAGATGGTTCAAAATGAACAAATATCGACTATGAATCGGATCAGCAAATACATATTATGATATGAATGGAACTGTCATTAAAATAAATGATTACTGCACTAATACAGGTAAAAGCAGTTTACATAAATCTTGACTGTAAATAAGAAGGTGGCCAAGGCTTTGTTGAAATAATATTTAATTGATTATTGCACTAAAGAACTTGATAAATGCAGGAAATGCACCTCCTTCGTTTTCATTTTCTTCTTTTTTTCTACTAATTTTAGCTCGTTTATCTTCATCCTCACTTGCAATCTTCCTCTTGAACAATTTTCCTTGCATGGTTCTTTTTTAATGACTTTTTCCAAATATGATTTTTTTTGCTTTTCTGTATATTTCCCTTCTACCATTGCATTAGGTTTCATCTTGAACTATCAAACACATTAGTGTTCAGAAACCACACAGACGCTAAAATTATTAGACAAAGGGCTGTCTGGTTCACAGTTTTTGCGGCGTTGAGCAATTTCAGCCTGCTGTTGCTTTTTAATGTGTTAAAGCAGTAAGGAGCAGACACACAGCTGATGTTCCAGCTGGTACTGCATACTCCCACCAGACCCCACCACCGGCCACTTTACACCTTGCAAGTACTGCGTTGGACCTTCTTTTGTCTTCAGAATCCTCTGTGGCATGGATTCAACAAGGTACTGGAAACATTCCTCTGAGTTTGGTCCATATTGACATGATAGCATCACACAGTTGCTGCAGATTTGTCGACTGCACATCCATGATGCCAGACCAGCCTGTCTGGCACCAGCAACCATCCCACGTTCAAAGTCACTTGAATTTCCTTTCGTGTCTGTACCGATGCTTGGTTATATCTGCAGCAGATCGTCTTGACCACGTCTACATTTCTAAATGCATTGAGTTGCTGCCATGTGATTGGCTGATTAGAAATTTGCGTTAACGAGGAGATGGACAAGTGTACCAAATAAAGTGGCCAGTGAGTGCATGTACAATATATATATATTTTTGGTCTTCTTTAGTACTTTTTGTTTTGTTTGAAATAAAACAATTCCAAATTTGGAAATTGTTTATTCTTTTATGATTATTTCAAATACGAAGCCATTTACTTTAACCTCCTTAAAACTTTCAGAGCTGATGACTTTATATTTTAGGCTGAAAGATTTCTATTAAAACTTTGTTTTACCAATTCCGTTGAAACTGGGCTTTTCCACTTGTACCTGTGTTTTCATGTGGCTACAACAGGTAGTAAAATATTAAGAAAATGACTGAGAAGCAAGATTTCCTCAGCATTTCTTTTTATAAACTGTGCTATTATTTCCCTTTTTTCATTATTTATGTTTAAGGAAATCTTTTTAACCAAATTCAGCTGATTCAGCATTTAGCATTTAGCCAACTGTTTTGGCAGTTTTTTCCTGCTGGTTTCTGCAGGAAATAGATAAACTAACTTCAATGTTTCTCAAATTTTTCATTTGATCAGTTGCCTTTATAATTATGCAGTACAATATAATTATTTAGCAATTATACCAGCATTTGTATTTGTGTAGAGCTTGAGTACATTTCAGTATCTTTGTCATTCCACATGAACAATCAGCATTCAAAAGTGCACTTTAGCAAAAGCTGCTTTTTTTTTTTTTGTTTTCCGAAGGTCACATGCTGTGTTAAATGCTATTTAAATCCAATTGTAACAAATATTTGAAGCCTTCTTTCTAATTTTTTGTTAACTTCAATTTGTCTTCAGCTTCTGTGGAAACAAAGTCTTTATTTTTCACAAAATATAAACATTTCCTTAATCCTTAAATGCATGTGTAAAACAATGGCTACTAAAACTGCTGGATTTACTTAACAGAGGTAAAAAATGTCATAAAAGAAAATCTGACATGAAGCAAAGACAAAATTATCAAAACAAAAAAGCCAGAAATGATAATAAAAAAAACAAAACCAGAAGAGAAACAAGGTGATTTATAGATAAAAATGTAAGATGTTTCATTGAAAGAAAATAAAACCAAGAAATAGCCCCAACTTCAGTATTATCCAACGTTCTCAGATGATCTCCCACATCATGTACCGTTCTTCATTTTTCAGTTATACATATGAGACATATAGACACATGAGCGGCTTTATTTTTTTAAGCAAAGCTCAATTTTCTAACTGTGATTGCAGCATCCCACTGACAGGCACATTTCCATTATCACATTTGTTAAACTATGTTCTGTAAGCAGTACTTAAGATAAAGAAATGATAACTGAAAACACATTGACTTACATCAGATTGATCCAGTGGTAGAGAAGCTCTGGGAGAGACGCTTCTGAGGAAGCTTAGTCCTGAATGATTCAGAGCGAGACTGAACCTTAAGCTGCGCTGAACGCTGCCTCTGCTGTAGAGTGCACAGCAGCCGGTCTTCTCCATACAATCATAGTTGCAGAGGAGAGTCAGTGGGTTTTTAACGGGTACATTTACAAACTCACACTCAAACATTCAAGTTTTTATTGTGTTATTTTTTTAAATATATTAGTTTAGAAACATATTTGTTTTTAAAACTAGGAGACATAACCTTTAAATGACCATAAAAAGTTAACTTTGTTGTTTTTTTTGTAGATATTGCAGAAAATTTGTGAGTCATTTTAGGAAGACACTAGTAAAAATGGTTTCTTTGCTCTCAAATCCCACTCCAGTCATCTTGTGATCTAGTTTAAAAGTGTTCCCAGTGGTTTTTTAATTATGATTATTCAGTTTTTAGGAAAAATCAAAAAACCTATGTTGTCTTCTAGGACATAGATTCTGCAGAGCGGCAGCAGTTCATCAGAAATTTGCCTCTGTGTCATAAGCAGGACTGCTGGCGCAGAGTAAGCCTGCCCTCATTTCCCATCATTTGACTCTCTTCTGCTAGCTTACAGTCCCTCACAACCCCAACCTAACATTACAGGTGGAAAAAAATGGTCCACAATATTGGAGCTATCCAGTTGTACAGTTTGGAGCCAGATGCCAGCTCGGACAAGGAAAACAAAGAAGTACATGGATCTATTTGTCTGCAAGATGAATCAGAATGGAGTGGAGCAGGGAGCTTGTGCCCTGCCGATTGTTGCACATAAGTCACCGCTACAGGCTATTACCAATGGCATTTTCTCGTCTGCTCCTGGCTCATCATAATTTAAACAAATAAATAAGCAGATATGCAGTTTTAAGCTTGATTTTCTTTATATCTGTCCTCCATCATTAGAAAAATGCTACAAGTGCGAGTTCAAAACATCATGAACACAATTTTCATTGGAGTGGGTCTTTCAACTATAGCAGATTATAAAACATACTTGCACAAGATGATAACGTTGTGTTTTATATTTTGGGGTGTTTGGATCATTGAGCCACCTTTAAACTTCAGGTGATTTCAGAAATGTAACAGTCCTGTCAATCCTATAAGACTAAGGAAGATTGAAGGACTATGAGAGGCACCACCTACCAACCAATAATTGGTAAAAAGAAAAACCTGTAGTCAGCTTGTTCATTGATTAATGTCAAGATAATTTCAAAGCTTTCCTTCTTCCATTATGTTTCTCTTAAACATGTATTTATAAAAAGTGATGTGTCAGGTCTTGCCCCAAAGCCAAATTCATAAAACCCCAATGTGCCACTGGCCACATCAAATGATTTTAAAAGTCTTGGCTTGTGGATATTTTTTCTGAATTTCTTACTTTCTGGGCTGCAAAAGCTTGCAGCTCTTTTCTTAAATACTCTGAGTGATTATGGAAAATAAATCTATTGCTGCCCATGCTCGTGGTGAGTCCTGGGGCCAAAACATGGAAGCATTAGAGAAGAAGAAACTGATAAGTTATACCCTCCAATCATTCACCACACCATTCATTTTCTCCTCCAGGCAACTTCACCTTCCACGAGTTATAATTCCGTTTTCAGTTAATTTACCATTACTCTCTAACCGATAGGGGAAGCAGATAAAAAGGCCTGCTTGAAAACTAAATAACCTGCATTTATCAATCATGTTATGTTTACAAGTTATTTTGGTACTTTGTCAAAGATGGGAATTTAAGCAAAGAAAACTGCATACATTTACAGAAATTAAGCCATATTCATGCACAACAGCAGGAATCGAACATTTTCCTCTGTAAGGTACAGGAACAGAAAAAAGGCAATTGTTGGGTTTTGGAGTGGCAAACAAGAAATCCTGCTAAGAAATCATATAACAACAATTTCATAGAATTGTAAACTGGAGAGAACATATTAACACTATAAATTTAAAATTAAAAAATTACTAAATTAGAAAGGATATATTTTTACCTATCAGAACAGAAGAAAAACTAAAGTGAGATATCAAGCAGTTAAAACATTTTCAATTTGAATGGAATCAAATGGGAAGTACAAATCATACTTCTGGCAATGAGTCTACTACTATTGGTGTATGCTGCGGGATGCACGGCACATGTGTGGCTGTGTCGTTTTTGTGTGGACTTTGTGTGCATGTTCTACTTATGCATGTGCGAGATTAATCTGGGCACTCCAGGTTCCTCCCTCTGTCCAAAGACATGCATCTTAGGTTAAATTGTGATTATAATAGTCCCTTAAGCATGTGAAGTTGTCTGTCTTTGTGAGGCAAACTGTTCAGACCGTACCCCACCGTCATCCAACATTATCACAAGATTCTTTTAAAAATAATGTAGGTGAGTAAACTGATGATGTTTGGATTTCCTTTCAAATAATTTTGGACCCACTTATCATGTTAGTTTTAAAGTAGGCTCTGGCATGTGCATGCAAAAGATTCAATTTGTGTCGTTTCAAAAGATTTAATAAATCAGGATTGCGTGGGGAAAAAGGCCAAGTTTAAAAAAAAAACACTGGAAAGATTTTATGTAAATCCATAAGAAGCTCCGGTGCTGAGGACAGGACAGACACCTCTTTAAATGTTGAATGTTAGGTAGTAATTCAAGGAGAACCTAGGGAGAACGGGGCATCCAGGGAGGAGCCACAGCTGACCTGTGTAGAGCAAATCGCATGAATACACAGAAACCAAAAAAGAAAGAATGAAAACCATAAACACTGAGTACTAGATTTAAATAATTATTCATTCATTTTCCAAACCGCTTTATCCCTTTCGGGGTCACGGGGCTGCCGGGGCCTAACCTGGCTACTTATGGGCAAAGGCAGGGGACACCCCTGGACTGGCCGCCAGTCTGTCGCACACTCATGCACACACACATCCACACCTAGGGTCAATTTAGAGTAACCAATTGACCTATGAAGCATGTTTTTGGACAGTGGGAGGAAGCCGGAGTCCCCGGAGAAAACCCAGGCATGCACGGGGAGAACATGCAAACTCCAGACAGAAAGGTCCCCCATTGGTGACACTGTTTCAAGTCCCCCAGCCAGGACTTGAACCAGGAACCTTCTAGCTGTGAGGCAAGAGCGCTAACCATAATTATATTTAAAAAAAAAAAAAAAGTCCTTGTTGAAAAGAGAAGCTCCAACAAGGATTTTTTATTATTATTAAAAACAATCATATTAACAAAAAATCCTTGTTGGAGCTTCTCTTTTCAAGATTTTGCCTTTGGCTCCAAGAAAACCTGGAAGCACCCATGCATGCAGCACATGCAAGCCACTTTCCTGTAAGCGAATGCAGAGCATTAATAGATTGTTTTTGTGAAGCAACTTTTCCACATGTTTCATAAATACATACAGTCTGTAAGCGCCGAACGACGCTGTATTCTGTAGAAGCTGAAAAAGCTTCTACAGAAATAAAAAACTTAAAGAATTCTCTGACCTGAAGTAGTAAACTTTACTCCGAGTAAATTCAGACTTTTAGATCTTGAACAATTCTGCCTTGACTTAGTTTTATCCATTATTTACATACTAAAAGAAAACTGAAAATCAAGAAACTCTGAGTTTTAACTCAAATTGAATTCTGCTGGATCTAAGCTGTGCAAGACCAGTCTAATTTTAAAGCAATTACCTCCTATCTTTAAATCTAAAGTGCAAGTCCCATTGAGCCATTATATTAACTTGACCCTGCACAAGAGCACCTGAGACCTCCCTTAAGTAAAATAGGGTCATTATACGTTTGCACTTTTGTTAACAGTGTTTTCATTCAGGACACAAGGGGAAAACTGTATATTACAAATGCTTCTCTTGAGTTGTTTGATTATCTTGAGACCATCTCTGAGATGTTGGTGAGGTTTCAACATAAAAGACATGTAACCTGCATGGTGCTTTTATACTTTTGCACATTGGCCGATTGAAACCCTATGTATTTCATCATGGAAACGTACATTGACATTGATCGTCAGGCCTAAAAACAACACAGAACTTTCTGCAATATAAAACAATACTCCATGGACGGTTTTTTTAGAGTCATAATTCAAAGCAATTGACAATTGTCAATTCAATTTGCACGCCATTTGAAAATACTTTTTGCAATTTAGAATTCAACATGAAAAATTATAATTCAATCTTATAAATTAAAAAATAAAAATAAATCGTCATGGTTTTTGATACCATAATTCAAACGAATATGCATTTTGCAATTTACAATTTAATGTTGAAATTGACCCTTTTATTTTGAAAATGCAGTATCCAATTTACTGTGCAATACTAAAATTACATTTCAATACAGAGTTTGCTTTACATAAAGTTTTAAAATAACCTAAAATTGAATGCATTTTAATTTGCTATGGGGTTTTTGTAGCAAAGTTCAAGCGCCCCGTGGTGTAATGCCTTTTCATTTGCGCATCAAATGTGCTTTATCAGTTCATTTTGAATTGCAAAATATATTTTCCAACTGCATAATAAATTGCAAATTGAATGGCCAATTGAGAATCGTTATTACTTTGGATTATGACTTGAAAAAAACGTCCATATCAAGAAAGCTGTTAAAGACAATGTTTCGTTCTGTATGTCTGTGTATGGATTCTAGCTTGAAAAAGTAAAAATTCAACGTTGAAGGCAGGTCTATATGGTTTATTTAACTTTTGTTTTTCTAACTAGTTCGTCATTGCAGATAAAAAGTGTTTAAAATTCTGTGATATTAAGGTAAATGTATTCAAGAAATTTATTATAAAATGGCATTCTTTATCTTGATCATTTTTTTACCAGGATATATGGAAAGAATGAGCTGTCTAGTTAATAAAACATGCCGGTAAAACATAAAATCAGTTAGTTTTGACTTTGTATTTTTCCACATATTAAATATATAGTAAAACTGCTTCCTCTGAAGAAGGAGGCTAGAATCAACTCATTTCTTTCTTTCTGTCTTGGACCATTACAATGCTTTCAGATCTTTGTAAAACCAGCAGGTTAGGCAATTAAATTACTCAGGATTAAGCTGCAAGTCTGCTAATGAGAACCAGGAAACAAGCTAATTTCAGCCAAAACAGATTTTTTAAAATTACTGTTTTCTTAGGTTTTCGTGTCTTTTTGTTGTTTGTAAGCTTTGCTGTTTGATATAGCCTACAGAACTTTATAAACCCAGAGGTTCACCAGTCATGTCTTCTTCCCTTCACACTTTTGGTAAACCATCAAAGCAGTATATCACACTAAGCCCTTGAAACAAAAGTACCAAAAAAGATGGAAACTGTGAAAAATGGAAAAACTTTAAAAAGTATGCTGAAGACCAACTTCATTAAATTAGCTTGAACTAACTACCTAACCATGCTTTTTTCCAAGTAAATTGGTTTTAAGTTGTCTTTTTTTTTCTGCAAGGTCTTCACTTTCCTTAAGCCTTGGTTACAAATGCACTGATGGGTGGATACAGGCTGTCTGCAAGTGAAAAATGGACTAAAATAGTACGTCTGTTGCGCGCACTAAACAAATGCTAACCTATTTGGGGCAAATAGACAGAATATTTTTGTAACAATTGAGTGTATGGCTGTCATCTTTACAAATGGTCACCATTTGGGGTTTTTCTTGAAGGTAACGTACTTTTCCAAATGACGGAATCCATGCAAAACTTGGCGATTGAACCACAAAATGTACGATTTGTCTGAAAAATCTACTTAACCCTCTCTGCTAATTGGAAAAAATACTATTTCCATACAGACAGACCAAAAGACTGGTTCATTAACCGGTCTTCCAAATACCTGTGCATTGACACCTTCACACCTTAAATGAGCACAAGCTTTGGAAGTGTGCAATTTGATAGATTACCGCCCAGAAAAGGTAAACAAAAGATGTGCATTCTAGGAGCTCAGATGAAAGTCTTTTAAAGTTATTAATCCTGAGCAGTGAATTAGTTGTCAAGGAATATTTCTATATGATGCAAACAACATGTATGCAAGAGATGTTCTATATTTTGCAATTTTTGAAAGCTACATTTACATTCAGCAGATGCTTATTTCAAAGCACTTCACAAAAAAGAGCTCATCCAGCTTGTCCTTCAAAGGATTTTTCTCATCTTAAGCCTTAAAATAGGCATGTTATTATGGACACAGTGTATTTTAAAGTTTATTTATATAGCACTTTTCCGAGACAGCAGTCACAAAGTGCTTTACAGAATAAGAATAAGATAACACTTAAAAATATGTAAAAAAAAATAAAAATAAAATAAAATACAGCACATTTAAAAGTACATACAATTATAAAATACAGTCAACCAGATAGAGGCCCACTCAGCGGGGCTGAGTGGAAAGCTTGATTATAAAAATGGGTTTTGAGTTGTCTTTGAGAAACGTCAATAGAGTCTAGTGAACGTAAAAAAGGTGGGAGTTTGTTCCACAGTCTGGGTGCCATCAGCAGGTTTTGCCCTGAGGATCTCAGCTTTTAGGAGGGGTTGTAGGGCTGGATGAGGTCTGAGATGTACGAAGGGGCTTGACCACGAAGGTCAGGACTAAGATTTTAAAATAAATTCTAAAAATGAAGAAACCCTGTGAAGAAACTTTTGCTTTTTTGTTTGTGAGAGTCAAAAGCCGAGCAGCAAAGTTCTGGACCAGCTGCAGACGGTTCAACTCCTTGTTTGAACAGGTGAAAAGACTTTTGCAAAAGAGGGCATGTGGAAAGATTCAAGGTAAAATGAATTTAAGGATTACTGACAGAGTCAGTTTTATTTTTTAGGTGAGTGTATGAGAGATAAAAAAGTTATGCTCCAGAGCTACAGGTTAAATTTCATAATAGGTATTTTTGTTTTGAGATTTAGATTAATAAAAAATGATGCTAACAAAGGAGTATGAAACCAAAGGGTACTAATTAACAGAGAATCAGAGCCAGCTTATTATGGTGATTGTAATCAGGGCAATTATGTAGAAAATAATCAAATAAATAAGCAAAATATAACATTTTAACTACAGTTCAGTCAAAAATATTTAATTTTTTATATAAATTTTGCTCTTTTGGACCATAAAACAGACAACAATCTCATAATTTCCAGGTTGATGCCCTTCTTAAAAATAAAATATCTTTAAGTATGTGCATTTCTTTTAAATGTTCATACAAAAACAAATTCAGTGTGCAAAAATGGCAAATACAATTAATGACATCTTTAGTAGGACATTCTAACACTGTGCATGTAGTATAATTCACAATGACACAATTCCAACAGAATCTCCTTATTTTGATTTTTTACATCTTTAAAAATATTTGTTTATTCATAGTTAGAAAATATATTACAACAATATTCATAAAGGAATATTTTAAAGTTTGTTTAAATACCATTGGGCTTCTGCATCAAGTATCAAAGTAATAACACTGTAATTTCTGCACAGCATGCTCATCTTCAATAAAAGATATTTCTCAGCTAGATGTCCACCACACAGCTCAGAGCTGTAGCTCTTATAGCATCAGAGATGACCTTTGCTCCCGATTCTCCAATGCCGTTACCCTGCAAACTAGAAATTCAACTTTAATTAAGATACAGGAGCGCAAGAATAAATAAAGAAACGCGTGTTTAAAAAAAATCGTACTTGATATATGCCAGCTGGTGGTTGCCCTTCAAAGCTGTTGCAATGAATATGGCTCCATCCATGCCTAGAGAGTTCTCCTGCAGACTGAAGATTTTTTATTCATCAATTATTCAAATGTTCAATTTAAAAAGTGTATCTGGTGAACAGCATGAATGTTTATGAACATCCAGCTGCGTTGGAGAAAATGTAATTCTAAGTTAAATGTGTCAATACTGGTATGTCTAAAAATATAGAAATATAGAGGATGAGGTTTGCAAGTAAAAAAATACAACAGGGACCTTCTTTACTGTTGGTTTCAAGTAATCACTGTTGATAAAGAACTGGAAACTTGAAACATCCCCTATAGTTAAACATAATTAACGCGTGTAAACAGAGCTAAGATTGTATTAGTTTCAAAGGGACTGATTATAGTTTAAATTAAAATGGATAAATACTTACTTTAGGGACTTCAGGCTTCTGTTGCATTTTAAAGCATTGGCCAGTGCCTTTGCTCCCTCCATCCCTATACTGTTTCCACGGAGACTGAAAAGCATGGAGGACAACAAGCTGAAGGCCAAATAAAAAAACAAAACACAAACATTGTATTCAAACCAGATACTTGAGAATGCCGGTTCTCTGTAGACTACTTCCAACAAAGGATTTAATTAAACAATTACTTCTTTAAATTAACTTATTCAAAGTTAGTACTTTGACTAATGACAAAAAAAAAATCAATTTAAATGAGATACAATGCAGTAAAGAAGGCTTAAACTAAGCAGTCAGTAAACTTGCTTGCGATTCAACTGATTTTAAAGCTAGCAAATGTATAAAGATTATGTTACTGCATATCATCAACTGTTTAAAAAATAAGCAGTTCAACACCACGGTGAGCTTTGTCTCACTCTAATGTCTGCAGTGCTTGATTCTTCGTCAGAGCTTGTGCCAGCGCCACGGCTCCACCGGTCCCAGCCGAGACTCCCTGAAGACTGAGCAGCATAAAAATCAGAACCCGTGGGAGGGAGAAAGTGGGTAAATTGAACAACAAATTACCCTTTTTTTAAATTAATAGTTTAAGTTTCTTTGCATGTAATACCACATCAACATATTTCCTTTATTTTATCTTCAAGGCTTTAATGAAAAAATTGGATCTGTCATGGCAGAAAATTGTTTATGCCAACCATAACGTCTGCAGCGAAGTGTTGACTTTCAGAGCTTCGGCAAGAAAAATGACACCTTCATTTCCAATTGCATTTTCCTGCAGACTGAAGGAAAAAATGAAGACAAAAGACACACAAACATGAGAAACAATAAGTAACTCTGAAACTCCTAACTGAATTGCATTTTAGTGTTTTGCTGCAGTTCTAACTGTGGTGGCAGCCTGCAGCTGCTCACACTGATGCTGGTGTGCCCAATGTAATAGGTTAGTGGAGATCAATGCAATTAGAAAGTGGGGAAATAAGGTGTATTGGCCTTACTCTAGGAGCTTTATAGTGGCATTGGACATAAGTGCGTTGGCCAGAACTTTAGTGGCTGTGGACTTGATGAAATTCCACTGGAGACTGTAGAGAGCAAACAACAACAAAAAGTCACTTTAGCATTTTATTCTTGAATAAATTGTGAATTCAAGCAGCGAGATTTAAACTAATGTTAGTCAAGCATCCCTGCTTCATTCTTTGAAGCTACATTCACACCGTGCATGTGATGCGCTTTCTTGAACATGCGTTAAGCTTTAGTCCATGGTGTTCACGCTTGACAAACAGGGAAGGGCTTCTACTTCTTTTTCTACTGTTTACTAGTGCATATTTGCCACCTACAGTTGGAAGAGGTTTGGTGCGAAATCTGAAAGCAGTGCACATATCGTAAATCTTGTTCCAGGCTCTTTCTTTCACAGCTCTAATTCCGATAAAGACTTGGTGTCATATAATTCTAGCCGGGAATAAACCACAATTATTAATTTCATCGCCATGATCAATTTTCAAACGGATGGCGAATGAAAAGGGACGCCATTTATATGTCACTACCAAATCTGAATCCCTGATAGATCAAAGTTAGACCTGGTTTAACTTTCAATTCAAATTCAGGGGCTCTGAACACAGAATCTCAAAACACTCATTTACATAAATTTCATTGGAAGTGGCCGGTTGAATGCACAAGGGCGTTGCGACCATAGCTTCAGGCGGAAATTTTCTTTTTTCATTGTGATATTTAAAAAAAAATGTTATCCTTTGTCGGAGTATTGATCTTCTCGTGAATGTATGTGTTGTTTTACAGCTAATCCAACTTACTGCAGAGAGGTGAGTCCTTGATTAAATTTGATTGCAGCAGATATCGCCTGGACACCTTCGTCGTGTAATAAATTGGCCGTGAGACTGGGGTGAGGAAACACAAACATGAACAAATAATATAATCAATACAATCAATCTGCTGTAAAATCATCTAAAGCTGCCCACTTTAAGCTAGTCCCTTCCTTTCATTTAGTCATTTTGCAGGGATTCGATGATTTTCACTGTTTCTCCAACAGGGAATAATTCCCTCCCTTTTTATGTGCTCAGTAAATAAAGGGAGCTGGATATTTTTCAAAAAGAGAAGAAATGCAGATTCGTGGCTCTTGTCCTCAGGTCTATTTCCAGAAAAAAAGAACACGTGTTACAGCAGCTCAAAAAAAATAGCTAATTTCAGAATGTCAGTGGTCTTGATGAATAAACAAAATGGGGTTTGAATATGATAAGGGACATTAAACTGATCTTCTCACACTTTTTGCTGTCCTTGTTTCCCATCGGACAGTCTCGTGTCAGATTTGAATCCAGAATAAACACGAGTCACAGAAAGGCCACGTTTTGCATCAAGTCATAACAACCAGCTGGCTCCCTCGGGAGCTGAGTTTTATTTCTTTTTTTATTTTTTTGGTTCAGTTTGATGAAGCAGCTGTTTGCTGAGTGTGAAGTGGGATGTGCTCAGCTCATGTGGAACACAAAATATTGTGCTTTTAAAATGTTATTAAAGATGCAAAACTAGTATAAAATTTACAGTCTTTACTTTAACTCTCTTTTTTCTATACGTGTTTAAAAGTTCTTGAAAGAAATTTGTTTAAATTAGGAAACTATCCATGTTGAGTTCTGTAGGGTTCTTATTATTTATCATTGCACTTTTATTGCAATAAAATTGTAATCAAAATGAGTTTTTTCTTTAGAAAACTTTACTAGCATTTGTAGCATAAATAGGATAATATGCTCACAAATGTTGCAAGCTTAACAACCTGCGTTTGAAGGCCAGCTGTCACAATGTGCCATAATGGTGAAAGGTTGAAATCGCTTTAAGTGTTAAACCAACAAAACCAAAGTGTAAAACCTGCTGTCAAGCTACTGTGCAGAATTTTAACGTATAATTGCCCTCAAATGAACAAAGCAACTCACTCCAGATTTTGCAGAGAGTTGTTCTCCTGGAGGGCCTGGGCCATGTTCTTTGCACCTTCAATACCAATTGAGTTCTCTCTGAGACTGATGATACAAAAAGCATGCAAAAGAAAGTGATCACGGTGGGTTGTAATACCATTTGGCCACAAAGAGATTTTCATATTAATGCTCACTTCAAGGTCACTAGACCATGGTTGAACCTGAGGGCTTTGGTCAGCGCTGTCATTCCTCTATTGCTGATTGAGTTACTTTGAAGTCTGAGGAAAAAAAGAAAAGTGGTCACAATTTGTCCATATTTTGGGAAAAAATGTGTCCGATTCACTGTAAAAGTATTACTGAATGACTTTTAAAGAGGCTGAACTCCATGATTGAAAACAAAGATACTGACTGGAGTGAGAGCAGAGTTTGGTTGAGTTTCAAAGCTTCTGCCAGAGCGACGGTTCCTTTGTCCCCCAGCTGGTTACTACAAAGACTGCAGAGGAAAATTGTATACAGCAGATAATATCATAAAAGAAAGCCTGCTAATGGGCAACATTTATGCCAATGTAAAAGTACAGATGATGCTTTAACATTTAGATTGTAAACATTTCAGCTGATTAAAAAAATATAGAAAGATAAAGAAAATAAATAAACTAGTTGCATTTTTTTACTGTCCTTAATTGGAAAAGGAATATCTCATCTAGCAGATGATCTATTATTGATTTGTATTCTTTAATTAATACGGAGATGCATGAAGCGCCAAGATTACTTTATTGTTTCTGCTGCTATTCCCAATTAAAGGCTCTAATCAAGAGGCATTGAGGACTTTACCATCCCTCCAACTGAACAAGTCAGAGAACTAAGAAAAATGATGTTAAAAGGTTTGATCTTTTGTTAGAGTGGTCTATTATTAGAATAAGTTAAAACTCATATTCTTGTCGTATGTCTAGTTGCTGTTCAAAGTATAATTGTAAATCTACCGCAGCAGAATCCTATCTGACACAACATGCCTTTTATTTTGAAAGGAACTTATATGTGCTGCTGGTAAAAGAAAAACAACACTGTTATGATCCATGTAAATTTTTAAAAAGCTACTTTATCAAAATTATTGACTTAATAGCTAAATAAAAATAAATACATCATATTTCTCTGAACAGTAAAATATGACTTTGAGGCTCTTGTTGAGTTTTGTTTTGTAAGAAACTGGACAAAATGGTTCTCTTAGCGCTTACGATTGCAGACCCCTGAACCTAAAGGAAAGTATAGAAAGAGGACAAAAGCTTACATGAGCTTTGTAAGAGTTTGGTTCGTCTTCAGTGCGTCTGCAATCTTTTTGGCTCCATCTGTCCCAATTTTATTTTTCCTCACACTGAAACAGAAACATACATTTTGAAATTTCAATTGAATGAAGTAATTTAATTAATAATAATTTTAAAAAAAAGATCAAACACTGCTCACTTTAGAGACACCAGCTTGCGATTGCACTGCAGAACCTCTGCCAGGGCCTGAGCGCCCTCCTCCTCGATGCTGTTGTTCTGGAAGCTGAGTTATTAAAAATAGTTAACCAGATGATTAAAATTCATGTTTGCTTTGGTGTGAACAACACTCACTTAATTGATGTCAGGACTTGATTCATTTTTAGAGCCTCTGCCAAGAACTTTGCACCTTTGGATCCGATGTTGTTGTTCCGGAGGCTAAATGAATAAAAGAGAGTCAAAAATAAAGTGGAGTAAAAAGCACACGAGTTATTAACTCAAATTCTTCAGAAAGAAAGAGGTCTCACTTCAGATACGTTAATGTGCGATTCACCAGAAGAGCTCGACTCAGAGCTTTGGCTCCCTTGTTGCTGATTGCATTGTCTGCCAAACTGAAGGATAGAATAAAGAAGTAGAGTTTAAACGGAACAAAGTGATCTGATCAGTCATTGTAGCTACAATGCTAAAATCACCTGATATTGATTGCAGCAAACAGATGCTGCAAGAATAATTGCTTCTTTTAAACTTTTTAAATGAATAGAATAAAAATGTTCTATTTGAAGCTTTAATTAAAGCAAACTTACCTTATTTTTTCTATATGACAATCCTTTGCACTGAGCAGGCTTCCCAGCAGTTCCATGACGTCATCTTTGAAGTTGTTATTCTCTAACCTGCAGAAGGGCCCAGTTTTATTATCAAGCAATGAGGTGTCATTTACTTTAATTCAGCGCATTGAAGGGCTGACCTGAGGTGACTGCAATACAGCAGTTGTGGGAGCAAGCTTTTCACTGTTGAGTAGTTTAGAGAGCCGGTTAGGTTGGTCTGTTCGCTGCATTCTGGAGACACATGCAGCAGGAAGCCCAGGACAACACAGTGAGGCCGAGTCAACTTTCCAACCAAGCTTTTCTGCCGTAAATCCTCCTCGACACTCCGCAGCAGCTCGGTGTGTTGCAGCTCATGTAAGCAATAAGCCAAGTTGACTGTGCGCAGAGAAACCACAGCCTCCCCACTGGACAGGAGGCCTTGCAAAAACCCCGCAGCCCACACCTTCTGGTTGCCATCATCTTTTCCTGCTGCTAGAAGCCCTGCAACAGGCTTCAGTGCTGTGGGGCAGAGCAGGCCGGTCAAGAATCGCACAAAAACATCCAAGTGACCATCCTCAGCCTGTTGTGAGTGCTGAAAGGCACTTCGGAAATGGTTCTGAAAGCCGATTTTTGGCCAGGACATGGTGCTTTCTGAGAACAGGTCGAAAATGGCTCTCTTGGAGGAAACGTGGTAAAATGTGGCTGCAAAAAACTCTTGCAGAGTCAGATGAGTGAATCGATATGTTGTATGGATGGTGGATTCCAAACGAATGAGGACTCCAACACCAAGACTGCTTTGAGTTGACTGTAAATCTATCCCATAAGCCTTGAGGTCCTGCTCACTGAAGTTGTATTTGTGCTTCAAGAGTCCATAGAATGCCAGGCGCCCAAGATTCCCCAGTAGTTTACGGTTGCTCCCATGAAACTGCTCTGTTTTAATGGGTTCCCTGCCTCTTGGCTCCCCTAATTCTGCTTTCATGAAGCAAAAATTGGCATATAAGCCAGTGCAAGTCCTGGGAAGGCTCTCCTGTGCTCCACTCTGCAAAATGTACAGCAAAGTGTCAGCCGTCATCCAGCAAACGCACGGTATGTAGCACATCACCATCAAGATCCTATGAGCCTGTAAGTGGGCCCATATTTTGCTGGCATAGTCCTTCTCCGAAAAGTGGTGGTTAAGAAAGGTTTGGATGTCATCGGGACTGAATCCTGGAATTTCAGACACTCTGTCGACCAAGCCTCCGGGGATGAGCGAAGCCACTCCTGGTCTGGACGTCACCCACACTGCCACTTCTGGGAGCAGATTCCCTCGAATGATGTTGGTTATCAAGTCATCGATGGACACTTCTTTCTTTGGGTCATTGCAGGGAACAGCATCAGAGAAATTCAACCTGCATTGGAATTCATCCAAACCATCAAAGATGAGGAGAGTGCGACAGGGGCTTGAGAGAACCAAACTCGGATCTGCTAAATAAGGAAAGGCCATTTTGACCAGCTTCTCAGCAGACAGCTTTTCCAGCGTGTTCAGCTCACTGAACGTAAAAGGTAAGACAAAGTGGAAATCTGAACAAACAGCGCCTTGGCTCCACTGTCTGATGAAGTGTCGTACCCAGGTTGTCTTGCCAATGCCGCTCACCCCAACAGTGAGGGAGACTCGAGGAGGCAAGCTGACCCGTGTCAGGGGCTCGAACAGTTTTGCCAACCCTAACTGTCTGAGATGATTGATTTTCCTTCCTCGAGTTACTCCCACCTGCATCAGGTCATGTTCTTTTTGTTGAAGGTCAGAAAGTCCATCAACCAGCAGCAGAGTTCTTGAACACATGTTCAGCTTGGAGCATGTGACTGAATCTCTTTCTCTGTAATGTTCATACTGTTGCAACAAAACCTCCTTGTGTCTTCTGACCATGGAATCTGCAGAAAGAAACCAAGACTAGTAACAAAAATAAGTTATTTTTTCGTTTCCAAAAAAATATTGTAAAAGCTAAAAAGTAAGCATTGTGTCATCTACATATTTCCTTTCACCCGTAAACCAACAATAACATAATCATCTGTTGAGTGCGCTTTCAAAAATTTGGTTTTTCAAACAATTCAAAGCAAAACTTTCCACTCACCATAGTTTAAGGTGAGCTGGGAGACCGGAGAATTGGAGGTCATTATAAAGCCTTGAAGTGCATCAGATCCTTGGCTTTCTTTACTGGCAATAACAGTAGTGAGCGTGATAACCTGGTCCTTTAGCTGGCCTGCTTCCTTGATGGTGGTCTCTTCAGCTAAAGTGAGCACATCCACCTTTTTCAGGTGGGTCAAGATTTCCTCCAGAAAGGATTTGGTAAGAAAGCTTTGTAGCTGGTTTTGGTGTTTTTGGACCCAGCCCAGATCTGAATAAAAAGCAAACACAAAAAGATACCAAGAATGTATAATTCTAGAACAACATAAACTGAAAAAAATACTAATCAAGAGGGAGAAGGCCAGAAAAGAGATGCTGATTAGAGAACCAGGAACACTTGAAAGCAAAGACAAATGTGTCCTTAAAAGCATCAGAAGAATGGGCGTTGTCTTTGTGTTTAGAGTGTGTTATTTTTGTTAGAGTGCAATGAAAAGCTCTGAAAGGGGAAAGAAGAGACCCACTAAAGATCTTACCCTCTGATCTTGCTTGTAAAGAGGCAGAGGAGGACGTGGACTGCAGGTCAATGTAGCAGTCGTTTTGCCAGGTAATTCGCTTGCTTCGGTCCAGGATAGAATCATAATGTTTCCTCTCCATGAGAAAGCTTGATGCATTCAGCCCTCAAGTCTCCTGTTTCTGTCTACATGAGAAAAGGTACAAGCACCAAACTACTTTAATCATTTTAAAAACCAACTGTAAAGTCTTTTAAAGACTTTTATAGATTTACGAATTACTTTGCTTTTTTAAAGAAAAGTGTCTGTACAGGATAGAATGTCTGTGTTTATAAAAACTGTAAGAAATACAAAAAAATTCCAAGGAATGTGAATTTTTGCTTAGACTTCTATCAGATTTTTTTTTTTTTATGAATCCATTGAAAGTCGCTTTTCACTCTTTTTAAAGGCAATGGATGCTTTCAGCTTACAAAAGCACCTCACAAGAAAGTAACATTTCTGACAAAAAGACTCAAATTCGAAGCTGTCAGAAGCTCCAGGCTCTCAACTCAGGCTTGAAACTTTGTGATATTTTTAAAGCTTATTATCACATCTATAGATCACATTTAGATATATAAACTTCCTGCCACTGTAACTACTTTTAAAACCAAGATAAAAATGAACATATTCATTACATTAGTGGTAATTACTGAGAATCTTACTAACAAGTTAAAAATGTGAGATTTGCTTTATCAGAAAACTGAACCTACCACAATTTATAATTGATTGAGCACAATTTTAAAAACAATACTACCAAAAAATAAAGTAAAATAAAATAGTCTAGTGAAAATAGAATTTGCTCATCCAAAGAATGAGTCAAATAAGAGTAATAAGAAACTAGTAAATGGCGATACCGGAGGGTCATGAGTAACAATCTCATTGTAAAATCTGAAGTTTATTGAATTTATCCAAAAAGAAGGGAAAAAAAAAATCAAGGAGAAATTCTTGTAGTTAACTCTTTAAAAAGAACCTGTAATTCACATCTTCCTTTGAATCAAGTTGAGGCATGAATGAATATAAAGGGGAGGAAAAAAGGCCAGTCAAGCCCATCCCTCCAGTTTTTACATGTAATATATACTCTAGATAAGAGGGACGACCATGATTGCTAATCAAAATAAATAAATAAAATTTAAAAAAAACTATTAAACCCTTTGTTAATACCTTTTTTTTGCAAGATCCTCTTTGACAACAATTCTGCACTTAATCTTGTAGAATCATTAAATAATGCCATCTCAGTGTGGCTTTAAAACGTGAAAACATTCACTTAATGTATTGTTTCCACACTGCTGATTTGTTTTGGTGCACTAAAATGTATGATATAAAGCCCAATACTAAGTTATTTTTATTCATGTGCACAACCTAGAAGTGACTTGGTTTAAAGTTCAACGAGAAGAACAGGAAATAAAAAATGACTTCCTTTGTGGTTAGGCTGCTCATCACGAATTTTACCAATAGGAAACTCATCTGACATGTCAGACTTCACGTCTGTCATATGGCCTAGTCTAAATAGCAAAGTTTGACAGGTTATCAGAAGTTCTTAATACATATGTGGGTGAAACTTATTTTTCTGCTGTAAAAAAATAGCAGAACCATCTATGCTCGATGAAGTATACACTTTATCAGATAATACATCTAAAACCTAAAGCCCTATGGCAAATGTAACACAAAAACTCACCATGGGTCTCTTGAAGGGAGCTGTGATGTCAGTTGCAAACAGCAAACTAAGAGCTGCAGCTCTTCACACTTGTGTAGAAAACAAAGAAAATGTGAACACAGTAGCTCATCAACAGGCATCCTGTTCAGGACTTACAAACAAATGAACAAGTACTGAAAGAGCTGTAGCTTAAGTCATCACCGCAGCTAGAGCCAGTTTCATTCTGCAGCATCTTCCTTCCTGTGCTGCGGTTAGCTTGTTGGAACAAGAAAAGTGTTTTGCAGGCAATGCAAAAAAAAATAAAAAATCAGGAGTGTCTTAAGTGACAGATGTCTGGTTGCTCATTCAATAATCACGGAAATAATGAAAACTTATAAAGAGTTTAATTTGTACATGTGCAGCACAGTCAGATAAAAACAACAACTGAATTTCTGTTTGGAAGAGATGTACACACTTTTAGAATGTAATTATCATCAGTGGTTTATGGTCATAAACTCCTTGTTGCCAACCAAATCAACAAGAGTGTATCTGAACCTACTATAAATCTACAACATGTGCAAGGTCTAGTTTTTGTAGATACTCCGGAACTATTAATCCTGATCTGTATGTCAACAGAAAAAAGGAAAACATTGATATTGTTTTTGGAAGAATCTGGCCATTACATAGTTTGTTTGGCTTTTCAGAATTAAGCAGTGTTTGCAGGGTGAACATTTATCTTCATCTAAGCAGTACATTTTGGTAGATTTTATAATCAATGGCCCACTTTTTAAATTTTTTACCACATATTTTTATTGGTCCTGTCAGTTGATTAAAACAATCTGATTAATCAGACTTTTAGGTTGTGATGAATCATTATTAATCACAATGTGTTATTGGGTAAATTTTATATGACAATATGAGACTTTTGAACAAAAAAAAAAGCCCAGAGAGAACATTTTTCCTTCATTTTTATTGTCTGAAATGTTTGAATTGGTTAAGTGTTAAATCAAATATACCAGAAATGTAATTTGTGTGCACAAAACACATCAACAGTAAGATAAGCAGAACTCCAAAGAACTGTAAAGAGTTTATGTCTTCAATATTACTCCAAGAAAACAAACATGCTGAAATACAGCCATAAGAAACAAACATTGTGTTTCTGCACTTTAAATGGTCCAGGTGAATACTAACATCTGATTGGCTGCTGGGTGTTCATGCACATCTAAAAAAGAAGTTCTGGTCACATAGCCCAAATGTTCTATATCACTGTGCACGCTTCTTTAAAACAAACATTTTGCTTCATCTTCTGGACAAAAACAGGTGGTAAGAGGGGGACTTTCTCTCTGAACTGATGCTTTACTGAACCAATCGTTACGATCAGCATATATATCGTCTTGCTTTGCCGCTGCAGTCGAGGTCTGCTGGCCAGCGACACATTCTCATGTTACAATGGGCTGCACCACCAATCAAATAGTCTGCTTTTTGTGAGAAAGCGATCTAAACTAAAAAAATAACAAGAATAAAATAGTAAAAATCGACTGCATATTTATTTTCTTTGTAAGGGACCATGTTATCGCCGGGATAGTGCCAGACAAAGTGTGCTTTTTTAGAAATTAACACACGTCGCAGAAGCAGTTTGATGCAAAGCGGAAAACGGTCGCTTCTGACTTGTAATTGATCTTTTATAAATATAAACGCTTTCTTTTCCTATTAATCCCATGCGTTAACTTTGACAGCCATAATTTTTATACAACATCTCCAATAGAAAAATCAAGAATAGAAATAAATCTCTTGTCCTTAGAAAAAGAGAAGTCAAAGGGGGTAAAACTGGTCACAATTTCTCAAGAAACCCAACTTTTTGAAAGGTTTGAATTGAATATACAGTAATATAGGTAATTGTGTTTGCAAGTTTGAACAATTGAGTTAAAAACTTCACAATTGAAGTCATTTAAAAGGAAGAAAAACTAAGTTTTGTGTACCTCATCCGATGAGAAAATCAACAAGATCTTACATTAGCTCATAAAATACCATGCAGTAAAACACACATAAGAGATTTTCACATCTCTAACACAAACATAAAATAGCTCTGAATACAAAACGATCATTTATCTCCAAAAACTAACATTTAAGAAATTACTTGATTAGTCTTGCATATCTTTTTCTTTTAGACAATGTAAACAGTTTGCTTAAAACAAGCACAAAAAAGTGGTTAAAAAACACAAGTTGGCAACACTTCAGGATAATTGGAACTTCTAAGCCTTGACTGTTTTAATAATGGACTGTAGCAGAATATAGCAGGATAATCAGGCAGGGCTGAGTTTAAAGAATACATTTGGAACCTTAAATTGCCTTTATAACAAATCCTCACAATACTCATATACTTCAGTAACAACTAAGCTTCCCGCTGATCAAATTTTAAGGCATTTTTGAAAGCCAGAACAGAACAATTGTGATTTAAGATTCAGAAAAAAAACTTCCCTTATATTTTTTCTCTAACAAGCAACTATCAGGACAGCTGAAATCCGTCTTTTAAAATGTTATCTTGGATCGTGTGATGTGATGATACTGGAACCACTTGACAACTGTTAATAAACTATTAGAAGTCACTTTCACAAGCCTCCAATGACAGAAAAAGACGCTTGTAACGTGTTCACTTCAGAACAGCCTCAAAATGGTTTGTGTATACTTCAAACGAGCCTGTGATGTCCCCTCCTTCCTCTCCATGAAGCCTCTGTACACAAGTGCCTCCAGGAGCAAACTGACTGATTCAAAGCCTGGATCATCGATCAGACAGTCACTCTGCATGTTCACTCAGCTCCATGGTGGAGTAGTCCAGAGGACGCCTGAAAATACAAATAAATAAACAGCAACATTTAAAACAACTTCATATGATTTTCAAGAGATTGTGGAAAGATTTTTTGCAAACCCCAAACAGATAAATACAACAATATTGATATGGATAAATCCTCTTTGTGTTCAACTACTAATTTGCTGTATAGTTCAATGAGAGTTTCAGCCACTTCCTCAACAAATAGATCAACTTTCAAACTCTCAACACATTGACCTGCAGTGAAACTTGTGAAAAAACCATTCACAGCAGACAGGAGAAGCAAGATGACTTAAAACCACACATAAAACAGTTTCTATGACATCCCACAACAATGCTACATTTATAACCACATGGCTTGTTCAAAGGTAAACCAAACACAACTTAAGTGTGCTCTTGAAAACAATAATATTTAATGACTTAGTTAAAATGTCACTTGCTTTGAAATTTTCATATAAGAGGACAACATATTAACTGCATTTAAAAGAAAAAGAACAACGTTACTTCTACAGATACTACTTTTCAAACTGATCACAAAATAACAAAATAAATCAAAAAGTGCTCACCACTTCCTGTAGAAATATGTAAACAGGGCGCCTCCTAGTCCCAGCAGCAGAGGCACTGCTACAATCAGTCCTATCTGCCACCCCAGGGCTGAGGCTATGTGCAGAACAAAGATGCACTTTAGTAATAATCATTTAAATACAACAGCAATTAAACCAAACAAAGAGAATATCCAGCTTAATGATTTAAACACTATTTTTACTTCTCAATATCCTCAGGGGTCATATTAAAATATCTGAAACATCTTGAATTTTGTTAGCTTTGCTAATAATAGGAACTGTTATCTTACAGTTCTAAAGCTCTTTTTTTTACTTTAACACCACATCCAAACCTTCAGAAACCTCGAGACTTGGTGCTTTTAGCAGACTTTAACAGTCTTTGGAATATAATAACAGAAGACAAGGAAAAAAAGTTAGTCAAAGAAATGGAGCATTGGGTTCTTAATAGCAAGCTATGCTTTATAACCTTTTACCTAAATCAGAAAAAAGAAAATATCTTGTAAATGACATACACTTATATAGTGCCTTTCTACCTAGATTAAGGCCCATAGCGCTTTACAGTCACAAATTCATTCATCCATACAAACACACATTCACACACTGATGGCAGCTCTGCTGCTGAACACTGGAGCCAACTTCAACCACTAATGCATCAGGATCCTTTGATCAACGGGGGAGTAAGGTGGAAATCAACCCTCACATTCTTCTGATCAGAGGTCGATTGGAATCCCTCTGCACCACAGCTGTCCTTTGTGACCATAGGACACTTCGTCAATAACTAGGTATGTTCATTAACAGGATTCTAACTTTTGCCGATGTAGTGGCCGGTGATGGAAGAGGAGCAGCTGTCTGCCTGAGGAGGAGCGGGGCTCGAGAGCGACGCCTGAATGATGAGAGTCCTCTGATGGTCTGAGAGCGCCTGGATGTTCCCCCACACTCGCAGCCAACCAGACACGCAGGAAAAGTTTGCCCCTACAATGAAAACAGACACAAAACCATCAGCTTCTTTAGACGTGATTCCAATGGAGAACCAGAGTTCACTTCCCCTGATAACCTGCAACAAATTTTTAGTCTAAATACACCCATGCAGACCATGGTCTGAGACCAGGAACCACTCTCTGACTCTGATCCATCTTTCGAGGTGGTCTCAGTTCGTTTTCAATCGGACTGAGCTTTGGGTCTCTCTGACATTCCTCTATGGAGAGAAATAAGTATTACTCCGATTTGTGTGTGCGTAATCCTTGATTTGTGCGTAACTTTGGATTTGTGTGTGAGTACTTCTTGATTTGTAACTCATACAATACATTTTGTTCATACGTACAAAAATTACAAAATTAAAAAAATGCTAAATACAATTTACACATGCACAACTTAAAATTACAACAGCTTGAAATGAACTACACACACAAATCTTTAAAAAATTATGCACAAATCTCTTGTTACGCCCACACAAAACTGCATTTACACACAAGTCTGATTTGTGTGACTCTTTAACGTGACTCGTTTAAATGCTGCTAGAATGCTGGATCATCAGAGTTTTCTTATCAGCTGCTCTGAACTTAGATTGTGAATTTTTAGGGCAAATGCGGGTATATCCACAGTGGCTGCTTACCTGACCACAGGTAATGTGGTCGTGCTAAAAAAGTCACTTGTGAGCTTGGAGTGCATAAAAGCCCCTCACCTTGGAGATACAATGCAGAGATGCCACAGTGACACCTCTGCTCCAAATAGTGAGCCACGTCAGACATCGTGTTTCCGTGAATCCTATCACCACACTCTAGAGGGAAACAGGAAACGAGCAATTAAAGAAGAAAATAATTAAAAGTAACTGATTTACAAAACCCCTGATTGGTCAATTTAGCTCTAAACAAGTAAAACAATTCTACAAAGCTACTATTTTGTTGAAGATAGAGTTTCACATTTTCATTTCAGATCCATAGCCACTAATAAGGTACAATTCATAACATGAATCTTCTACCTGTCACCCATCTAGTCAACCTGACCTTATCAACAAGGATTACGATGTATAACAATGGCATAAAATATTCATGAATGAGTGAATGGTGAATGAGTTTTTTTTCATAAAAAAATAGACTTCAAATCCTGCTGGTAAATATAAATAAATAAATAAAATTAGGTATGAAGTTGGGAGCAAAAATACATTTTCTTCTGATTCACTTATTTTATCAATATATAGATTTTTTTGTGTTCAACACAAGGTAAGAAGACTTTAACTTTATATTTTAGAAACAAAAATATTAAATGAAATTATTAAATTTGTTATAAGCAAAAATATGACCTAATTTATTACTGCCTTAATGTTTGAATTCTAAAAGAAGTTCAATTATCTTTGTTTCCTTTGTTTCACACTGAGTGATCGGGACATATCACATACAGCCGTCGTCATCATCAAAAATTTCAAAAACACTAGCACATTAAAGCCCAACTCCTCTGACATCCTCAAATATAAACTGTATCATTTTATTTTCATATTTATTTTGAAGGTTTCCGGTGTTTTACCTCCTGACTGCTCAAAGAACGGGGGTCCGAGACAAAGGTCGATTTGACTTGAGAAGGCCGGGCTCGGACAGAGGTTGGTGTAGCTAGGTGTGGGGGACGAGCTCGTCCAGGAGGAGGAGCTCCTGACCTCGCAGCATGAACACCTGCTGAGCGAGACGGGACCGCCTTCCACCGACCTGCACAAACAGCCCATGCAGTACTTCATAAGTAAGACCAGACCAATACCATCCAAACACAAATCATCTGAACTGAATAATTGTTGAAAATTAAACCACACATTTGTCTGACATGTTTGAAAGCCTGTGAAGAAATGATTAAAAAAAGCCCCTCACTTTTTTTAACGTTTACATTTCATAAGTGTAACTGTTAATAAGCATGATTTGTAGGAAAAACAGTTGAAATGGTATAAGAATACCACAAAAACACTGCAAAAGTAGTTCATTTGCAAAATTTATAATTATATTAAATGATAGTTTTGTAAAAATGCGTGTTGTGGCAGTTTTTCCCACAGTGGGTTTGCTCCATACAAACAACAAAAACAGGCATGGCCATACCCGATCACCAGTCAGAGACGTGCAGCCCATAAACTGGCTCTTCCTGGCTTCAACATGGAGTTTGTTACATAATTAATCCCCTCTATTCTTATTAGAGTAGTTATTATTTTTGATTGTGTCTAAAAATGTCATAATCATACTTGAAAGACTACTGAGAACACTTTTACAATAGATTAAAAGATGATCGGAGAGGAACTTTAACAAGATGAAGAGAGTTTATTGACAACATGCAGGTTTTTGTCAAAACTCATCTTTTTTATTTTACTATCAACATCTAAAATACACATATAGCTTCCATACAGTGATGGCCTATTGGCAATTCAAGCTAAATTGCTTCAGTAGATGTAAAAAGATTACCACATGGGGTCTAGATCAAAAAGTAGCAAAAAAACAATATTTCCAAATTAAATTGGTAATTTAGCCACATTTGAACTTTAAATAGTCAATTTTTAAATTAAACAATAGGACATAATTGATAGAGAATAATAACTTTAATTGATTTATGTACCTGAGAGCTGGCAGTTCATGTCTCCCCCTGGTGGTGGAAAGAGAGGAAAGCAGCCACTGGCTTTCACTGAACAGCAGCACATCCCTGAGGCTGGCGTTGGTCAGCGCACTGCCAGCTCTGCAGATGCTGAACAGGTCGTAGCACAGAACCACTGCTCCCCGTGTTGGCACAGTAGAGCCTTCTGGGAAAGTCTGATCTATGAAGTGGAAGAAAACAATGGGCATAAAGAGGGGAACTTGAATACATGTCCTTTACAACACCTGAGTTTTGAATCCTGCAGCCATGTCTCCCACCCACCTGCTCCAGTGACATTTCCAACGACATAGAAACCATTGTGGTTGAGGGACCCAGTCAGGGGAAGTGCAATGACCGTGCCCTTGCGCTCCTGGTCAAACACGGACAGAACCAAGCCTGATAGATCTGTCATGGGCGGCCCGTGGAGCTCCACAAAGGCCTTCTGATGGGTGTGATTCGTCCAGTGGCCACTCGACACCTCATTTATTACAACGCCTTTAGGAGCTGGAGGAGGGCGGGGGCAGCTGTTTTCTCTCAAAGGGGTAGGTGTGGCCACCTAGAATGATCAAATGTTACACGCTGACCTTCTAAAAATTATCGATCCACTTGGATATCTACAAATTTCAATAAAAAATGTTATAAAGGTACAGAGAGTTAGCTGATAATTTCAGGGGATCTACTGTAAATAATAAAAAATAAATGTTGTAAAGAGATTTTTCCATTCTGTACTCACTGAAAAAGCAGACAGGTCAAAGGGGTAAAGGCCTCTGCAGCGGCTGAGCGCCTCATCTCCAGGAAGAACATCTGGATCTTCCAACAATGGTAATTGTCCTGGAGTGAGAGCTTTGCTCAGCTCCTGCGCTTCCTTATCTGACCCCCTTTGTCGATACACCACAGCATCCAGCAGGAATTTTGTGGGAATCCCCCGTTGCATTGCAGACGGCGGGCCAAACGGACTGCGGTAGAGCGCCACGGCATCTGGGCCGTTCTGGATGGTGTTAGGAGGCAGGCGAAGCGACGGAGCCGGCGCCAGTCTGTCACTGCCCATCAGGAAGTAACCTTTGGCAGTGGTGAAGTGTCCGCTCAGACTGATCTCTCGATAGGGTTTGTTGTTATGTGCACTGAAAAGCAAAATCCAGATCCCCTGCAAGGAGACTCTGCGACCAGACGGGTGCCAAAGCTCAATGTATTCTCCATCCTCTGCAACCCCAGGAGTGTCCGTGTTCAACTCATTGATCAGGAAGTCACTATTCCCCCAGGGTGGGAGGTGAGGCGGGGAATCTGTGCCACCTGGAGTCACTGAAGTGCAACAGAGTTAATGAGCTCTGAGAAAACTAAAAACAGATTTTGCAGAACTAAAAAAAACATTTAAAAACTATCAACAACATCTATATTTACTAGGAGTGTAAAGATATATCAACTTAATTGATGAATAGATTTAGATTCTTACGATCCAATCAAATCGATCTGTTAATCAAATAAATGTATATCATTAGAAAATTGTTTCAAAATGAAATAAATTGAATATATCGATGTTGGAAAATACAATTTGGATTGAAGTACGTTAGGTTTATTTTACTTTAAGGTAAAAATGACCAAGTGTCATTACAGCAGACAACACACATGTGATGGCAGCAAAAAATGATCAACCATCAGTTCAGTAAGTGGGACGACTTTGAATTTTGCAAAGACGTGCGACTATACAATGTGGTAGAATGTTCCAATAATGTTGTATTATTTTTATGTGGAAAAACAGCAGTGGGGTGAACTTTCTGGAACTAAAATGTGAATGGATTTGCCATTAGTTCTTGTTTACTTGTTTGTTAGTACACATATTTAATTTGCATTAGATTATCTTGCAAGAAATACAAGGAATCTAGAAAACTTCACCTGCACTGTTCAGTACCAAGTATTTATCTCTGACTCACCCTGGTTGAATTTTTGGCTTAAGATTTCCTCGACTGATTTTAGGTCAGTGAATCAGATCGCTCAAAATGAAACTTTATTGACTATGTATTGTATCAGCAAACACAAGTTATGATATGAATCGAATTGTTGTTAAAATGAATTGTTACACCCTCAATGTTTACACTTCACCTTAGAGTTGAGGGAACAAACACTGTAGTGAAAAAATAAGTCCCATATGGGTTCTGTTGTTATTGTATCCTTGGAAGCTCACTCCAGAATTCAATCCAGCTCAAGATTCAATGGCAAACGTCGACAGAGTTGTGAAGTTCCATTACAGCTGTAGGACAGCAGCTTCAAACATCAGCACACTCCTGCACATGAACACTTCTGCTTTTTTGCCTTAAGATGCTGAGAAAACTTAATGAAGGCACTGTAGAGTTTGTTATACTTTAGCAGGTCAGTTCTGTTTGGCCCACAGTACCCCGCCATGCTGAACCAAAGCAGATGGCCAGGGGCCCAAATCACCCGGATTGTGGCCTGTTTTCTCTGTTTCCATAGGTCGCCACTCCTGCAGCCGGAGGACCAACATGAGGAGACTGAAGAGGAGCTTCTGCCCACAGGCCATATGGGATAAGAATGAGAACACTGCTTTGGGCAGCGCTCCCCTTCCACCAGAACCATATAAATAAACACACTTGTATAATGTTGGTATAATGTTGCATAAGGCCTGACGAACTGAACCTAAATTTAAAGATTTAAACAAGGTTGCAGGTACAGATTGGAGAAAGGTGTTGTGCATGAAGTTATGTGTTAGAATTTCTCATTAAAAATTAACTTTATGTTATTGCATTCTAAATGCATCTACCAGACTGCACTTAAGCTAATAAAAGTAAATTTTGATAGATATTTAAAATAAACAAACCTAATTTTAGATTTATTTTTTTGCCATCTTCACTGTATTTAGCTTTTAGCTTTTATTCTATTCTGAGAAAATCAGAGTGAAGTATAGAGGACATTATCAAGTACTTACCAGCACTGTGTGGACAGATCTTTGGCCACGGACAGTGGTTGGGCTGACCCAGTGTTTGTGGTGCCTCCCAGAAGATTCCAGGATCTCTGGTCCAGCTAGCCAAGCCGCACCGGCTGAGATAGAAGCCTCCTTCTCTTAAACTACAACATAAAGAATAATTAAGGGAATAAAATGAAACAACATATGGTTTAAGAACAGTCCATATTTTGCACACAAATTCCCTTCCTTGAGCATTATTTAAGATAAAAGGTGCCTATAAAATTGTAGCATTCATTCAAACTCTTTAAATAGAACTTTTAAGGGGTTATAGCTTTACACTGTTTATCTCTTGTTGCAGATTTGCATCAAAGTCCCGCTGTTGTTTGGCTCAGTGTTGCTTTAAGTCTGGTTCTGACACTAAAAGCTTATTAGTGTGCTAATAATTTCCTCCAAACACATTCACATAGATGCACATACTACTCATTTAAAAAGAAGTGTAATGAAGTAATTGGTAAATAAATAACTTGAATTTTACCTAAGTGGGTTTGAGTCAATGAATAGACTAGGAATGCAAAAAAAACCCCAACATAAATACTTACTGTTAAAAAGGTATAAAATCAATCGGGAAGTACAAAATTAGTTTCTGGCAAACTTTTTTCTGCTGTTTCTCTACTGTCTTTGTCATTTTAAGTTCATGTGATGCAAACCTAAAAGCATTCAATCATAAGCTTACTTCTACTTAGTTGAAGGTGACCCGCATTAAGGGTTGTGTGTTGTGTTCACTAAAAATAAGATAACCCTTTTCTCACAGCACATCATGAGACTTTTTTTTTAAACAAAACTGGTATGTCAAAGACATTTTAATTTGGCTGATGTTATTCACACATATTTACGTGCCACCAAAACTGATGGAAATTCCATCAGAAGGCCACGATGCAGGTTGCTGCATTGCCCGCACATGTTTAAGTGCGTCCAAGGCTAAATGTTGTTGTTGGTCGCATATATTTAAAATTAAAAGTAAATGTTAGCTGTCACGCACCTAGGTGTGTGACATTTGCTCTTCGCAGTTGACCCACCCATCCCTGGGAGAAGCGGTGAGCTGAAGACGCAGTCTCACCCAGTGACCGTTTGGTGTATTAATCCTAACGTCCAGCACTTCTTGGCCCACTGGTGGAAATCTGTCCAGGCCTCGGTTCTGGAGTGCAACCCCCAATAGACCCAGGCTCAGAGCCAAAACGAATTGGATCGCTAAATTAAACATACTTCATCCTGAACATTACCCTGGACAAAATCAGTGGCATGGGAAGAAGCGCTGTTTTTAAGCAGCCTCTTCCTGCATCAATTTGATGGCTTATTGAAGCCTCTACCCTTAAGTAACCCTAAATCTGAAACATATGACCCCAAATTAGGAGCCCTAACCCAGGAGAAAGGCCAGAACCCTAAGCAGTTTCTCCCTGCATGTAGTAGATTTCCTTAAAAATACTCCTCCCTTGGAAGACCCTAAATGTAACTCACCTGAGATGGGGTGGGCCTAGCGCCCTGCCTCTGGAGGGGCAGTATGGAGTGTGCACTGATCTTGCCCTCTGACAAAGGGTAGGGTCCAAATGCCTTCTTTTCTAACCTTTCCTCCGGCCCATGCGGCCAAGAAAGAAGTTCAAAAATGACCGCACATATTTCGAAAATTACGTGCAAATAGTCACGTTCTTTTTTTTTTTTTGTTGCTTAAATTAAAGAATGCCAGAAAGAAAAAAAAGTGTCTCTATTAAAATGCATTTTTGATTTATAGCTTTAAATGTAAAATTTATAATATATATCTAGACTGCATCTAATTAATAATAATTTGACTGTATCAAATTGCCACAAAGTTTCCAAGCATTTCTAGCTTGCGCATTCAAAACTCTCGTGTTCACAGTTTTCAAAGTGCCACTCCAACCACTTTTTTTTCCTTTGTAAAATTGCTGCCAGTAGTCTTTGAATTATGATTGAGGTGTTTTTAGCCAAAATCAAAGGGACTGTCGTTTTTTTAAGACATATTCCATGCCCAGCGGCAGAAGCTCATTAGAAACACAATTCTAATTTGTGGGCAGGACTGTTGGCTCGGAGACCTTTTCTTGTTGCTGAGAGCTCTGTTTTGCGCGCTCCCGTGCAAGCTAGCCTTAGCGGGGCAAAAATAATAACGAGCAATATTGGATCAATCTAGCCGTACAGTTTTGAGCCAAAGGCCAACTCAGACACTGAAAATAAAAGCGAGCAAGGGGGCGAAGGCGGGGAGTGGAGAAGATAGACTTTGCCACATCCATTTCAGTAATGGCATCATTAGTCTGAGCTTTTTTAAGCATCCGGTTTTTTTGATCCCACATGATTTGAATTAAGAAATGCTCAGAAACGCCATTTTAACCTTAAGTTCTTTTATGTAGGTCCTCTATTATGACAGAAATGCTACAAGAACATGTTAAAAACACTGAAAAACAACTTTCATTGGAGTGGGTCTTTCTTTTTCAGTTTTTGGGCTCTGTGAACAAAAAGCATAATACTGAACATGCGCTGAAAGTTAAACGGGTTGAACTTTGATGAATCAGAGACTTGGATTTGGAAATGACGTATGGGTAGGATCCTTTTCAAAACATGGAAGTGCCAACTGGTTGAAGATTGATCATGAAGCAGAAATTAATAACGGTTTGTGCTCAGCCGTTATTTTATGACACCAAGCCTTATATATATATCGGAATAGAGCTTTGAAAGAAAAAAACCTGGACCAAGATTCACGAGATCTGCACCGTTCTGACATTTCGCACCAAGCCTCTTCCAACTGTGAGTACATGTGCTAATATCAGTTAGCGACAGAGGTGTGTGAACATCATAGGAGGAAAGAGTGTTCAATAATAGCCGTGTTCTTGAACACGCCACTCGTGCCTGGTTTGTACGTAGCGTCAGAGGGAAAGTTACACAACCCTAACTAAAGAGGAACTGCCACACTTCACCCAGTTTGTTGCTCAATAAAGTAAAACTGCAGAATTTAAAATAACCCCCTAAAACAACTAACCCTTTGTGTAACACTTCAGCTTTCATACACAAAACCCAAACTGGACTTAAAAATGATGTATGCAAAATGTGTATGAAAACCCCTTGCCTGTTACTAAGCTGGTACGGCTCCCTGCCTGGGATGAGAGTCTCTGTGAGGCTGGCGCTTGGCTTGTCTCCAGGTCCGGCAAACACAAATGCATCTAAAGAATCTCTCTGGCTCAGCGGACTCCCCACTGGGAAGTCTGTCGCTCTGCCACTGTAGAGGGCCACAGCACCAGACTCATCTCCTGTGCAGAAACAGAACACTTATGAACTCTGCGAGTACAGGAATCCTGACAGGCTATGGGTAACAGCAAGAGCACTGACCTTTCATGTTTTTCTTGTCAACAGCTACTGTGATAAATCCATTTCTGGAGTCGTCGATGTCAACGCTGACACTGACCCGGTCCGTTTTCCCATCCCACACCACCAACACAATGGGACCTGCAGCTGGGGGCCGTGCCACTTCCACGAACCCGTCTTCCTGTCCTCCACCAAGCTTCAGCTCGGTAATCAGAGGGAAGGTGGCCGGTGTGGCAGGTGGGGTGCAGTTGTTTCGACGACCGGGAGAAGGTGAGAACACCTGAAACCCCCACTGATCCTCAGAGAGCAGGCACCTCTCAATGGACTCATCCCCCTCCAGGGCTGCTTCATCTTCAACAAAGGCCGGCTCCCCGGGCGTCAGAATTTCAGCCAGGAACTCTGCACCTCCCGTACGTCGAGTCATATAGACGACAGCATCCACCAGACCAACAGCAGTGACGTTCATCTTTTCACTGTAACGAGCAGCGCTGGTGTGGTAGAGGACGATGGCGTCCGGGCCGTTCTGGACCGTGTTTGGTGGCAGGAGGATGGCCGGTTTGGGCACCATGTCCATTGAGCCCACCAGGAAGAAGCCTCGGTCATCTGTGGTGTGACCTTTGAGGTCCAGGACTTTGTAAGCTATGTTTCCATTGCCGTTATAGAACACAAGGGTGTAGCCATCTAATGATGCCCTTTGTCCACTAGTGTGGTACAGCTCCACAAACTCGGTGGTGTCCAGTCTTGGGTTGTCTGCGTTGATCTCGCTGATGATGAGGCAGGGCTCGCCACCGATTCCCACCAACAAGCAGAGACAGATGGCAACGATCAACCTGACAGACATCCTCTAGGGTTTCCCAACACTTCCCAAGCAGGTAGCTTCTGAAAGAAGTGAGAGATGTGTATGATAGTTGTTATTTAAAGTCCCACTCAAATCATCTTTTGATGTATATTTAAAACTGGTCTTTTGATTATCTTTACCTGTATGCCTAAAAGCAAGAAAACTGCCATTTTCTAGAACATAATTTCTGCAGAGCAACAGGAGTTCATCGGAAATTTGCCTTTGTGGGCAGGACTGTTGGTGCAGAGTACCCTCATTTCCCATCATCCCTTTGTGTACACTCTCTCTTGCTAGCTTACAGCCCCTCACAACCCCAGCATCACATGACGGGTGCAACAACAATAGCGAGCAATGTTGGAGCTTTAGTCGTACGGTTTTGAGCCAGATGCAGCTCAGATGAGGAAAATGAGGATGTATATGGATCTATTAGGTTTGCAAGTGGACGCTTTGGAAAGGTGTGGAGCAGGAAGCTTTTAGTCTACCGACTATAACATTGACATCACTGCTAAAGGCTTTTTCAAACTGCCTTGTTGTAGTCTGCTCTTTATTTACAACGCTTTGAATAAAAAAAGACTCAGAAATGCAATTTTAAGCTTAATTATCTTAATAAATATGTCCTCCATCATGAGAAAAATGCTACAAGAACATATTTAAAACACGATTTGTATTGGAGTGAGTCTTCAAGTAAACAAAAAGCTAAAAACAGCCAGTTGGCTTTCGAAAAATCTACTTAACATTTGATGCTGTGCGTCAGTGAGAAGCCTCAGAGCCTCATCAATGAGTCTATTTGTTCATGCTGACATTGGAAATGCACGTCTTCCGCATGATTCACGAAATGTTGCGAAACACAATGAAAAGCAGATGGAAACTTTGGCCCAAAATGTTGCAAAGCTTCAGAAAAAGATCCAGAGACGGAACCAAAAACACTCAGAAGTGAATAAAACTTGTATCGTGTTTGGTTAAGTATACGGTTTATTCTGCAGAGCCTTTTTTAAGTCCCTCCAAATCTTTGGAGCTGAACATTCTTCTAGAAGTGTGTTTGAAAAATGTGAGAATTGCTGAATTATTCCAGTCACGGTTGGGCATCTTTCCGTCGGGGAAAGAAAAAAAAGGTTGTCAATGTCTTTGCGCCAATAAACAGCATTTTCTGCAAAGGCGACGCGACTTACTGCGTTTCCTCGGTGCTTCTGGGTCGGAACAGGCTTGTTTTCTCTTCAGAACTTTTCAGCTGATGGTAGATATCGTCTCTGCTCGGAAATATTCTTGGGGAAGTTTTCTATTACCCGTCATTCACAAAGCAGCACTATCTGGGGTGGGTGGGCGGGACAATTGAGGGGCTGAGGGGGGTGATGCCCGCCCGCCTGAGGAGAGATCCCCCCCCCACCCCCTCCCCTCAGAATCAGATCTCCATTCACTTTCTAGAGCAAATCACGAAAACCTGTAGCTCGAACCACAAAAAATTCACCCATTTAAAAAAAAATCTGTTCGGATTAAATTAAATTAAATTAAAGGCATCTTGTAAAAAATATCACTACCTAACATAGACAAAATCAATAAAAGATAAATGCTTTTTGGGGAGTAACACACATAATAATATAATATAATATAATATAATATAATATAATATAATATAATATAATATAATATAATATAATATAATATAATATAATATAATATAATATAATATAATATAATTTAATATAATGTTGTGGTTGAGCAGGTATTTAAAGGGACACAATTACTTTAAATCGAATTAAATTCATTTTCACTAAATTACATTCAATTACTTTCAATTACATTTAATCACATTCAATTAAATTTTTTAGGGAGTAATCAATAAAATTATTGTTTTTAATAATAAGTTTTCTAAATGTGCTCTACCATTTGATTGAGCAGGTAGTTAAAAGGAGAAAATAAAACAAAATAAAAAGCAAACCATTGGTGGGCTGAACCCATCAAAACAGTTGTAAAGAGCTTTGAAGGATTACCTTAGAATGCCATTAAAAGACCTAAAAAGAACCGGCCCTGAAGCCAGGAGCTTCAAAAAAAAAAAAAAAAGAAGAAAGAAAAACAAAATTTTTAGTGAAGGCCAAAGACTTCTCCCCTTATCTAATTCCCTGTTGTTCATCTCTTCCAGTCAGTGCTTTGGCCCTCCCAGAAACCACAGGGAGATTATAGAGTCAGAACCGCTGCCAATTTACTCAGAGATTTCTGCAATTGCCCTTATTTATAATAAGGCACTGTTTTGACTTTTACTGACTTAGACCAGGGTTTATCAACCTCGTTTTTGCAGTTTTTCTTTGATAAAAATCACACCACCAACCAAAAATGTAAAAAAAGAAACTTTGCAATCTCTATTAACAATAAACAGTCATTCTTATCAAAGTGCCATGAATAAGAATAAAATTAGAAAAAAAAGACATAGTTTCTCACTCAGTGAGAAACTTGGGCCTATTTGGATGAACACAGAGGCGACATCCTGACAATAGTAAATGTTTTTACACAGATGAAGAGAAATTCAATAATTTCCCACAATACACCTTTCACAGGACACTAGTGTACCATGGCACACTGGTTTAAAACACTGACTCAGACCCCAACCTATTCTCCCAGTTGTTGTTAAACACAAACCATAACCTGGCATTTGTTCAGGTTTTAGCTGAAAACCTGACTAAGAATGTAGAAACCAAAAATTGCTTCATTAAGGTCTGTTAACATTTTTATGAGGGCTTTCTTTTTTTCCTGGTGCCCCAAAAAACTTTAATGATGTACCATGCAAACAACACATGACAGAAAAGATTGTTTTTCCTGAAGTCAACATTTTACACCTGAAAAAATTGAATAATTCTAGACCAGATACTGTTTTTTTTTTATTTTACATTATGACAACATAATACTAATAATCAATATAACAAATCCATGATAATGTTTTGGCACAACCAGACCTAATCTGACAGGGACAAAAGTCATCACCGAAATTCAAAGTAAACAAAGTATTAGTAGCTTTCGATGAGAGAACCTCTGGAGTAGTTCATTCATTCATTTTCTGAACCGCTTTATCCCTTTCGGGGTCACGGGGCTGCCCGAGCCTAACCCGGCTACTCAAGGGCGAAGGCAGGGGACATCCCTGGACTGGTCGCCAGTCTGTTGCAGGGGCCACCACTGGAGTAGTTGACTTTTTTTTTTTAAAACAGTACATAGGTTAACTATTTTGAAATGGTCAATACTGTTCATTCATATTATTTTGGACATGCTGTAAAAATAGAATTGATTTTCAGGAGGGGCTACATTTTTGATGGCTTTGCACATTTCTGAATCTTGTGTGTTTTATTTGAGAAACGTCTTTTACTTTAGTTTAAAGGAACAGGATTACGAGCCGTCTTCTTCAAAAAACAGCTTTTAAAGAATTCACAAGTTGAAAAGAAATGAAATGCAATAAAATCAATGAAAAAAAAACAAGCTTTACAACACAAGGAGGAGTTCTGCAAATATTCTTGTAAAATACAGTATTAAGATTTTGGTCTAAGAAAGTTATGAAGTGGCTGAATGATTCCTAATTCACACTTTTCCAGGTACACAATATTCCATAAAGTAAATTGAAGTTGTTCTATATAACTGCACAGACTGTGTTGGGAGTATTATGGTCTGGGGTTGTCTGAATTGTGGCAGCTGTGGCTGTAGTTTGTTTTGTTTTGGCCGTAGTTACTTTTGGAGCATTTCAGACGGTTTTCTTTTGTCTTCTGTTGCAGTAGTATGTCTTTCCTTGTTTTTGCCTTCCTGCCTTTGTTTGTGAATTGGTGTCCACATTTTCTGGAGCACCTGATTGGCTGAGGACGTCCTGCTTACCGTTTAAATACCGTCACATCATCTGTTGGGACCCCCCCCCCAAAAAAAACAAAAAACAAAAAAACCCCAAAAAAAACAAAAAACCAAAAAACACTGTGGTCCTTGTATTTTGGTTGTTTTTGTGTAGTTTTTGGGTTTGTTTTTCTGTAATAAATTCCCCGCTTAATTTAAGCTCGGGTTTGTTTGTGAGAACTTTTGAGTCATTTGGTTATTTGATCTGTTTTTATTACTTTAATGTTACATCCTCTGGCCAGCCTCTAGACAGGGTTTTAACAAAATTATTCAAGTATCTTGGTATGCCATTTGTCATGTGACCTTTGTATGAATTCAAACTAAGGTTTGTGTGCTTTTTCTGGACTTGTGGTTGCTAAGCAATTTATAAAAAAAAAAAAGACAAATTAAAATATGACATAAGAAAAAAAAAACCTGTCTTGCACCAAAGCAAAAACATTTTTTGTCTATTTTATTTATTTTTCTGTTACAGGCGGAGTTCAAAAACCCAGACGGAGAGAAGGCTTGGACACAAAGGGGCCAGTTTGGAGCTTGTTTTAATTTACAGGCCCACAAGCTCCCCTAAAGCACACAAAATGCTCCAATACAGGGAACTGAAACACACAGACTTAAACAGACAAACACACAATCAACTAAACATGATGCAGCTGTGAACACTTCCAGCAGGAGACACAGGTGAGTGGCAGGAGAAAAAAGCCACAACAGACCTGCACAGAACAGGCAGAGAAAAGACCAAAATCACAACAAGCAGAACGTGTAATTTTCTTCATATTAAAAGACTATTTTCAACATTTTTTATATACGCTTTCATTTGGTCAACTTCAGGGTATGTTTTTAAATAAATTCAATTCAATTCAATTCAATTCAATTCAATTCAATTCATACCTGAACTGTTGAGTACCTAAAAAATTATACTAATCAGAAGATTGTGCAGATTTTTCAGTGAACCATCAGTATTTGTAGCATATTCATCTATTTGAATAATATTTGGGTCAAATAAAAGTATAATAGGAGAATCAAACATTTCAAAGGTTGTATGTGCTTGTGAAGATTTTCATTAAAAATGTAGATATTTCACACATGTTGAATTTTTAATTTTCATATAAAAAAATGCATCATATTTTGTTGAAAATTTCAGCTTTACCATTTGTAAAAACTTAAATGATTGAACAGTTGAACAATTATTACAGTATCCATAACTCTCAGGATTAAAGGCTTTCAGATACTTTAAATTGCAAAAGTTGACATTGTCTGGTAAAAAAAAAATATTTAGAAATGGCCAACAAGTTAGGGAATAGACTAGCTTAATGGTTTATTAAACAAAAAATTAGAGTCATTTAAAAAGAGGACAGCTTTTTCTATCCAAATTCTGTTATATAATTAGTCAAAATCGTTTTTTGCCATTTAAGCAACAATATTAAATGTGTGAAGCAGCTTCAACTCCTGTTTGAACCACAAGATGGCCCTCTAAGTACAGCAGTGTTTTGGTGTTTTTGACCTTCTTTGTGGCCACCGGGAATGACAAACCAATCCCAGTAAAAGCATCAGTTATCTGAAGTCAGGCTGTTTAAAGAAGAATGTTGGTTTAGTTTATGAGTATGTGTGGCTCTTGGTGTTGTGTGTGAGGCAACATTCGGAGTCAGAACACATTCAAAACATTTTTTTTCTTTGTTTGCTTTTTAAATGTATGGTGAAGAACAAAACAATGATGTACTTTTTGAAAAGATGCATTTTGTTCAGTTAGTTGCTCTTTTGATGCTTGATTGGTCACTAACAGGTTATTGCATCCCAGCCTTGATAAAAAAAATAAAAATAAAAATAAATAAAATAAATAAAAAACTCCTCCCTACTCAAATTAATTCATTCGTTCATTTTCTGAACCGCTTTATCCCATTCGGGGTCACGGGGCTGCCGGACCCTAACCCGGCTACTCATGGGCGAAGGCAGGGGACGCCCCTGGACTGGTCGCCAGTCTGTCGCAGGGGCTCCCTACTCAAATAATCTTTTTAAATCACAAACCAGTCAACAATATATTAACTTAAGCTCTAATTAATGCTGGTCTCGATTAGCAATGTCAGTTTGGTAAAACCTATCAAATGATAAGAATCTGCTCCTGATTCCCCGATTTTTCTTTTTTTTATTTGATGGATTTTTATAAGAAAATATGACAAGTAACCACAACTCCAGTCAATTCAGCACATTTCATTTCCGCAATATCTCATTTATCTAATTTGATGCGCTGCTATGCCACTTCTCTAATCGCAGTCAGTTGTGAGATAGTCATTGGATGTGAGTGTTGAGTCATTTTGTTGGAAGAGAGGGCAACCAGCACCACGGCTGACTCAACTGTCAGATAAATTTCAGGATTAACAGTCTAATGCTTCGGAGAATATTTTCACCCAAGAAGAACATCAGGTCAACTTTGGAATAAAATAAAGATCAGCCAGAAATATGCCTCAACAGAACCAACAGAGCAGCCTGCCAAAGAGCATGGAGTCGCTCCCAGCTGGGGGACAAATACCACAGTGTTGAAATAACTAAATTTAGATGTTTATTAGAGCATGATTTTACTAGCTAAATGAATACTGATCCCCATCTTTATTCATGTGGCTTTTAGAGTTGTATTATACATTTTATATCACATTTAAAAGAAATATTTGTCATTTTAAATACATTTTTAAATTGAGTTTACAATATCAGTCTTAATATCAATTCTACACCATAGAAACAAAATAAAAATAAAGTCAAAAGAAGTGACAAATGTTTCCAAAACAAAACTAAATTCAATTCAATTTTATTTATATAGCACAAAATCACAACCATAGCCGTCTCAGTGGGCTTCACACTGGTATTTATGCCAAGAACATAAAGTCAGTCATAAAAATATAAATAATAACTGGTTGCTAAACTAAATTAAACAGACTAAGCTAAATCCCTGTCCTTAGACCCTCCTTTTTCGGTGAGGACAAACTCATGAAAAAAAAAAAAACCTTTCTTGGGGAAAAAAAAAAAGAAACCTGAAGGAGGGATTCTCCTCCATGATGATGGTGATGTGCTAGAACTGTTTAAGAATAATTAATTATCTAACTCTACAACTACATGTTTGAACTGTGTAGCAGATGGGCTTCATCCAAATGAAACTGCAGGGCAGCTGGAGGTGCGAGACGAGCCAGAGGCGAGGTCCACAGCCAAAGACAGGAGCACAGATGATCCACCTGAAATCTGCCCTGCTCCCCCGGAGGGAAGTGGGAAACATGGACAACAGGTGAATCGCACTGCACCAAACAGAGGCATGATGAACTAAATAAAATATAGTACTGGGTAAATAATAAAGAATAGAGGAGAGAAGAAATAGAGCACAGAAATGAATGAGTTACTTCCGCTTTTGTGAGTAACTAATGAATTCATGAAACTGTTAGAGCTCAGAGGTGGCAGGGTGTCCCTTGTGATCACACTCAGACCCAGAAATAGAACTAAAACAAGGGATTGCAAAGAAAAACACAGAGAGTGATAACCATGCAAAAATAAAAAAGAAATCAGAGTGAGATTAGGCTCTTCCGATCTGCATGGTCTGTAGTTTTGTCCTTGTCGTAGTTGATGTTGACAACAGAAGTCAGAAATGTCTCAGCGTGTTAGATAAGGAGCTGTTGAGGAGAAATCATTGAAAGGCCAATGGAACTGATGAAATAAAATCTGATTACCTATGGTGTTTAATAAACTTGTTTGCAGTTGCTAAAGGTTGAAGAGTCTTTATTTGAACCATCACAAGGAGTTTATGTTTTAGCAAACAACATTTCGCAAATAATCATGCATGTAACTTCAGTTAACTCTTGTCATATAGTTGTTAAAGGTTTATTTTTACTAAATTTGTCATTTCAAAAGAGGCACAATCGCAGTACTATATCATTCATACTAAGATAGTTATGCATGACATGCTTTATTACAGAAGGAGTGGCTAAGATCAACAAAATAACTCTTTCAAATGTTAACATAATTTTTAGTGCTGGGATTGACTCCACTTGGCTTCTGATCCACAGGGAAATGCATGTTAAAATGTCAAATCTGAACAAATTTGTGTTTAGTAGACTTTTATTGTAACAAATAAAACAAAAAAACCCTCCAGAATTTAGGAGTGAAGATGACTGAACAGAATGTCTGTCTTGTAGAATCATTGTGATACTCATGCCATAGTGACTAACACTACCAAATATGAGGAGGTGCCAGGCTTTTGCAGATGTGTTTTTTTAATTATGTTTTTTTTTGGGGGGTAACCATACAATCAGCTCTGCTGCTTATCCCACAAAGTCATGTTTCTTCACAAACATGGGACGATTTACAAGAGTAAAAAACAGGATCTTCATCACCATAAGATTTTTTGGAAACAGCATTCATAGATAAAACAAATAGTAGAATAGTAGAAATCAAGCACTATTTGCAGTAAAAAGCAGAATGAATGATATAAAACCATAGACAGGAACTTCAAACAAAAATAACATTGGGGGACAAAACATATTGCTTCTATTGCCCTCAAAGAAAGGCTGGGCCATCCGTTAAATTTGGAAGAAATTGACACAAAGACAGGATTTCTATTACATTAAAATGGATCTTAACTGCATTTTTCTTCCCCCTCTGGGTTTTAGTTTGTTTCTTCAAATCAGATAAAGCCCCTTTATGAATTATTTTGTTGGGTTCGTTCATTTCCGCTAAAAATTTGAAATATTTTTTTCAGCTTCTTTAACATCCTTCCTTTTTAAGTGTAATTTCACATCTTTCAAATTTTGTGGATGTACAAGGTCCAATTTCCAGTTAAACATCCCACATGTTCTATTGTCCTGTTTTATTTGACCCTTGATAATCCCAATATAATTCAGCTCTGAGGTCCTAGTTGTTTTCCTATTTTTCAATCCCAATTAAGGTTGATTTTCTGACACCTTTGTATGTCCTCAAAAGAGGAAGTCATATTGCTTTGTGATGGACTGCCAGCTTGTCCAGAGTGGAACCATGCCCAGTGACAGCTGGGATGGACCGGAACCCCTCTCTGAACCTGAAAAGGACACAGCAGAGGGAAGGAAAACATGTAACTTCTGCACAACTAAAGATTGTCGATCCATATATGTGAACGCATAGGTGGAGTAAATTGAAAATTAAAGAGACATCCTAACAATAGATCGATTACAGTTTTTACCATTATTTATAAAAACATGTGGGATCAAGTTTTAGATCTTATTCTGATAAAATGATGATGGCAAGAGTTTGAAAACACAGATTTTTTGAGCTGAAACACATTTTCCAATCACCTTTTGTTCATAATTCCTGACATAATTAGCTTTTTTTTTTTCTTGGATAAATAAATCAGTAAATTATTTTGTTTATATTGCATATTTTATAGAAAAAAGTCCTCTACAATAGTCTTTGGGTGATGAAAAATTATAAAAGTACAGCAGTAAGATGAGCAAAATACAAGTTATCAGACAAAGCCCAGTCAGCTGAATGCTGGCCTAAATAATAGTCTTGAGCTGCTTTATAAAGTCTAAACTGAGTCTGGATCATGCAGCGAGGGGCCAAACCTTTCTACGATCTGGGGTTGCAGCGGGACAGGTCAACCCAAGTTTTAGACATGTCGAATACAGACTTTCTGGCCAAAGGCAAAGATCATTTTGTAGGATCGGAGACTAAAAGATCTGAAATGTCCTGCAGGACTTGTCCATGCAACGCACGTAAAATAAAAAATAATGCTTTAAAATCAACTAACCTGACTGAAATCTAATGAAACAATATTAAAGATAGGATGACGAAATGTGTTGACTCTTTGATGACCCAATAAAAAGGGATCTGGAAGATCCTCAGACAGCCTTACATTTGTCTTCTCAGAGATGATCATCCTACATATTTATTCAAGATTATTTGCAGCTGTGTGACACCAAAGACGAAGTTTGCATTCTGCCGACCCTAAAAGCCTCCCTGATATGCCGCAAGCTAATTTTTCACCTCATTAGTCTGGACAGAAGAACTGGGACAGTTTGAGGACAGGGCCGGGCTTTGTATGCATTTACGGCGGAAAAAAAGTGGGACGAAGAGGACCGAGGCCATAATCCCTTTAAGTGCTGGTAAACCGCTGTAAAAACAATTAATGCCATGGTAAGAAAACGCATCACAAAAAAACCACAATCTACGTGTGTCATTCTGGGACTGCTCCACGTGTGGGCCTCCCAGGAGGGGAGAGCAGTGTTTGACATTGATGAATACTGTGGCGGGGGGTGCTCTTTTAACTTTCCCTCTCCTTATTCTCCTTTTTCCTTCCTTTTGGCCTTACAAGTACAGAGGAAGCCTTATATAGCTTCTCCCTCCCTTCCTTTTTTGACACAAAAAAGTGCCTTATTGCGATTCCGCACGCATCGCCAGCTAACTGCAGTAGCATGCTCTCACCATAAAGTGTGCAAATTCGTTTCCACGTGTCTGTGTGTGACTAAGTCTGTGTTTTGAAGGGAAACTGGCGAAGACAGACAGCCTAGGAGAATTCTGTTTGTGTTTGATTCAATTGCCCTAGGTAATGTAGAGGCATTTATAAACAGCTGGAGGCAAAGATTACATTCTAGGTCAAAAGTGGGATTAATTTTTTGTATTTCTTTTACATATATCTAGACAGATTTGTGGTAGTTCTGAATTAGTAGTTGCAGCTATGGCCAGATGTGCATTGGATTATTGATGTAAAGTGAAGCCTCATTTCTCCTCTTCTATTTTTTTTACAAAGAGACTCTTCAAAACCCTTTTATGTTAGCTTTATTTTATATTCATATTCTCAGATTATCTGACGGATAAAGAGTTTAGCGCCAAGAGCGGTGCAAGTGTGAGCTTTGGCCACAGGTTGATTACTCTGAGAGATTGTGCTCATATTTGAGACTCAGTTCCCATGGTAACCAGTGACAGTGGTACACCTGACCTACATATGTGCTGTATGTACACAAACAAGAGCCAGCTGTCTTTAAGTGCCTGCCTGTGCAGAGGGGGACCTAAACGGCTGCTTAACTAGTCTATTGGAGTCTGAACGTACAAATAGAGAAGCAATGAGTGGCTTTGTGAAGCTGTCGGTAAGTTGTGTCAACATGGGATCCCAAAACAAAAGAACAAGCAGCCCTGATCTGTTCGTGAACATGTGAATATCATAATTGTGCTGACATTTAGATTTGGATGCAGTAGCAGTTGTTTTTATTAATGTTTTCACCCACTTCTGGTTTTCTCTCTCATTTTGTGATCTTCTCAGTTTGTGACTCCTGTCGGCTCAGGTTCCTTGAAACAAACAGCTGAAGTCCATCATCCCATCACCATATGTCACATATTTTTCTCATTTTTCAGCCATCAACTGACAGATTGTTCGGTTTTTTTAACCACTCTGGGAGCACTTGGACCTAAAAGTTTTCAAAATTTTAACTTTAAGTCTAACTTTCACCCTCCTCTGCAAACATCTTCTTGCCATTATCAAAAATGTAATTTGTAAACATAATTATTTTAATGATCCCATTTTAAAGTAATATGTACTTCCTTTTCGTCATATGATTTATTAATACTTATTGATTTCTTAGTGATCTGTGTCTGTGTTGGCAAAGTATAAATGATTGATTAGAAGTTAAGAACTAGATAATGATAATTTATTTAAAGACTTTTTTTAATCAAACGTTAAGCAAAGTAAAACTCCCTTTTAAGCAATCCATTGAACTACTATTGACAATCTTAATTTTGATTAGTATTATTGTGTCATGTACTGCATGCATTAGAGTTACTGTGTCTGTATATGATCAAGGGTAATAATTTCATTATTTACTTTATTATTTTATTATATTTTTAGATTATTTTAGAGTATGTGCATGAATATGCATTTTCCAATCAATTTTATGACTAATTCTCCCAAGTTTGACATATTTTCTTCTCGATTTGTGTTGTTTTGCTTTGTTTGCTTGAAATAAACCATTTCCAAATCCATTTCGCCCTTTCTTGTTTGCAATTAAAAGCTCATTCCCACTTCATTTTTTTGTATTTTTTTTCTAAATCACTATTGTTTACCTAATCTTACATTTTTTTTCCTTTTTTTAGGATTTTTTAGCTCTGGAGTGATTGCGTGTCAAAATGCATTCTACATAAAGATTTAGCAGGCAGATCAACTCAACTAAAACTAATGTTCCAAACAATCAGAAAAATACAAATATGCAAACATGGCTTTCTGTGACTAATGAATACATTTGTTTTGCACTAACCTCTAAATCCTCATAGATTTGGAAATTGCTTTTTCTTTTTCTAATTTCTCCCAAAGCTTTTCTACTATAAACTGATCACTGATGGTTTTACTATATTTTGTGTGCTTCTCGGTGACCTGATGGTAAAGCTCCTTAGAAGGATGTTTCAGATAAGTAGTCTTAACAAATTTCCAACGCATAGAAACAAACAAGAAAACTCAAAAACTTAATAAAAGATGCAAAATATGATGATTCCAGAGAAGTTGTAGCCAACGGTCCTTTCATTCACCCAAGCCAGTGGGAAAAATATCCAGAGAAACTGACAAACCTATCCACCCCCCACATGCAGCTTTCCAAAAATTAACTTTTTCTTACCTGCATTTATGCTTCTTTTGATTCAAAATTGGTATTGGCTGATTCATTTATTTTAAAATCTTGAATCTAAAAGCAAAAGTTTAAAATACATGTAAATATATCCTCAATTTGGATAAAGGGAAAGTTTCATTCAAACAAAAGTCCAAGTATTAAGCTTTGTGGTTAGAAAGGAATGTGGCACTGTTATAAGTGACACATTTTTACTGTTTTAAATTCTGGCCATGCAAAGATGAGTATTTCACAAAAATTTGACATAAACTACCTAAAATAAACTCATTGCAGTCAATTTTCCTGTAGTTCAAAGCCATTAACAAAACCTACAGATAAAAATCACTTTATGGGATTAGAGAAAGAAAGCACTTGATCTCAGAAAACTGAAGCACCCTAAAATAAACCGTTTTTGCTTTGGCGCTGCTGCAGTATTCTGAGTGCCGGAAGCAGTTCTGGCAGTGATATGGACGAGAGCAAACAGAGAAGTCAGAACAACATCAGAGTCAGCAAAGCCCTCGAGCTCTTGATAGAACAAAGCAGAGCTAACACAGTCAGAGTGTTGACAAGGTTTAATCAAATAATTGTCTTTCTTGTTTTAATCATTTTATGTAAAAATCTGTTTTTTTTTACATTTGTAGGGATTTTAGTTTTTTTTTTTTTTTTTTTTTTAATCACCAACTGTTTTACAACAGTTATGGCAAATAGATTCTTCATCCACAGAAAAGACAATCCAGGGTCAATAATTATAGGTTTTGTTCCTTAAAAAATGTTGACTCATTTGCTCAAGCAAATCAGACGTCTCTTGGCAAAGAAATAGCTAAATCTATGCAAGAAACATAACCTAGATGCATGCAAATTCCCACATTTACAGCTGCCCTACATGTCTTCATTAGCCAAGTTGCCTCCATTATGAAACAGGACACTTCCCTGTTTTCTTTGCTCCACTTCACAACACTTCAAGGGTGCAGATATGCCAGATAGGAACTCAGTACAATTTCATGCAATTAGTGCAGCTTAGAAACATTGTTTTGTGTGAAATAAAATGTAATGCAAGCCGGTATATTTGCTGAAAATAAAAAGCCATGCCGATGTGAGAATGATGAAAGTAAACACCAAATTCTGTCAGGTAAAAACTGTTACAATCTTTTTACGACATTCTGTGTTAGGGTTAACAATGTGAGCCTATTCTTTAAAACCCTTTTCTTAAACTCTTTTGGTTTTCTAAAAATTCTTTAAATGTTAAAGTTCTTTTTAATTTTTTTATACAATGTAAAACGTTCTCTATGTCTCAAGCCTCATCTGCTCCATTTTTACTTTATGCAACATGTTCAAAGAACTTGCAAACCTTTGCTCTCCCCCTTCTGTTTTCTCCCGCACTTTCAATACAAGATGTTCTCACTGTCCCCCGGTGCTTTGTAATCCAAAATAGCCGTTACTTCTCCTTGTCTCCTTGCTTTTTCCCTCTTCTCTCTGCTCCAAGTTTCATCGATTCTGCCATAGCAGGGCATGGGACAATGCTCCCCTGTGGGGCATCCTGGGTAATAAATCTAATTCCTGTCTACATGCGGAGGCTTTTGGGAAGGTTCTGGCCTATTTTCACCCAGACAAATATATCCATGATATGGAAGAAACTGGGCCAAAAAGTAACACAGAGATGCAACAACTTGAGTGAATTTCCAAAATCCCTTCAGCTCCTCAGTCCAAACCTTAAGCATTTATGCACAACAGGTTCATGCTGCTGATTAGTTACACACAGGGATAGATCAATGACCTTTACAGGACCTTTGCTTTTTGAGAGAATGGCTTAAATTGCTTCCTTTGTCCTTTAAAAGCATGCACACCACCCTGCTCTGCTTTAAATTAGCAAATTCTACACTCAGATTTTGATTTGTTCATTTTATTCAAACAAAACACAGTTAATTAAAAAATCAGATTATCCACAATATAGGATACTTTGAGCATATTCATTTTTTTCTTTTTAGTCAAAAATAATAAAGCTATAGGATCTTGTAAAATATGACAGTACCATCATGTAAAGCATACTTGTTGCTAAATAACATTCTGAAATTATTTATACTGAGAAAAAAATCCATGAGCCAGGAGGAATAGGAACACCAACAACAAGTTGGAATGATCAGGGATTTAAAAGAAAACCAATGTAAACATTTTTAAAGTTTCAAAAGGGTTGCGTATGATACAGGCACACACACACCCACACATATATATATATATATATATATATATATATATATATATATATATACATGCTGTATACATGTTTGAAATAAATTAAAGAAACACTGAAGGATAAAGGAAAACATTAAAGAAATGTTATGCTTGATCATATCTGTAGTGTTGATTACACTACAGACATATACAGATATAATTTTTATAGCAAAAGCTAAAGTTGTAATTGTCCAAAAGTGACAGATTAGAGAAGCTGTGTGTAACACATATGCTCCCTATTACTCAACATGCAGACAGTCTTGTCCAGAATGATCACCTGTGACAATGATTATTAACGGTTTAAAGGTTATTTTTCTTTACAGATTTTGGTTTCATTAATGTGACTCACCTTTTCAACCCTATTTTCTAATTGTCACTTTGAAAAGGCTCTCAGCAGAAGGGTTGTGCATGTACATTTCAGAAAATGTGAATCACCTACTCTTCTGATTTCAATTTGACACTGAACAAGAAGAGTGTGAGGTCTGTGCACATCTGCTGCGACACTGCACACGAAAACACAAAAGCAAAACGAGCATCTATTAGCTGCAGTTGTGTCTGCAATTGGGTCACGGGAATAAAGCTATTCCATTTTTTATTTAATTTTATATAAACTGTTTCCCTGACTGCAGTGGACATCTAAAAAATACAGTTAAAAGCCCAGAGATGAGGAAAAGAACAAGTTTTTTTCTCTAGATATAATATTTTATATGAGTTATTGTGCCTTTTGGCCATAATTTTCCATCATCACCTTCGTCGTCCTGGAGCTTGCATCAGATCATGAGCGGTTCAGCTGGGAATCTTTCTCCTTGAGTGGGTAATCATAATTAAAGATGGAATTTATAGTCTGGAGAGCAACCACTTCAGATTTTATTGCGGTGTTCCAGAATTGGAGTGGAGCACTTTTTATGTGTGTTATGGGAGAATGTCAAGACAATATATAAAAGTTTAGTCATCACATAACAGACGTTAAGGGACACTAACTGTAAAATCACTCAGTGTAAAATCTCTGCTCTTTGACCTGGAGACACACAAGGAAGAAGAAATGATGAAAAACGGTATTCAGTCTTTGTGCTTTTTTTCATTGCCCTTTTAACAGATCTACTGGGGACAGATGCTTCAATGTTTTCTTTTTAGACACTGTTAATTTCTGCCCACAGAGACTGCTTCTCCCAGCACAAAGTGCACAGATACAGCACAGTATGTGCTGATCCACTATGCATGAAACATTGCCACAATTAGCCTGGAAAATCTTCTTTCTCCTCAGTTTTAGCCCATCCCTCTTTTATCTCACCATTTGCAACAGAGGCAAGTTATTTTTGACAACCTTTGGAAAAACAAACTGACACGACCGTCTTTGTTTGAAGCCTTTGTGCCTTAGGTCTGACTTGAAGACGAGTTGATCTTCGATTAATCGACCATTGAAGAACATTTCCTGTATAATTGTTTTACTCGGCAGGTTTCAATGCTTGCATTTAAGGATTTCTTTACAGTTATTTAGATTATTTTAAGAATAATCCAATTTGAGGCAATGTATGAACGATAATGGATTCATAATGGAAGCTGTGAACAAGCCTTGGAAGCATAATTAATATCATTTTACTGGAAGTCACCACTGGTTTTGTAGAATAAAACAATTAAACATTTTGTCTCTTTTTTTTATAATTAAAAAATGTTTTTACTTCCTTAGAGTCCTAAAAAGCTCCCCAAGAAACACAGGTCCCTTAAAAACTTTAAATCAAAGACTTTAAAACAAAACAGTTCATTTGCTCCATGTTGATGTGCTGATTTTGTAATGGAAAAAACAGCAATGGTTGTGTTCTTTTTTTTTATGTTTGTCGCCTTTGAGCTGCTTGTAAGAATCAATAGTTTGGTTCGATTCTCATGCTCTGATGACTGAGCTACTGATTGGTCCCCATTTTGGGAAATTGTTCACAGCTGCAGCTAGGATTGGCTGCAGCCTCTGCAGAAAACCATCGCAGCAGGTCTGAGAACATAGGCAGACACTTTATCCCAGGAACACAGCTTTAATGCGTTGCCATCCTGCTCACAATTTCCACAGCTGAACATGTCTGCATATTCAGTCACTCCAATGGACTGTGCTGCACAGGTCAAATTATACTGAAGGCCGCCTTCGGTTCGATAAGGTCCTCACATAGGAAACATCTGGATGTTCAGAACACAAATATATATATTTTTTAAATCGCAGATTGAGTCATTTTCTCACTATAAACAGAAGCTTGCAATTTGGGGCAAATTAGTCCCACAGACTACTGTGATTGCCACCTTTATCTATTTTTGTATGTGCAACTCTTACACCATGACTTGCTGTTAGGCTGCTTAGAATAGAAACAGCAGATTTCCTGTACCTAATTCACAACCCACAATAAAGAGTGTCTCAAATATGCATGCTGCTCATGTTTCATTAAGCACACTTGTCATCTCTCGGCACAGTTTGCTGAATGTCGACTGTGTATATTTATTTATTTATGTTTGCAAAAAAAAAAGGGCAAAAACCCTCTCGTTTGAGCATGTGCAGACTGCCTGCCTTGTAAAATTACATTTTTTGTGGGGTCTACATGAGAAAATAATGCTCACAGGAGAAAAGGAGTACAGCATCAGAGAAAGGATTATGTTATTCACCAAACTTGATTTATTAAAAAGTATTTCCTCAACCTTTCATGTGCATATTTCACTTAAACATGTGACTAGATTGATTATTGTAGGCCTTTGTGCCATCCACCCTGTTTTTGAAGACTTTTACAGTTACTTAGACCACCTTGTCATGCCTCAAAGACCAACTCAGATGAAAATCATGCTTTGGGTGTTTTTAACATCTCATTGTGGTATTTTTCTAAATGACAGATTAAGAAAATTAAGCTCAAATGGCATTTATTTTAAGTATTTCTTTATTGAAATTGTTGTCAATTACAAGCAAGCAAAAAACAGCAGATTGAAAAAGAGCTTTTTTGTAATTAGGAAAGGGAGGGGATAACTCCACATCAACAGTACTGCCCTAATTGTTCAGGACTGTGGACTGTCCTAGACAGGAGCAACTGCATTTTATGGGGACATCAGGTGTGTCTTGCAGTTTTGATGCTTCTGCAGATTTTCCACAAAGAACATCATGATTATTGTTGCCATTGTCGTGCGTGTGGTAAGTGTATCATCAAGTATTTATGAGAATAATTAGTAAATTGTACGTGATTAGGACGTCCAAGTGATGATGGTAAATGAAATATACTTATTTAGTGCCTTTCTACCTTCATGGAAGGCGCTTTACAGTCACTGTCCCATTTACACACACATTCATGCACTAATGGCGGCTCTGCTGCCTAACACTGGCGTGAACCTTCCATCAGAGGCAATGTGGGGTTCAGAGTCTTGCCCAAGGACACCAACAGGCAAGGTAGGAATCTAACCTGCAATCTTCTGATCAGAGGACGACCACCCTACCGCTGCACCACGGCCGCCCCACATGATGTTGTTGTGCCGTCACGCCACATACTAGTAGTTAGTAAGGTACTGACCTCGCGCAAATGCTCCACACGTGGGGTGTGCAGGTGATAGTATGCTAGTGTCCGTAAGACACATATGGGATTTCCACACAAACTACCTTCTCTTTGTCTAAGTTACTTATTCCTAACAGTCAATGAGCGTGCACTTGTCATGTGAGCAGCACTACTGTCTCTTTCCACAGCTCGCAGATTTTACATGTTCATTAGAACGCCCGCAGCTTGTCCATTGAAAAAAATGTGCACGGACAATTTCACTCTACATGTTCACTGACCATTCAACAACTTTGATATTTTGCGCTTGCCATGTGCGTACCCCATGCAGGTTTGCCCAGAGAGATCGAGCTAACATTAGGATAGCAAAAAAAAAAAAAAAAAGACAAGCGATAATATTGACGCTATCCAGCTGTACAGTTTTGAACCAGATGCCAGCTTGGACGAGGAAAACAAAGACAACAATTGATCTATTTGTGTGCAAGTGGAGGATTTTAAATTGTAGCGGAGAATGGAGCCTTTGGCCTGTCCTCAACACTCACTGCGTCACAAACCTGAGCTTTAACAACCCGTGGGTTTTTGTCTGCTCCAGATCCATCACGATTTGCATTTGAAGAAATTACTCAGAAACACAGTTTTAATCTTAGTGTGTTTTCAGAGTCCGCTTAATTTGGTCTGGATCAAGTCCCGAACCCTGTGTTTGGTCTGTATTCAGACTACCTCAAAAGGTGAGTCAGAGAGCAGTTCCTGGTCCTGGACCAGGGTCCGTTTGGGTGAATTTAGACTGAAAATTTGCTCGGGATTATCAGGGGAAACAAACTCTGGTTCACTTTTTTGGACCAAATGTGTTCAGTCTGAATGCACCCTAAAATTATTTGATATATGTCCTCCATCGTGAGAAAAATGCTACACGAGCATGCTAAAAATGTATGGGTTTTCAAGTATTTACCTCTGAAATCCCTGTATGAGTAATTAAAATAGTAATGTGTGAGGCAGCTGTACATTCACACACTCACCCCAGATTTTGGATCACTGACTCTTAAGCACATCTGGTTTGCTTGCCGTCCCAAAAGGCTGTGTTTCCTGGGTCAGCAGGGATGTGGAAGATGGGCAGAAATACTAAAGAGCCACAGCTGGCTTCAGCCTGTTTCTCCAGTGTGCACTCCACAGCTGAAGAATGCGGCTGCTCAGGGCATCAGAGAAATAGATCCCCCAGAACACTGAGCTCTAGATGAAGGTCTGATCAAGAGTGTGTTCAGGTGCCTAAAGGTTATTGTTATTGATACATTAAAACTATGATAATTAAAGGACTTTTTCTGTTATCGGACCCTAAACTTGCCCCAGAATATTGACATCACTGGATTTGAAACAAAACTTACTTTATTCTTTGAAATGTCCGCAGACATCATGCATTTCCATCACATATGTCTCGATCATATTTATAGTAGCTCATCACAATCAGTGGCAGTGAGTCTGCCAATGACAGATGGTGCTTCCTCTGTGGGCCACAGCTCTTTAGCAAGACGTGTGATCTAAAGTACACAAAAGAAGTCAAAGAGGAAGATGTAAAATGTGTAACATGAAAAGGCAAAATGTGAAACGAAACGATTTTCAATGCTTTGAAAATCAAAGAGAATATTTTTTTCCCCATCAGCTTTTCTTTTTCACATATGTGAAGTTCAGAATGACTTATTTGGTGCCAGACTTTTCCTAACTGAGTTCTTTTGTGCACAGGCTTCACTAAAAACACAGTTACCTGTTTAAATACCGTGGCACAAAGTGCACAGAGTAATTTTAGTCATTTTTTAATAACTGACGGTTTTTATGGGATCTATCTTTGGCAGACTGAGGCATCTCTGACGCAGACGGTGATGGAAACACCTCAGTGTAACATAAAATGCCCATTAACTGGCATTATTGGCAAATAACTTGAGCAAACACAACACTCCATTAGGTAACATTTCCATGTCCTTGAAGAATAAGACAAAAAATAATCTAAATTTTTTAACTTTAAGATAAAAAATTACCAGAATTAAAATGAAACCTATTTTACATCTCTGTATCACGACAAGATTGACCACTTTTGTAGCTGCAGCTTGACTATTTTTTCTATTGCTGTCTCTTTTTTGTATCAAAAGATAAGAAAGAGGAAGATAATGAGTTGTACATCCCACAGCAATAATTGGTTGGCTTTGAGATTTAGGGTTTAAACGCCCCTCCACAAAAAGCCACTTATGTATATCCTCCTAAAGTCATTAACTTTTCAGGAAAAGTGCAATGTTTGAAAACTTTTTCCTTTTACTGTTTTATCTTTCTAGACATAATAGAACTTCATCTTAAAAGCCAGGTAAAGCTGATTAAAAATCTGCTCGGAATTTGCTTATGGATAATTATTTAACCATACAAATATAAGTGCTTCCTTTTTAAAAAAAATAAGGATTAATGTAAGAAGTCAACTTTCCTTTGACGTGCTCCTAGAACTGTTGGGCCTGTGGCCATCCAGCAACAAACATGAACTCAGCAAAATAATACAAATAGGAAGGAAGACTCTGTTTACACACAACTGTCAATAGCAGCTGTTTACATTTTAGCCCAAGTGGAGCTCAGTGAAATTTGCAAAACTTCCAGGCCTGGATAGAGAACCTTAGCCATTTTTCAGGGTGCTTCTGTAAATAACCCATGCGCTGCTCAATTTTTATGAGTTCATGCAAATGCAGTCCCTCAACAGCTGTCTTATTAGCTCTTTAACTTCAATCCACTCAGCATTGCCCTGGATTATCATGATAGTGGTTCTGCATTTCTCTACAGAACCCAGTTTTTCTGCAAAGTCAGTTAAATTTGTGTTTTTTTATAGTCTGATACAGAGGAAAAGGTTATTTAAAGGGCCTATTGAGTCTTACTTCTTTGTTGTAAAGAATTTTACAAAAATAACTCATATTTCATTGATAATTTGTTCTTTTGTGTGACAAATTAATTAAATTAAATTAGCTTAAAACAGTAGTAAATGGGTCAGATGAACTGACCTGGTGCCTGTTTTTCTTACATACTTTGCTCACCATGACGCCCCCAATAAATCCCCCAATCTTCTCTGATGTGTTTTATCCTGTCATGAAACACAATTTTAAATTTCACACCTCCCACTAGGTACATAAAATGTAATATCATTTTTGATTTATCATCCCACATGCTGTTCTCTCCTGCCAATCACATCCCCCCCGTCTCCTGATAGGGAATTTAGCAAATACGACAAAGCCTTTTTCTTTCTTTCTTTAAAAAGTATCACTTTTTTAGTTATTCTATTTTCATTCTGATCTTTGTTGGAAAATTGTTGGAAAACTGGACCTGCAAAGTTTTTATTTTGTTTAATAAAGTTTGTAAAAGTTGATGTGGATGTCTGCGCACTCTCTAGTTTAGAAGATGAGTTATCTCCTGACACACCTGTTTTCATCCAGTTCAGATCATTCAACAACTTTAAGTGCTCCCCAAAATTTCTGCATCCCATTTCCTTTTTGTCTCTCATGTTCCCTCGACATTTCCTCCCCCTTAACACCTCCAATCACAATGCATGATGGTGCATTATCAGAGAGACTCATCCCCGAGGATCTTTAAATAGGTCTGACGTGTTTGCATGGGAAGAATGACGCAGATGCGTCCATGTGAGTAGATGGTGTAGCCCACAGAAGAGAAGCAGACACAGGGGGGGAATTGCAAAAGGGAAATGGGACTGAGCAGGGGAGGAGGAAAAAGGGGGAGGAAAGAAAGAAGATGGGGGAAGTTGGAGCAGAAAGGGAGATGCTAGTGGGAAACAGATGAAGAGGGGGACTGTGAGGGGGGACAGATTGATGAATGCGTGTTTGTGCATGCCCCAGTGAGGCAAATGCCAATTTAGCACGCCAAGCAAGTGTTTCAAATTGAAGTAATGTTTAGAAAGTGGCCAGAGGGAGGTTCCGCTTAGATTCATTTCTCCCCTTTGTTTTTACCTTGAAGTCATTGGGAGACTCGAAGACAACAAAATAAAACTAAACAAATTAGCTAACCATTATCCACAAGTGATGGTGTGCACGCTGCAAAACGCTGGGTGTCCCTCTGCTTCAGACAGAGCAGCTACAAGCATATGCATGAGCGAGCAACACGGAGGATGCTGAAGCTGAATATAAATCTCCTGCATATAGAAAGCTTGTAGACCTTTTGAAGTCTGCTGCAAAATGCGAACCCTGCATCCACTTGAAAGCTGAGTATTTTCATTTCCTTTTTAGTTTTTCTATGTTTTCTGCAGAACTACCCTAAGAAAAGAACACATTTGGACTTCATAATAGTGCATTTTGATCAGAAGACAAGTAAGCTGAGAATTTATTCCAGGTCTAAAAAATAACCTTTGTCAAGTAAATACTCAAATTTAAGCACACGTACATCCAGTTTGCCTTGTTAGGCCAAATTTAATTGTAAATTATTAGTTACATGTTAGTAACATGTACATCCATAAATACAAAATAACTAAAAACATTGTTCTTTTTGACCCAAAATGTAAGAATAAAAATACAAAAGACAAAAAAGCAACATAAAAATCTTCATCTCAGGTGTGAGCATTACACTTAATTTTGTGTTTGAGCCCGGTTTACTGTTTGTGCAGCTGATCGTACTGAGGTGCATTGAAATCATAGTAGAGTGTCCTTGTATGTAAGGTGACACGTGAGTGTGTGCACACCTGTACAAACACCTGGACAGATCAGAGGTCAGAAGCCTTGGCAGAGCAGAGAAGGTTTAGTGTCACGAGATGCTGGAGCACGTCTGTTGTCAGACTTGACTCCCTGGAAGGACCGGAGAGATTTTGATAAATGAACATTTACATTTTTAGACATGGATGCATCAATTTTTCTGGCTAATTTAATCTGATAACAACCCAGAGTAAAAACTAATTTCCTGCATGTGTTTGCTCTAATTTGCATAAAATGGACTTAAAAGTGACACAGACATTAATAGAAACAACCTTTTTGGATTTTCTTAATTTCATATTTACCCAAATACTGAATCCACTGCAGTATTGTGAAAAACAAAAATCCTTTTAAAAATGCTATTTAATGACTAAATACATTTTAAAAGAAAATGAAAAGGATCGTGGCAACAAAACATAGCGGTCCTTTGTTTCTGCCTCAACATGAGTCCGCGCGCTCATTAGAACGGCATGAAAGCACAATTATCACATTTTCTGAAGTGTTCAAACTGTCCTGGGCTAATCAGTGAAGCGAGAAACCACAAAGGGCGTAAGAAGGCATGTTGCTGCTCGCCACCCAAAGCTTTACATCGTGTAGTGGCATTTTAGATTGACAATTTGGAGTAAACCCTCTTTGCACGTGAGGGGAAAGGATAAGGAAATATTAATAAATAATGAGGAATGCTAATGCGACCATGCAGCTTTGATACAAGTTCTTGGTAAATCCTTTAATATTTTGTATAAAGAGTGAAAGACAAAAGAATGAAAATGGAATGGGCTTGCTAACTAAATATGGTATTCATAGTTCTTACTTTTGTGTTTTTTGTGATTAAGCTACTGCACAAAAAAGAAACTTTTTGTTTTCCTGAGTAGACAGAGAAAGGTAGCCAATTTAAAAAACTAAAATCAGTAGATCAGCTGTTTCTGAGATATAGAAAAAGTCGACAAATTTGTTCAAAAGAGGGAAAAAAAAGAGCATGATCGAGCCACACAATACTTTTGATTGCATTCATCTTTTGAAAAACCACAAAGCCTGCAGCTGATGTGTTTCTGTGGAGAGCATAAAGGAAGCTTATAGACTACCTTTTGTTTGCTGCTAGGCAACCTTAACTGTATAGCTGATTGGCAGTGGTGTGGCGGAGTCTCTCTGCTTGTTCACCATCCCGGTGTAACACGTTTCAAGTTTGTCAAAGATGGATATTTTACATTTAGGAAAGGGGGGACAATTAAATGAAGGCCCAATCTGAATTCCTCCCCTACCCCTACGGCTTCTCCCTTTCCATACAGTTATCCCTCCAAGCGGAGAGATATGGAAAATTATGTCTACAAATTCGAACGTCACTACCACTTAATGATGTCATCAATAGTCGCTGGTCATCAAAGTTAGCGCATAGTTGGTAGCGCTAAAAAAATACATAACAAAATCAGTTTTATAGCTTTAAAAAGTCGTGCTCAAACAAAAAGTGACTGAACATTTAAATGTAAACTTCTGTGCTTCAGAGCACACCCACTTGAAGAAATGTGTATCTCTTCCGTGGCGTAGAGCGACGTGTGTCACCCTTGCGGGTAGCCAGCCCCAAGCCCTCATGGCTCCTCCTCAAAAAATCACATTCAGACACCACTACAGCTTCAAATGCCCCTACAGTTGGAGCTAAAGGGAGGAGCCAGAGGGGTAGGGGAGGAATTCAGATTCGACCAAATACTGAATGATTTAAAGCCATTTTTAACCATCTAAATTTTTGTTTTTCCATTATTAAAGAAATTGCTGAGCTGTTGACTAACAATGCAAGTCGACTCATCTCAAAGTGAGGCGAACAACCATTTTAGCCAGACATAAATGCAAAAATGAAGCATTTTGGGCAACTAATGCTTCTGTATTGTGTTTTTTTGCATCACAACTATCTTGATTTTTCTAGTCCACTTGCAGCTGCAATGGGAACACTACACTACTGGGGCAGGAAGAATGTCAATTTAAGATGAAGTGTTGCTGGAAACCCATAAATCATTGCTTTATATAGAAAAGGTTCTGAAACTGCAGGTGAGAATCGTATTTAACTCAACACAACTTTACAAAATCACTTTGTTCACATACTTTTTTAACTAGGAGTTCACTAAGTTGTTTTAAAGGTAAAAATGCATAATTTAAAATGAAATTCAGGTGTCCCAAGTTTGAAAAAGTAATGCATTTTACTATAATATGTATCTAATTTCTTGAGAACATTTTTCGTTTGGTTTTAGAAAAGACAGATAAGGTTGACCATACAGTAGTGGTGGGGCAACACTCCCACTCACACCTCATAAGTACATTTCTAATAAACTCCTGTTGTTCTGCAGAAACTAAATGTTCTAGAAAATTACAGGTTTTTTTTATTTTAGCTAAAAAAGAAAATCATAATAAAAAAACCCCACTGGGAACGCTTTTAAAGCAGATCAAAAGATGATCAGAGTGGATCTTTTAACAGTCCACCTGTTACTTCTTGCGTTGTTTAACACCACATACTTTATTCAGAGTTTCAGTGTCAGAAATATTTTTGGTCAAGCATGTTTTTAACTTTAAAACTCTTCTCTTGTGTTTCTCCATCTACTCTTGGGTTTGAGCCAAAACTAACTGGAGAGGCTGGCTGATTCTGGTCGAACAGGAGTCAAAGAACAATTAAATTTAAACTCTTTTCCTTTTGAGTGCCATTGTGCAACAGACTACAGTCCACAAATTCAAGAGATACCAGTGCAGTGGAGGAGAATTGGACCCAACACCGTGTGTTTGTGTAACAAGCAATATCTGACAGTTGAAACTTTGCAGGAAATCGGATCTGAATGTGAATGCTGTGATGGATTTTCACAGTGAAACTGGAACTTTGAAATAGATTTTGTGTCCTCAGGTCCTCGAAACACGTGCAACAACAAATGACGGCTGCCGTTTTTAACTAGGGTTGTTCTGTAATTTGTTACTGCTTGATAAATGTGCTGCATGAGTTGCCTGAGCACATACGATCGAGTTTTGTGTTTTCAATTTTAGAAACATTCTTTTACAACATATACTCACACAGCAGAAGCATTCACATGGCAACAAACATTGGAATCATGGAGGAAGAAGAGGTCATTTTATAAAACTTCCATCCCACCCCCACACTTATGAAAAAGCTTGCTCTTTTTCTCAACTCTGTAGGCAGAAGGACACTTGAAGAAGTTCTGCCACAACAAAGCACAAAAGCTAACCGTCATGGGGTCTTGTGTCATTCAGTTTGTGCTTTTTCCATGCTTATGCATTTAGAGGGTCATTTTATTAGCTAATTATTAATTCTTCAATTTTCAAAGAAAACGTTAAAAATAAAAGGATTTTTAGAGCAAAAACCCTTCAACAGAATCTGAAAATGATTGAATAATGGTCAAGGATGGATTTATTACTTCGCACAATCGTTTTAGAATGCTTCTTTCCATTATTAGCTGTTGCAAAAATAAAAAGGTTAATAAACTTACTTTATCTCTGCACAACAGCTATATTGTTTGCATAATATGATCAATAATTATCATAAGCTAAAACAAGCAAAAAATTGAGAATTATTTTTATTTTATCCCTGCCTTAATATTTTCTTATTTTAGGTAAACAAAGCAACTGTTCTCAAGAAAATAAACTACTTGATTTTATTTTTTAAAATGGCTCTTCTTGTTTATAAAATTCAAACAAGAACATCCCTCTCACTTTGAATTTCATTCTGTAACTTGATGATAGATCAATCAAAAGTGTGAGCTGCCACTCATTTGAAGGAGCAGATAACAATATGAAGAAAAGACGATGCTCTAACAAAGTCCCACTCGCTTGATTGGCCAGCAGCCTTTAAAGATTTGTTGTAAATGATAGACATTGGGGATTTTTGAGCATCTTCAGCTGAAATAAAGTGAAACTGTCTAGACAGCAATCAAGGAACTTTTATATTTATCATAAATGGTTATGTTTCTTTACCATGTAAAACTTCTTTAAATTCATTGAACAATAGATTTATTATCATTTCACCTCTTTCTTGCTCCTTTATTAGAAATGTATATCATGAGTGTTTTTTTCTAGAGCCTGTCACTGTGAATGACGGAAATGCTGGATTTGACAGACGTTTCCTTTTTGAGTTCATCATGAATATATTTTTTTTACAAAGACCTGGTTTTACCCTATGTGTGTTTCTCACAATGACTTGATAACAAAATCACCTTTGCTTCAGAGTTTGAACGTCCAAGATGTCATGGCGAAAGGTTTCATGCAATCACCTTTATTGTTAGCGTTCATTCTTAACTGCTTTTTTTTTTACACATTTTCTGTTTCTGCCATCGACTGTATATATGAGAACTAAACTGAGAGGTCTCTCTCCACTTGCATTCCAAACAGGAAGTGGTTCCAAGAAGCAAAAATACATACACTTCCATTGAGAAATAAACAGCTATTCCTCAGTCATTCCATTTGACAGAAACATCTTTTTTTAACACATTCTTGCTAATCCTAATTTCTTTCATAGCATTTTTTCTGTAGTGTAGTTTTTCAAGTTATGAACAAATTCATCAGAAACCTTAAAAAAAATATGTAGACTTCCAACGTTTTAAACATTTGATTGACAGATTCACACTTTCAAGTGGTAGGGGTGTGGACTTGGAACAATCTCACTCCTGATTGGTGAGAGTGGTTGCCATAGAAATGATGATTCAGACTGACTAGAACCAATCACTGCTTACTGATTATTTCTGTTTCTAACATGGGGATGTTTGTACCTAAAAAAAAGCGAATTCGTTTACTTTATTGCACTGGAGTAAGTAATTTTTGTATGGATGACATCACACTCACTTGCTCCAGTTCTCTTATACAGTCAATGGTTGAAACTGAAGAAATAGTAAAAAAGGTTAGTTAATTAAGTGGTCTACTCTGCTTGTTGTTGGTCTCAAAATAATCTGAGAAACTTTTTTGTTGCTCTAATTTTTTGGCTTTTTTGATTTGATTTTGATTTTTGATTTTTTGATTCTCCAACAAATGATCTCCAGCAATGATTCTTATCATTGACAGGGACCAGTGGGCTCCGTCTGTGGACTGCCTGCTCCTTTTTACCACTCCTAAAAGCGTTTTCTTTCTCGAGCATTAAACAGCACTTATCGAGTCACATCCTGTCACCAGCCTTGCTTGATAACTGAGATTACCTTGGCAACAAAACTGTGTGTTTACACCAGATGCAAAGGCAACCACTACGGAGCGCATTGAACGTGTCTTAATCGTTACTTTGAAGCAGCAGGGAGATGCAGTCACACATCAAACTTTGTCACTGCTTCACAGAATTAAAATTGAGATCACAGGTTGTAACAAGATGCTGGGAGGGTGCATTTCACTTTTCTTTATTTCATTCAGAGGGTTGAGCAGCTTATGAGTCACACCAGTCTCAATGCCTGCCATTTCCTCTTTTTTCATGCTTCTTTTTATACTTCAGCCTACAAATGTCTGGATCCACCACCTAACCCTCTACCTTGTGAATTTGAAGCAAGTTTCGCATCTGCTGTATAATCTTTGTTAGATTTTCAATAGAGACTGATACAGCAGAAGAATCACAAAAAATAGAGAGCTCGCTCTACAATCAAAGGAGAAGAGGACAAGCACAAAGGTGGTGCAGGGTGGAGCAAAATCTAACAGGAAACAAGTACATTTTGAGTGGAGTTGTGATTCAGTTTAAAGATGAGATGGGAAACCCAACAGGAAAAAACATCCGATTCAATAATGGGACATGCAGGAAAAACAAAATCAGAGACAATCTTTGCAGTTATGGACGTTTCATCATAAATTTGATTTATGGAAATAGAAAACCAACAACAACAGTCTAAGAGCTCAAAATAGAAAAGGTTGAAGCTGGATTTGTCTTCAAATCTCTCAGTGACACCTCCCCCAAGCCCCAATCTACCATCAATCGACTTCTTCCTCAATATAACAAGCATTAATTGAAAAGATTTCTCATAATAGTTAGTTAAATGTCAAAGTTATTAGGTGGGCAAAGGCGCTTTTCTGCGGAGAGAAAAACTGCGCTCAGTTGTATTTGGAATCTTAGGAAAAGATAAATGAATGTTCCTGTAGTGAAATAGGAAACTGAGAATTATGCAGGAAATCAAACTCTCCTGTCTAGACAGAGATGGAGGCGTGCCTTCTTGTTATCAGGGAGGGAGCTGTGTGAACTGTGGTCCAAGCTGGAGAAACTCATTACCACATAATTGAAAGTAACTGCACTGATCATCAGAGGTGATTGTGTCTCATCACTGGGACATTTGCAGTTTAAAAGTAGGCAATAGCATGTTCATGATGGGCCTTGTTGCAATCCAACAGGGGGCTGTGCACCTCAGTGACAGGAAAATAAAACCATTTTCTGTGAGGCGCAGTGCAGAGCGGTGCCTAACAAACATCAGGGACAGTTTTGTCAAATCTTTATAATTATCTCTTTCTCTGGCATTGTTGTTACTTTCACGAAATGAGTCTTCTAACTTGTTGATAATTTCTGGCTCTGCAGCAGCGTACACTCCATATGTTCCAAGAACTGTTAGAGAGCATTTTGTTTTTCAAAATAAAACAAAGAAGGTACAGAATGAAACTAAATAAGACTAATTTAATAAAGCTCTTTGTAAAGTCAACAATGAAATTGACTTTGAAGGTGACCAACAGTCAGTTAAACATCACATGTAAACCAGTCTGACTATCCTAGGTTATCAGACCCACAAAAGCCTCATCTACTTACTGTAAAATTTATGAAAAATGTTTATTCTTTATTTTTTTAAATGTAAACTACAGTTTTAAGCTGCAGAGATTTCTGCTCTTTTTTATGTTTTTTATGATTTGAGGAAAGTGATCACTGTGGCACACTGCAGAGAACATTCTCCTAAAATCAACAGGTTCAGGTTTTCCTTTAAAGGAAAAAAACAGTTTTTTCATATAATTGGAAATAAATTCAGGCATGTTTTTTCATTAATCCGTTAAAACCAACTTTCCAACTGCTTCCACCAACCTTTTGGTGCTCTATATTACAAGAGCCTCACAAAAGACTGCTCATTTAGGACAGGAGTCTGCAACGTTTAATAGTAAAAGAGTCATTTGGGCCTGTTTTTTATGATTAAGTCATAGTAGGAGCCGCCAAGTCATATTTTACCCTTTAGAAAAATTTGATACTACTTTGTGTTTGTTGCACTCTTACTTCTATTGTAAATATAAATTTAATTTCTTTTTGGGTATGAAAAAAGCATTTTCTCAAAACTTCAATTTGTTTTTAAATTTGGACAGAAGCTTGTATGATTCTGTGTTAAAATAATAAACTTGCTGTTCCACACAGGATTATTTCAGCGCTCCTATAAAAGGTTTCAAAAAAACGCAAAACAAAAATGGAATTTTTTTTCTTGTTACACCTAGGCTTACTTTGGTGAATCACCGTCCTTTTTCTATTTACTATTGCTGTTAACCGGAACCTGAACATAAACATGAATTTGATGGTTTATGATCCAGTAGAAAAAGAACTGGCTATAAAAATTACTAACTAACCTTTGGTGTGAAGCATAAGATAATATGTGCTTTCAACTCATAAAATACATGAGCAATTGGAATAGATCTAACTTTTTACAGAAGTTTTTCTTATAATTTGAAACCTGTGGATTCTTGAGAAAACATAGAGTGAGCAAGGCCTTGTGATGTCAGTAGGGATGTAAAAACGTCTATATAGTTCATCTTACATCTGTAGATGTACCTTAGTCAAAACTTTTATAAACTTAAAATATTCTAAATTTAAATAAATGTTAATTAAGTCACGTTTACTTTCAAAAATGACAATAATTTGTTGCGGGGGTATCAGGACGACCCAGATGCAGGAATGAAGCGGAGGGGTGGAATTAGGAGAGTCATTTAATAAACAGAAGGAACCACTCCAAGGGGGAAGAAAACACCAAAACATAATGACAACACTGGCCCTAGAACAGAAGAGAAGGACAAAAGTTGCAAACAGAAAGCCACACTGCAACACAGAGCACAGAAACAGGGGAGCTTAAAAGAGAACAGAAAAAATTAACCAAAGCATAAGCAGCACTGCACCACTCCAGGTAAGACAGGTAAAGAGGCGGAGCCCTCCAGCCACGGCCATCCTGCACAAAAAACAATAGACTGAAAGGAAAAGGAAACTGACAGACTGTGTCATTATTTTATTTTTTGTCAGTCCCTTTGGAGCGGTAAAAGAGCTTCTTCTGGCTGCGGAGCCTCAGGTTTAGGGCAATGCCTGTAACTTAACTTGGAGGAGATATTTGGAAGACACCATTATCAAGACATTTACTGACAAAGCCTCTTTTTTCCTGTTTGACCAGAGCAGGAGCTCTGTTCGCTCAGCCTGCAGTAAGTTGGATCAGTACATACTGGACTTTGACTTGGAACTCGACTGGCACTATCTGACTGCATGCCTGACTTGAATCAGCCAACCAAAAAAGGTTCCTTCACCATCACACTGCCTGTAGTATATTCCAGACTCTTTCCATACTGGTAATGCCAAAGTTATTCACACATTTCAAGAAAAAAATGTCCCCATGAAACATAGAAAAATTTTTTTTTGTATCTCAAGGTATTTTGGCCAAAAAATGTATGTGTTTATGCTTATGTTGGAAGTCAAAAAATGATTGAACAAGTCCACAAACTCGAAACATCTTACAAAGTTCCGTCTTCAGTATTGTCACTGGCAAAATGTCAAAATCACAACATGGGGGAAAAACAGAGGAATACAACTTTACTTTGATTAAGGGTTTTTATTTTATGACTTGGTTTTTTTGCATGTCCGTGCATCTGAGTTGTTGATTGCTGCCTGTCACAACATTGATTGGATCTTGTGTTTGCCCTTGCAATGCTGATTGGTAGACTTGGGATGGATCAGCCAAGTCTGTTGTGACCTTAGTGACGTATATTCTCAAAAAGATTTCTATGGCTTTCATCAATATTTCATTCATGGAGCTGTCTGGCTGTTAGACACATAGTTAAAGCCAGAGATTGAATTAAATCATGTGTTGATAGTGAAGTCGGCTGCGACCTTGGACTTGTCTGTGTTCTGGGCTTATTCTGCTGCATGCAAATTCTGACAAAAGGCAAAAATTTGTATATATTTTTTTAATTAGATGTACAAGTGGACCTAAGATATTAAACTTTTATGCCACAGCTCATCAACAAATGTTGACATTTTAGTGATGGCAAAAGTATGTGCTGAAGCAGAACTCTTTAAAAAACTCTTAAAGCAATCAAGTTTAGCTCTTTAAACAAGGTGTAATTTTCTGTGCATCCTGTGCACTTCAGACAGTGTGATGATAAAAATCAAATTTAACATTTTGTAATTTTTACCTAATTTACTTTTCTTTGTGCTTTTTTTATAGATTTTTTTAGCTAGCTTATTGGTATTGATTCTGGTTTAAGCGTCTTAGGTGCTCTTTGTGTCTGGTTTTGGCTCCACCTTACTGGTATTTCTGGTATTGAGTTATAGGTGTAGATGCAGGAAATTTTGGATTTAAATACAATTTAATATGAATTGGAGACTGAGAATGTAAATGTACTAGATTCATTATTTCTGAAGAAATCTAGTGGAACCTTTACTTTGTCGCTGCTCTAAAGTTCATGAGTCCAAAACATGACAAGCTCCACAGCTTCAAACTCACGTAGGCAAACACGGCCAGTGCAGCCAGCCACCAACATTTAATGAGACGTCTGTGCACGTCCATGCAAGAGACGTATCTACACCAACAAAAAAAGAAAAAGTGTTTCCTTATTTTCAACCCTAAAAAAACACATAAACGGTGAAAGCTCAAACTGTGCTCTCATGGCAAGAAACATGGGGATGGTTACTAAAAAAAGAATAGCATTTCACAGCTCTTCTAAATTGGGATCACCTCAGTTGCTATAGCAATGGTGGCAGACGACCACACTCCGTCTGAAGGTTTGTGTGCTGATTTTTTTTTAAATGCCTCAAGCTTCACACATGCAGTTTGCAGTAATATTGAAGGCGGCATGCACAAATGTAGTATAGCTCATTATGCTGCAGACAATTGTGTGAAGAGTGACTTCTCCCAGCTCAAAACAACGCATCAGTGCCTCTTGAAGCATCTCGTTCTCCTTGTATCACAGCCTTCTCTGACATTCTTCTTTCCTCTCCCGTCTTTTGTCTTTCACATCTAAAGTTGAAGGAAAACACCCTTTCCTATTCCGCCCTCTCTGACCAAGTTTCCAACTTTCAAACACACAACAGCCTTCTCACCAAAAATCCAAGTAAAATCAAAGCGCATACAAAATTCTTTCTATATCTGACATATTTGAAATGATTCATCTGCAGAGGCAGGAGGCTGACATGGCACAAGAGATTTCATGTTGGACAGTGTGTTCCTTATGGTGTTAAAATGAGCATAAATAATGATAATCAGAGGCTTGGGGTCTAGTTCCTCAGAACATCTACAGTCCTGCTGTATTTTAGAACATCACATGAACTAATTTTAGAACATTTCAGTCAAATTAAATTTTTTAAAAGGGTGCAAATTTAAATTACAAAATCTTAATGCTACCAAACATCAAGAAGAGAAGTTTGTCAAGATTTCCCAGTAGAAATCATGCTAAGTCAGTTGAATGATCTTGAAACACATTTTTACAATAAAACAGATCACAATGTCATGAGAATATTTTTAATTGTCGGATTTCTTCTTTTAATTATTTATTTCTGGTAATAGATGCCAGTTTATTGCCCTGGTTTATTCGAAAGAATCTTTTTCAACATTTGCTGCCTCTTGTTTTGTTTTACACCTGTTAACTCTCAACTACACAAAAGAGACCGGTAATTAGGTAGAAATTTCTCAAATACTGTTCTTTATTTAGACTATAAAAGATGCATTCACACAAACTGACTTTAAAGAAAGAAAAATGACTTGATTTCCTACAAATTAGTTGGATGCGATTTTTTGTTGTTGTTGACTTTGTGAAAATCTGCGTGTTCTGATTTGTGCTGTTGTCCCAGTCTTTATTTTATGTCATGAGTTTTTGCCTTTTTGTGCCTTTTCTTTGCAATTTTCCTGCTAAGTTCCCCCTGAATGGTCAGTTAAAGTCCCACTCCAATCATCTTTTGAGCTATTTTATGTGTTCCCAGTGGGCTTTTAATAGTGATCATGCCGTTTTTAGTCAAAATAAAAAAAAATTTAAAAACTGTTGTTTTTCTCAGACGTAGTTTCTGCAGAACAGGGGTAGTTCCTTAGAAATTTGCAATCCCAACTTAACATTACCGGTGCAACCAAAATTCCGAGCAATAATAAAGCTATCCACCATTACAGCTTTGAGCCAGATGCCAGCTTGGTTGAGGAAAACAACAAATCTATTTGTCTGCAAGTGGATACATCAGAATAGAGCAGAGCAGGGATCTTGTGGCCTTCCGTCTATGTCACAACTACAAGCTTTTCCAAACTGCATTTTGTCGCCTAAAGAAATATTCAAAAATACAATTTTGATCTTAATTTTCCTATTGTAATTCTTTCATCATCAGAAAAAGGCAACAAGAACATGTTAAAAAGACCAAACACACAATTTTCTTTGAAGTGGGTGTTAAAACCCTGTTTTTTTGTTGGTTGGTCTCAGCAGAGTCCTTCAGCACCGTAAAACAAAAATACTTCTTACCAGGGACTGACGGCCTAAAATGCAGTCGCCAAAACCAATTTATTTTATTAATATTCAAAAATTGTAAAGAAACAGACAAATTATGCAATAAATTGAAATTATTTTCTCATTATTCTCTCTTTTGAAATTCCCCCAATTTCCTACAACAAATGTAAAATATTTTAAGGACAAATAAGTGTAAAATTCCCATTGTTGTATTTATTTTAAATGAGATTTTCTGACCTGAAAAGGAACAGAATCAGGACAGGAAATGGTTTCCCCATCAGGCCTGTTGTCACCTCCTGTTCTCAGCCCTTGCTGAAAGTGTAACTGAAGAGGATTTACTGCTTGATCTCTCAGAGACAGCTGCATCCACAGAGATCGCTTTCCTTGCTGTGCACTCTCACGGGTCACCAACTATAGGCGTAATATCCAGCTTTCTCCCGTCCTGGGAAGCAATTTGGTTCAGTGAGAAGTCTTTTAAGAGCTCCAGAATAATCCAACAGGGCTGAACAGGGGCAGTTTAGCCCAGTTAGAAAAATGTTGAGTTTTCTCACATCTTTTCTGGTGTGTCAATGTTTAGTAGAAGTGGATCTTTAAAATGTAAAGTTACTGGCCGCGTCATGACAGAAAAATCCCAAGCAGAGAATAATTAATCAACTTGGGAAAACCTTTAATTTGCAGACAAGCAAAAGGTATCCCAATTGACCTTTCTTCGTGTCTTTGCCTCTCATTGAGCTGATCATCTTTCATTGTCAGAAAACAGCATGCACTTACTCGCCCTGTTAGAATTCACCCTGATGACGGCTTCATCTCCATATTCTTCTGTGACTCAAGAGCTGAGAGGCGGCATGATGTGGTTTCAAGATGACAGCACTATCATTCTAACTGCCCTTGAACTCTTTTGCTCTCCGAAGTCAGACTATGACTGCAATCTACACATGTGCTAATTGGGCTTTTCAGACAAAGTCCAGCACATTAAAGTGGTTTCAGGGCCCAATCTAAAGCCAAAGCCCCAGGAAATCACATCAGTCAAGATGACCTTCATACGGTCATCTGTGGACCACACAATGCTGAGCTTTTCATTTTGAAAAGTGACTGTTTTTCAAACAATTGGAGACTTTGGAGGTGGTGCATGAATTTATTTTCACATATAATAACATCTTATTAAAGATTATAGATACAATTATAACAAATAAAAATAATATGTGCTTTCAGAAAACTCTTCATGATGGAGTCAGGATAAAGAGGGAAAGAAGAGAGCAACAATCCCTGTATCTTAAATAAATCTTGACACCTAATATTTGTAATTCTATTGTACATGAGCAAAAAATATCTTTTTAAATAACTAATAGCAATTCAATGATAAAGGGCATTGATTTTGAGCAGAACAACTAAACCTTCAGGTTTTTTTCATATGCTGTTATGCTCTGACCTTGTGTTGCAATTTATTAGAAATTGTTTTTTTAAATCATTGGAGTTTGATATCATAGGGTGAGTATGTATTTTTTTTAAAAAGTGTACTCAAACCATAAGAATTCTCTGCAATTTGTTATCAATAGAAAGCTGCGAGTGGCTTCATTGGATATTCTCTTAAATCACATTTGCATATTTAATAAGCGGTTGAATTTTGCTTAAAATTTGTTAAAAATAAAATGATTGTGGGGAAAGGGCAGTTTTTACTTCTCATCATGGCATTTTTCAGCAAAAAAACTGAATTTTGATGTTGAGAATAAAATCTGTTTAATCTCTGACAGAAATGTAGGCTTAAAATCTACTAAATATCATCTTAATGCATTGGGAATGTATTTCAAGTACAAAAAGAACACTGTTAGACTATTATTTTCTGGCATATGTTTCATCATTCAACTCTTTCTACTGACACATACAGATCGTCTCTTGATGTAGACTGAAACAGAAAAGGAGGGAAAAAAGTAATTGGGTCAAATGGGACACCACTCTTAGAGTTGGAAGGAACGTTAAAATTAAACAGTTTCTGCAGAAATAATTTCATCTAGCATAACAAGGAAAGCCAGTCTGTCATGAGGATCTGTAGATTAAAGAAGGACAACCAGCAGTTGTTTCATTTGAGCGCAATTAGACTTCATGGTCAGAATGGGGAATGTAAACTGAACCGGGGTCCTGGGTGGCAGTTCTGTCACCGTGGCAACAGATGTGATGAGCCATCATGGGATGATAAAGAAAAAGAAATGTGGATGAACAAGGACTGAACAAAAACAAATGCAAGTGGGAGAAAATTATTGATCCTGGGTCCATGCATCAACTACTTTTTTGTGATTTGCAACCCAGTCAAAGTCATAACAAAAAGGAGTTTAGCTGTTTTGTCAGTTTTTTAAATTCTCAATGTGAGTCTGCCATTCAATTGTTTGTTTTTTTTTAATACGGACAATGACTTTTTGTCCATTATTTTAAAAAATAATTAACATTGTAATGTGGTATTCTGAGTAGTATACAATCAACTAGTGGTCTAAGCAGATCATCTGTCATCAAAGCTTAAAGCTTTGAGTCTGACACAAACGATTTTCTAAATTAAAAATAATTTTTAAGCCAAAAACTGTATGGAATTATTGGAGAACATCAAAAAACACATCTTTCGAAGATTTTTTCAGATTACAAAATTGGAGATAGATAAAATATCAGCAGAGAAAATCTAAGAATCTCATTATATACTATTTTTGATCTGTATGGCTTTTTTTTATTTCCCTAAATACTGTATTTCTTCTGTATTTGATGAGGACTTTCTGTACAATATTTGCTTTGTCTGTTTCTGGTGTTGTTTGTATACATTTGTCTAATATCCTTTTGCAAATTTTAAATTACTTGTGCAATTGCTAAAATTTAAACCTCCATATCCAGATCCCAAACCTTCAAATCCAGAATATAGTAGTATTGTATTACTTTATCAGAAAAGCAAAAAAAACCTTAAGAAGATTTAAGCGGGACAGTATTAAAAACTAAAACGAATTAGTTAAAAAATCAAAAGCAAAATGAAAACCCCTGAAAAAGTTGGTATATGTTGGCTTTAAGCTAATGAATTTAGTCAAGCAAATCCAATAAACTACTCAAGAAATCATATATTTTACTTTGAAAATGTAATAACAGCAAAATATAGGAATGGGGTATTTAAGTCCTCAAATATTTTAGGTATTACTTTAAATGTACATTCTCACATTTGCTATTTGCTTATTGTTTAACAAAATTCCTATTTATAGTATTTATGCCATTTCAAGTAATCCCAAATGCTATTTTACAAGTTGATTTTAAATGTATTTATCATAATAAAAGCCTTAATGTGCGTTTGACAGATGTGGCTCTTTTTATCTGGAATCACAAATCCCAGTTGAGGATCTCTCACTGCAGCTGCAGTCAATTATGAATGAAGGGATGCTGACAGAAGTGTGTGTATTTTTGCTTTTTTTGTCTGACCATAAAACATCTTAGATTGTCATGTTCTTCATCTTAGCAACGTGTGTTGATGCGCAATTAGAATCTCTGCTCGGTTCGAGTGTCCTGCTGCATCCTCTTTGTTGTGTAGTTGTTGCTTTGAGGAGACACTACAAACACAGTTATAGTATTGCCCCTTCAGATTCATCAACGTAAGTGCAGATCCATGGAGAAGCAGTGAAGTAAACTGAGCAGTGGGGACAAATAAACATACAGAATAATAAGCTGGATAGGCGCCGGCAGTGAAAAACACCTCATGTAAAAACCTAATGAAATTAAAAAGCCAAGGATGCACAAAGAATTCATGTTGTCACGACCAGATTGCAGGTCATGGTAGATATACTCACCGGTTAAGTCAGTGAAAATAAAAACATTTTTGAGAAACTACAACAAGGGAGAAGAGCAGCTGCTACAGTGGTTTCTGATGTGATTGACTCTATTTCATACATCTATACATTTCATTGGTTCTTATACATATATTATTGTCATATTTTGCTGCTACATACAGTGTTTCACCCCAAAAATACATGTAGAATTCTATGATACTCTTCCCCTCTTGTAGAAAATCAACACAGCTACATGGTTGAACTACCTGATAAGTTCCGGAATATTCAGTTATGTACAATATAGTCATTTTTTTCAAAGTTCTCTTCGACTATACTAAAAAAGAATGTGCTTAAGCATTTCAGACGCATATTCCTAGCTCCCTTTCACACACAACGTGAAAGTAAAAGATAAAATTGACATTTTTAATAAAATGTTTTTTTTACTTTTTCAAGAACATTTGCACGTACTTGTATTTTGTGTGGGAAGAAATGTTTAAAACGATCAGATGTGTTATCCTGATGTGGATTTTGGTGAAAGATTTAACAGGAAGAAATTAATCGCAGAGTCCTGAGTTTATGCCTGTCATTGAGAACAGTCCAGACTTCTTTATGAAAACACATCTCACACAAACTGCTACATCGTGATTTTTTTTTTTTTTTTTTTTTTTTACTTTACTTGACATTTTTAAGTGAAGTATTTGATGATGAGTTTATTTTCTCGACTTGATACTGGAAGGAGGTCTGGTTAATAGTTCTCTTCAAAACCCAAGCTGCTTTCTTATTCATTGATCACTAATTTGTGCAGCTAAAATGTAGATAAATACACACTATGTATAGAGAAATGAATTGAAATTGTTAGCACCACCACAGTGTATGAGCAGAAAAACACGGATGTCAGGTTGGCAGACTGAGCAGCTTACAGAAGCATCGTTGGACTCTTCTGTGCCTGCCGCCTGCATGGCTTCTCTGCATGGGAAGCAGTCTTTGGTCACAAATCAAACCCTAAATGGCATTGAATTCAAAGACAGTCTGTCTCTTTTTCGACCGCTGATTGATTGAGTCTTTATCCGCAGCCTAGGGTGGGATCCTGAGCTTCTCTTTCACGGTTGAAGTACTTCTCCTTTTACACCAGGTTCACTGTGGTAGTCATTCACACCTCCTCAAAGCGTGTTATTTGTAAAAAGCCATCTGTTTTCCTGCATTAACATTAGCGTGGTCACACACAGATTTCTATGGCTGTTGCCATCACCATCTGGCTTTTGTTCTTGTCACGGCCTGAGGCCTGGTGCTGTCCAGACTCCTCTCTGGGAGACAGTGGGTCAGAGAGGACGCTTCGTTTAAGTGGAGCTGGGCGTAGACAAGTGGTCCCTGGAGGGGTGGAGGGTTCTGGGTGTCTGTGGGAAGGACGTGAAGAAGTAGATGATGAGGAGGGAGCGCAGGTTCCGGTACACACGCCTGAGCTGGACCTCTCGTTTCTCTTTGCTCTGTAGGAGGCTCTGCGCCGGAGCTCGCTGACCAGCTCATACTTGATGAAGCAGAACACGTCCTTCACCCCACAGCGCTTTTCCGGCTCAGCGGAAAGCAATCTCTGGAACATACGTAAAGCATCATCAGTGAAGCGGCGCCACTGAGATGGGTAGGTTCCCACAGGGCACCCCGCTTTCTGCCAGCGACGAAACTCCTCGTAAAAGGCATCGGTGGGCAACGCTGCCTCCCACGGAAAATTACCCGTCAGCATACAGAACACCAGCACGCCAAATGCCCACACATCTAGACTTGTAGTCACAAGGAAACCCTCGGCTCGGCTGGCCCGGCACACCTCTGGGGCTGTGTAAGGAATGGTGCCACTCACACGTTTCACCCGGCAGCCGACACGCCTGGTCATCCCGAAGTCTGCAAGCTTGATGCGCCGACATTCTCGGTCAAACAATAGCACATTTTCAGGCTTGACATCCCGATGGACCAGGTTTTTACTGTGCATGAAGTCCAAGGCCAACCCAAGTTGCTGCATGCATCGTTTGACCATTTCCTCTGGCAGACCAACCTAAGAGAAGACAGAAACAAGGAGCACTTTTCACATTAAAATGCATGAAGAGGCATGCTCCAGAGATGAAAACTAAAATAGGAGCTCCAGCTCCAAATTTTACTGCCACGTTTTTAATGAATCTTTCAAAAGTCTTTTGAAGTCAAATATTTCCTGCATATCAACTGGGAGAGCACTAAAGCAAAGCGAGAGCCCAGCGAGGACCACAAATCAGGACACAAGCAAGACTGCAATCCCAGAAGAGCTTGTTAAAACCATTGCGTGTGATCATTGTGACTGGTTGGTGTGGGTTTGGGTTGGATAAGAATGGTGGTTGATGCAGAGGGATGATGGTTCTACCTGTGGGGGTATGATGTCGAAAAGGTCTCCAGCGGGGGCATACTCTTGTCCAAATACATAGCTGTCCTCCGTCTCAAAAAGCACATCCAGGACTTTGATGATGAAAGGGCTGCAGCTGAGTGAGCCTGTTAGACTGTATTCCCGCAGGAAACTTTTGAGCTTTGTCTTGTTCTTGGTAACGAACTTCAGGGCCATTTTGGTGCCTACAGGAAACAAGACCAAGAAGACAGGGACAAATGGTGAGGATTCTGATGTACTACACTTGTTCAACGAATAAACGCTTCATTCAAAGTGATGTCAAAAAGCACAGGATTACTTTTGAAGATTTGTCTCATTTTTGCTGCAATGTAATTTTAAATATTTACGACCCTACACCGCAAAGATGTTGCTTGTTGTCTACAGATCTGTGGTGGGGAGAGCATATTTGTCTGTGCAGTTGGGACAGCAGCATCAGAGGCAAAGAAACAAGCCAAAAAACAGAATCGCTCCGCTCTAGGGACAGCTCTAAAGCTAATTGTGAAAAGTAGAAATACTCAGCTGTAGTGCACCCTAAATTCAGATTTTTTTGTTTGACTTTTAAAAAGTCTAAAAAAAATAACACAAAAAGAAAAAGAAACTGTTTTTCTAACACACCCTGTGTCCTGTGAGCCACCAGGTCCACCTTCCCATACGTCCCCTTCCCAAGCTCACTGATGTGCTCGTACTGTTTGGCTACATCTGCCGCCGACAGAGAGGTGATGGCCAGCGCCTCCATGTCTTCCACTGGCACCCCTCCACCGCATCCCACTTTGGATGTGGGTGAGCCTCCGCCGCTGCCCACCCGTCCTGGTCCAGATGGAGAAAGAGACAGGCTCGCCTTGACGCTGTGAGGCAGACTGAAATAAGAATAGAGTACTTTAAGGTTCGATTTACAAATAAATGCGTCTGTTGATTACAGGACATTCTTCATTTGTGCATCCATTTAGCTTTTTTTTTCCATTTTCATGTCCTGGGATCAATGCAGTCAATACTGAGAAAGCATCAACATGATGACTTTTTAGTTAATATATTGGACTTCCTGCTGCCTCTGGATTACTCTTGCATGCTATATGGCAGACCTCGGACAGCACTTACTGGCACAGGGATATAGGAAAATCAATAAGTTGAGTGACTCACAAATAGCAATAAATTGAGAGCACCGACTACTTCAAGGGATGCATGTGCAGCTGAGAGATGCCGGTGAAAATCTGTGACCATTTTGAGCCATCTGCACAGTTGTCTGCAGAACTGCTCCAACATTTACTTTGTGTCCTGGTTGATTAGTTATTTTTTTATCAAAATGCTAAAGATAAAAAAATAGAAATTAAATCCCATAGTGGCAATGTTTCTGTTGATTCCTGAAATAGGTCAAACGTTATTTGTTTTTGTTTTAATTGCGACATCTATTGTGTGTTTCTCTTTAATCTCTCCTCTCTGCACACTCAACCCAATTTAATCATCCAATTGTGCACAGCATGCACACACACACAACTAATAAGGACCAAATCAGCAAGAACCATTGTGTTCAGGCATTTCTCATCTTCTATTCAAAGCCAGATGCTTTGCTCTTTGTTTATTGTCCGTCCCTGCAATCAATTTCATATCATTGCTGCCATAAAGTAAGTTCTGAGCATCACAAACGTGGCAGCCACCTGCTGTGCGCTTTGCAAGAACAAAAGGTGAATTAACAATGTAACCTAGTACTAAATATACATGTGAAAACATGGATCAGGATGTTTTATTCAGACGATCGGAAGGCGCAGATCTTGTGGGAAGAATCTGATAAATATAGTCATTAAACTAAAATAAGATGTAACTCTCTGCAGCCTTCTGTGCTTAGCTTGGAGCCTAGAAAAGAGAAACTCAGAGTAAAAACAGAAAAAATTGCCCTGTGCCAGGATCTTTATAGATAACACTTCTTGATTTTGATCATAACTGTAGAGATGATTATATAAGACTCTTTGAATATTGTTGCCAGCTCATGCTGAGCCAGATCACTTTGTGCCTTTGGCAAATCAACACGAAGCTTGATCATTGTCCAAACCAGTCGGTGGTCTGAGTTTGGTGATTAAACATTTAAACAGGCCAGACAGACAAACTGGAAGCACATTTCCTCTGACCGCCCACCCCGTGAGGCCCCGTGGCCTTGAACAGTGAGAGTCGAGCAGGGAGCTCTGGTCTACTGGCAGGCTCCTCTTCTAGCCAGAATCATAAGCAGAATGCACAGCACTCCAGCACGGTCACTAATCACATTACTCAGATCCTGAAAGGACGACACCCCCCCCCACTTCCTATGCAGTCTTGGATTAGGAACCCCAAATAAGACAAGGGGTTTGCTCTTTCTCAAGCTGCTCCGACGCTCGCAGTGAACAGGCAGAGGTGAATTTATCAACGTGTGTTGGAAAGTTTCCATCTTGGGGTGGGGGGGGCCAAGGGTGGTCTGGTGTCTCAGGCTCACGGGGACGCAATCAAAGACCCTCTGTGCTGCTACATCTGAGAGGGAGCAGCTGCGAGCTTTCGCACAAGCACAGCCTTCGTGCTCTGCCACACTGCTTCATGCCCCACTGATCTGCCATGCTGCCCTCAGCTCCTCTTCTGCCCGCTCAGCCAGAAAAAGACAAGGTAACATTTACATGCTGCACATACAAATGAATTTCTGGCTCAAAGATTTGTTTTTTCTTTTGAATATCTGGAGGGATTTGTACCACTTCGTACAAATCTTACGAAATAACAATTATTCCAATGTTGTTTATGTAAATGTTGATAAAAGCTTCAATAGCATGAACAGAAATAGTTTTTTTCCCCTCTGAAATTAAGAGAAGTATTATGCCTCGCAGTTTGAAAACAATTCCTGACTCATAGAAAAGAGGAGATAAAAAGGTTTCTGCTCAGAAGCAACAAACTGACACTAATTTCTCCACAAACGTTGTTTGACAGTCTCGCTCAGTTGGGCAATTATTCAAACAGAGAGCAGCACATTTTCAGTGTTAGCCTAATAGACTTAGTTTTATTCGCAAAAGATAAAAGGCTTCCAGGAAAAAAAATGCAGCAAAGTATGTGGTGTGCTGTATATTTTCATGTTTTTTCTCGCTTTAGGATGAATTGTTTTAATTATGCTAATCCCTGGACCCTCACCCTTTCAAGCAGTGCCATCATGAGGTGAAGTTTTTTAGCATTCCTCTGTTTTTGCCTGCAAGGCAACAACAGAATAATCCAAACATTTAGGGAAACACACATTACAGTTCAATTTGAAGCATATTTACACCTTCATATCCACTGCTAATACTGGGATTCAAAGCTAGTATTTTTAGGACAACGCTTTATTTTGAAATTACAGCTCTTTTTAATCAAGCCCCTCCAAGGAAGTTGGTTGATGATGAAATTAATATAAACTGTGACAGAAACAATTTTCAAGCACCAAAAATGTATTCATGCTTGCGGAATAACCTAAGAAGAAAATAAAGCTGTTCGAGTTTTTGACAATTAGCTCAAGGCAGCATTTGCAAGATGAATTTAAATCAGCAGCTTTGCATACGCAGACCTTGTTTATTTCGTTCACAAAGTCTCCCTGCCCCTCTTTCTGTTGCTCCAAATGTAAGCAAGGTACTAATGAAAGAAAAATAAATTGCAGAGCCTGTGTCTTTACCTCTTACCCCCCATGCTAATGGACTGATTTCTTTCCTCTCTGCAAAAGAGTCATTATAGATGAGGACTGATCTCTCGTGTACAATTTCTTGTCAGAATGCTCAGTCTGCTTTGCTTCTCTGTTACAGTGGGAAAACTGAGTAAAATACAATGTGACTGGCTCTGTTTCTCCCACTGGTTGGTTGGAAATTGAAAAAGGCACTTGCAGTGATGACAGAACCTACTTTTTTTAATTCCCTGTTGTTCCAGCATGGATGGATAGAAAAACAATGTATTTGTTCAAAACTAAATGAGCTGCACAACCTGTTCCCTGTATACCAGGTTTTCACCTTCTTCAGGGAATGCCTCTCAGATAAGCTGGTGGTCCTCGTTTCTCAGTTGGGGCACAGATGAAGAAGTCTCCTGCTGCGGTGAACCTTTCAATACGGTTTACAGAAAAATCACCAGTTCTCAGCTCTGCACAGCTGCCCACGAGGATGCCCGCTGGGATGCAGAGCTTTGCAACGTGCCTTTCTTGCACATTTTCTCGCTCATCTCTGTGTCCCAACTCAATGGAATGACCTCAACGCAACTACTGGAAGACAGAAATGTTTGGCAGCCAGTTGACTCCTGCAGCGATGAGCTGCAAACCTGGGTCGGGTAACCCAAGGTGAACCGTTCCCAAATTTGGAGAGCAGAAATGGGTTGAACAAAGAGGTAACACACTGTTGTGTGCTTTTTCGAATTTCTTTTGTTTAAAACTTAGCATTTTCGACTTAATGTCTTTATTTTTTTTTTTTTAATCAGATCATCTTTTACTAGCCAGCAGGAGTGAGAAAAATTATAGCAAGGCCATCTAATCACTTGTGTTGCATTCCTTATCCTCAGGCAAATTCCATCATCCCTGCAATTTAGGATAAAGACTTTGTCATAAATAAATCCCTCAGCACTTGATTATGAATGCCAATCAAGATCAGTGTCACTTAAGTCCACTTTATGTTGCTCTGCGCTGCTGCCTTTGAAAGAAATTGTACCATAACTACCATTCCATTAAAATGTCACAACCCAGATGGTTTTTGTTTATGCGGAAGGTCTTGCAAGTTTGAAATGACAGGAAGTGAGGATATTTGATAATCTGAAGACTAAAGCCTCACTGCTTTATACTGCAGAGCCCATCGACCCTTTGATGTCAAACACTGAGAAATCTGACTGTAATATGAGGTTGGTAAATGGGGCTGTAGCTAAATGATGCAACAGCAGTGGATGGTGATTTGTTACGCTGCTCATACACAGTAGCTTCCAACCGTCAAGTGACAAATGTTGATTGTTTATGGTGTGTGTACAGAAAGCTCTTCTCCTCATTCATCTGAAGCCAAAAACCTACTAACACTTTAAATTTCATCATTCCATTTTTACCTCATTTCAGACATTTTTTTTAAAGAAAACTGAGCATTTGCTCAAATTGTAGTAATAAATATGTACATTTCAAATTCAGAATATATGCTTAACTTCACAAAATAACCCCAAAATGTGTGTTTTGAAAAAAAGTCTATGGGTCAAGTCAATGTAATAACTTTAAAAGTGCAATATTCAAACAATAAGTGAGCAACAGTGATTGACATGGCGGGATTAAACAGCAAGGTGTCAGTTCTGTTTTTGTCTCCCCTGCAAGACTTGTGCTTTTGATCTCCCTATGTGTCTTCATGTGTGTGTGTGTGTGTGCCAGCTCCTCCTGTGAGAACAAACCACCCTACAGTTAGACTTTCCCAACAAAATGTCTGCAGTCTTTAACCACTTTTAGCTTCAGTTTTCCATTATTAATCATAAACCTGCGTATTAGTCATGTCAGTTTCATTGTTTCTTTATGTTTACATGGGGGATTATTCAGACTGGCTCGAGTTCAAGCTGCCAACAATGAGTCACAGTCTGTTTTCACCGTTGGATGTGATATACATATATGGAGATATACAGTCTTATAAGTTTACAATAATAAAAGTACAGGTGTATTTGTGAGGTGCTACAGTACTTTAGAGTATAATAATACCCATAAATTACATCTGTAATCCTGTGGGAGAATAAAGTTTATGGCAGTGCAAAAACAGAAAAAAAGATTGAGGGTTGGGAGGAGAAAACAAACAAAAATACAGCAGCACATCTTAGGTTTGCACAGTTTTCCTCTAGCCCAGAACCCATAGGGTCCAATTCAGCCACTGTTTTTTTGCTGTTGTTGTTTTTTTTTTCTCATTTGTTTTTTATTTTTGTTTATTTATTTATTTTCTTGAAAATAATTGCTGCCCAAAATAAAAAAACACAAAAAAATTAAAAGCCCAGAAGAAAAATGTTATTGTGTTTTCCAGGGCAGACATACCGCCAGAGATGTGGTACAGCTGTGAGCAGCCATAGTTTGCTAAAAAAATCACTCAAAAACATAACTAGAAGTAGGGAAAATTTCCATGGCAATACTTTGATTACAATGCTTTTTCTTTGTGAATTTCTATTTGTTTTTTCTTGTGAGTCACAAACACACAGTGCTATAGCCATATTAGAGTCTAAACTGAAATTACTCTATTTTTAACATTTCAGCATTTTTAAAATGTCGTTATTTTACCATTTTTTTTTATTATGATAACAAAACCTGTAATGACTTATTTCAAGCATGGTGGTGGTAAGGTGATAATTTGGGATTGTTTTGTAGCTACAAGATGCGGACATTTTGAAGAATTTACAATGAACTTAAGATCGTTCTAGACTCAGATGTATGTCTCAGATTGTTGGTGGTGTTATGGAATTTGACAGCCATCTAAACAAATTGAGGGTTAATTGAGGGTTAACGATTAAATTGATTGAATTGATGAATCAATTTATTTTCATACAATCCAACCGGATTGATCTGTCTGAGGCAAGTTGTTAATCAAATCAACCGAATTCTTTAAAAAATTGTTTCAAAATAAAATAACTATATTAATATTGGAAAATATCATTTAGATTGAGGCATGGTAGATTCATTTTACTATAACGTAAAAATGACCAAGTGTATCACAGCGGAAAACACACACGATGGCAGCAAAAATGATCAACCATCATTACAGTTCAATGTGTAGAAACACTTACATACAGCTTTTTAGAATGTTGTAATGATGTCAAGTTTGTATTATTTTGATGTGGAAAACCAACAGTGGGCTGGACTTTATGAAACTAAAATGTGGATGGATCTGACATTACTTCTTGTTCATTTGTTTGTTTGTACACATTTCATTTACCCTTGATTTTCTTGCAAAAAATGCAAGGAATCTGGAAACATTCATCTGCACTGTTCAGTACCTGGTATTTACTGGATCTCTGAGTCACACTGGTTTAACTTTTGGCCAAAGATGTCTGGATAGATTTTAAGTCAGTGAATCAGATTAAATCAGATCGTTCAAAATGAATCTATATCAAATATGAATCGGATCAGCAACCACAAATTATGATAGGAATCGCATTGTTTAAATTATTTGTTACATCACTACAACAAATCATAGAAATGTGAAGCCAGAAAGGTGAAAAAGAATTAAACCAAAGTGGTTGATAGAATAAAATGAACTCCCTATTTAAAATAAAAACATGCATTATAAAGAATGCCACATTTCTGTTTGAATAACCATTATGTTTGATCAATCTTTGGTGTCATTTGATTAATTTACGATTTTCTAGTATAGTTTTAAAACATTTTAATCATTTTGCACTTCAATACAAAATTTTCACTTGACCCACATGGCTGCAGTTGTGTTTGTTTGGACTGCATTACACCAGATTTTCTTTTCCAGGATTTGCAAGTCCGCTACTCATTTAAATGCATCAGGCAGCATTAAGAATGAAATATCGCCTGTCTGGTCTGGACCAAATATTACAGAGCCATTAAAAAAGTGAAGTGCCCCTAATGCCCTGGCATCCATCAGGCACAGACAGAAAAACAAAAACGGGAAACAAAAGTGCTGCGTTTAAAATGTAAAATGAGAAATTCAAACAGCAAAACATTTATACTAATAAGAGTTGGGTGCAAAAAATACTTTTCAGTAATAAAATCACATAAAAGTGGTTAAAATTTGGATAAATTTTGAATTATAGATAATTAATGTAACTGAAGAAAGTGGAGCACCTTTGTGTGTTTCTCATGCAGACTGACCCAGTTTCAGGGTGCATCAAGGTGGCACTGGCTCACCTGCTGGCGACCTGTCTCTCTCCTCCATATTCCTGCATCCGTTCGGTGAGCAGAACAGCCTCTGACAAAAACAATAAATGGATCTCGTCTTTGCACTATAGTGTTAAGGAAGCCAAATTGCAGCAGCACAGCTGTGAACGTTTGAGCGCAGTCCGTCTTTGTGCGTTCCTGGAAATGCTCTCCAACACTTTCTTTTGACATCAAAATCCCAGCTGGCGCGTCCGGCGCATCCTCTGAGCTGTTTTCAACCTGCCAGGAGGCGTATGGACGCTTGGTCTTTATCTCCCGCTCCTCCGGCGGTCCGCATGACCCAGATCAGCGGCGCGCACACACGGGGAAGGAGTCCCATTCATTCACATCCGCGCTCAGCAGGATGCTCAGGCAGCGCTCTGATCTCTGCAGTGTGCATAAACAAATCTGCATGCTCCCACTCCGCCTGAACTCCGCTCAGCTGTCAGCGTCCTGCCTGCGCTCGGTCTGTCTGATCGGTCTGTCGGTCCAGCGGGACACCACAGTTGGGGAGGGGTGTGATTCAGATGTTGTACCTCTGCTGGTCCTACCAGTCAGCTCACTCATTGTTCACCGTCTCCACCCTCTGGAAAAAACAAAATACGCTCACGTGTCCTGGGTCCTAGCGCCGGAATACTACAGCCGACGCAGCAGCTCACTTTTGATTCATGGTTTGGAAGAAAACGCAGTTCTGCAGTTTCCCATGAATCCAGCTGTGAAGTTTCAATTAATGCGGGGCTTTAGCTTTCTGTCAGGATGCATAAAGAATAAAAATTTTGCCAAACAAAAAAAAAAAGTCAATTTTGGCCTTAGACCCACTTTGTCCAGGTTTTTAACATGTTCTTGGCATTTTTCTAATCATGGAGGATCTATTTAACGAACATTAACCTTAAAACTGTGTTTCTGAGTATTTCTGTATTCAAATCGTTGTGATTCAGGAGCACATGAAAAAAAGATGTTGGAAAAAGAGCTAATTTATGAAAAAATCTCATTGCTCTGCTCAATTCCAATGCCAACTTATCAAACTGGTGCCAACTTACCAAAAATAAATGAATTTAAGATTTTAAAATATCAATAAAAGGTTAAAAAAAAAGTCCTTTACATTCTTTTTAGTCATTTTCCATTGTTTTATGAATCCCATGTTTATTTTGGACTGACCATGATATTTCCTCACAATATTTTAAATTTTCTTCTCATTGAGTTGAACCATCATTAGAATTTTTTCTTATTTCGTTTTCTAGTATTGAAGGAGTAGTGTCATAAACCTAAAGAACTGCTTGATGAATAACTAGAACAGCAACTTTCACTGCTAAAATATGCTATTAATAAAAGAAAACAATCCAGTTAACAAACTTTTAATGATTTTGATTTTTACCACAATTTTAAAGGCACAACAAACTGAATTCAATAAAATATAAAAACCAATGTAATAATTTACGAAAGACAATTAGCAAAGAGTTAATTAAGGTTATAGAATTCCTTTGGCATTTAACTAAGGATTTAAGAGGAAATGCGATATGAAAACAAGCTACACCAAAAAATTAGAAGAATGTAAACAAATTTAGCTGAGTCTGAAATGGAAGGAAAATTTTAAATAGCAAGAGTTTATACATAATCAAAAATCGGAACAATTCTGTGAAGGTTTTCAGATATTCCCAAAACCCCCATAAAGCTCTCCAACTTTCATAGACAGATGTTAGTCGCATGGTCCCTGAATTCAAGCACAACTTCTCATACATGTTATGTTTGGAACAACATACATCACACAGAAGAAAATAAGTTTATTTTTTGAAAAGTGATTAAGTAATAACATTAATACTCAATTAATCAAACCTAATAGACAATTTTACACCTACCTGGAGTTTTTAGAAGCTGCTTATGTACTTGTATCATGTAAAGAGTTTCTTATTGTAATTATTGCAGTTCCTTCTGGTTTGAAATCTCTCCTTTTAGGACTCTCTTTCTCTGCCGCTTCATTAACACTCATGGACCCCACTTTGTCATATCTGTTTCTCTGTTCGCCAGTCACGCAATAAATCTATCCGAGGGCTTTTTCAACAGATGACTGTCTCTTCCCCCTATATCATCACCTACTGGAATGGGATAACCAATTACTTTTTATGAGAACAAATCTGGATGTTACCCTATAGATATTTGCTAACTAATAAAATCAGAGAGATTTCTTTCAAATTAATCTGTAAATATTACACGGTCAAATGTTTTCTTTCTCAAAGATTTCAGAAGGATATCAACACCAGCTGTTCTTCATGATGAAACCATTTCACATATTTTAGACTTGCTCATACACTTCAATCTTTTGGACTGGCATGCTTCATTTGATGCATAAACACATTCTTCGTGATTCTTTTTGTTTTATACATGTTTTTGTATTTTTTGAAGACCGGTAAAACGATAAAAACTTTCTGCTTAATTTAATCTTTCTCTTAGCCAAATGTCATATTCATAAATGAAAGTATATACCTGCTAAACCTTTTTTTTTTAACCATTTTTCGTTTCTGAAATAAAAAACAAAACAAAACACAATTAATATATAAAAAACTCAGACAATTCAAAAGCTGTTAAAACCTATAATGTGTTTGTAATGCATGGTTTGGACAATTGTAACCCATTTAGCTCTATAGCTCATGTTTACTTCTGTGATTTGTTCAATATGTTCTATAAATCCTCATCTTTTTCTTCTTTCTTTTCTTTTTACTTTTGTTGGTTACCTTGTTCAATTTTCTGTTTACTGTGTAGGGATCCTAAGTCTTCTTAATAAAGTGTAACAAAAACCAAACAGAAATCAGATCTGAATAGGCAATCTGAAATGTTTTACATGTGAAAAACCCAAATATTCAAATAACCAAAACTCATCTATCCAGCCGTTCAAATGCAAACTTAACTAAATTAAGGTTTCAAGCCTGGAGTTTCAAAAAATGTTTATAATTAACTTTTTCTATTTCCTTTTATTATCGTTAGCTTAACGAAACTGGCATAAAGTAGGCTAAGTCTTTGGTTTTCATCGGTATTTGGTGAAACTGTTACAGAGTGCAAGCAATTATGCTTAGTTGTTTTTTTTTTTTAATCCTTCAGTTTACATTTTGCTTACTTTATGATAAATTAACATTGTTTTCCCTAAAAATATAAAGTCGGTAGCAAATCTACAGAGCCCTTAAGGGGACATAAAACTCGTTTGTTTAACAAGAAAGACGAGTTCTACAATAAGAAAAGAAAAGCAAAATTCAGGTACAAACAACATTTCCCAGAACACCTTTGGGCCTCAAGACAATGACGTTAAAACTGTGCGCGTGTAACCTTGTATTTAGCACATTGATGCGGATGTAGTGCAAAACTTGTTTTATGTCTCACCGGCGGACAACATTTTCATATAAACATGAGTAAATATATTTTACCAGTGTCCGTGTTTGGGACCGTTTTTGGAAGCGCGGTTTTACTCAAGTAAGTAATTCACAATATCCGAATGTGATGTAAGAACAGATGCATGACATTTGTGCACCAACTTTACACCTCTTGTGTGATGGCTGTTGCTTTTAAAAAATACATCATTTATATTAGCTCTTGACATCTTCTTTTTCGAAGATAGCCCTTTATTAATGTTATTTCTTATCAAATATAAATGCTTCTTTTCTCAAATATGTAACTATTTTCAGATAAACAATAGACAACTAAGTTTTAATTATTTACATTAACAACAGTTTACACATTTGCCTTTCACTGTTTAGTTTTGATCATTCATTGGTCTTGTCATTAATTTAATCATATATATATTTTTAAACAACTTTTTAAATGTTGTCTTTGGGTGATGATGTTCTTTTTTGGTTTTATCTTCAAAATACTTAGTTTGCATCTGTTATTATAAGTACTAAATAGTTATTTATAATAGTTTATTTATAATATAGATGCTACTATGGTTTAAAGAATATGCATAAAAAAGTTTTAAAAGGCATAAACTAATGATTAAGGACCAACATTTAAAAAAGTAGCTCCTATGATAATTTTTTGTGGATTGTTCTTGAGTTTTAAACATTGCTTGAGATTTGCAGTTGAATAGTTTGTGTACACGGGGGGAAATGGAAATATTGCATGTCAATGAGAAGTGATTCTGCAATTTAATTTAATTAGATTTTTTTTTTTTTTTTTTGGTGGGGGTGTTTGATTAGATGTGTTGCTTTTTTTTAAGAAACCTCTTTAAGTTAACAAAAGTCTGAAGTTTACCTTTGATTTTTTTTGTTCTCATATTTTAAAATAGTTTATTGTAATTTTTATTTATCATGCTGTTGCACAGACATTTCAAAAATATATTAATTTCTATCCTTATTGTCATTTTTTTCTTTTTTTTTTTGCTGAAATAATTGGCCTTTTGCTCGTAGTTTTGTGTTCTTCCTCCTTGCTTTAATTGTGTTGGTATGGACTGATAAGAGAACATATTAGTTCATTTTGGGGAATCTAAGATTGGCCATTTTTGAAGTCATTTCACTTGTGGAACTGAAACCCTTATTTTACCCGTCAATACTTTAAAAGATGTGTTTGTATGATGTTCCTTGTATTATAAAAGAAAGAAAAACACAGAAAGTTGGATCTTATTTATCACAACAAAAGAGGAAAAATATGTGTTCGTTACATTTTTTCCAAAATTAGGGTCTTCAGTTTGAAGTTCTGTATTAATAGGTGTTTTGATTCTCATAGAAACCATGTTACTGGAGGCCGGTGTCCCAGTAAGGCTACCATTACCGGAAAGACCGTGGTGATAACAGGAGCAAATACGGGAATCGGGAAGGAAACAGCAACAGAACTGGCAAAGAGAGGTGGGAAGAAAGTTTATAATTTTGATTTGGTGCAAAAATCTCATTAAAACTGTTGAATTATTTAAATTAACACCCCTTCTTTGATTTCTGTATCCCCAGGAGGAAGGGTTATTATGGGGTGTCGTGACATGGAGAAATGCGAGGCTGCGGCAAAAGAAATTCGTGGGAAAACCCTGAATCCTCATGTTTATGCGTGTCATCTGGACCTGGCCTCCATTAAGTCCATTCGAGAATTTGCTGAAAGAGTCAATAAAGGTATTTATTGTAGATTTTTGTTTTTCAAGTGTTTTATCACGAAGCAAAGCTTGAAAACCCTGAAAAATTCTCTTTGCTGAAGAGGAAAAGCGTGTAGACGTGCTGATCAACAATGCTGGAGTCATGAGGTGTCCGGCATGGAAAACAGAAGACGGCTTTGACATGCAGTTTGGAGTTAACCACCTAGGTATGTACATCGGGTCACTGTTGAAACTGACAAGAAGGTGTGAAGCAGCACATTAAAACAGCCTAAACCTAAAAATAAATAAGATTTCCTCAGTTTTCATAAAACTTAGTTTTTACCTGATTCTTTGTTTCTGACTTCCCTCAGGCCACTTTTTGTTGACAAATCTCTTGCTGGAGAAGTTGAAAGAGTCCGCCCCCAGCAGAGTGATCAACTTGTCCTCCCTCGCCCACATTATTGGAAACATTGACTTTGAGGACCTAAACTGGGAGAAGAAGAAGTTTAATACCAAGCAGGCGTACTGTCAGAGCAAGCTTGCCAATGTTCTGTTCACCAGAGAACTTGCCAAGCGGTTACAAGGCGAGTTTCCCGGCTGCTGCGTATGTGGGCACGTGTGGGAGGGACTGCAGCCCATGGTCACATTTGTACTCCGTCATTGGATGCTAATTTTCAAACGATGCATTGTGTTCAACAGGGACAGGAGTCACAGTGAATGCTGTACATCCAGGAGTTGTTGCTACAGAGCTTGGGAGGCACACCGGTCTGCACCAATCACAGTTCTCAAGCTTAATGCTTGGTGAGGGTCTCTGCTTCTCTAGTGGACTGAACTAATAAGCCATTACAAGTACATTTAAATGAAAAGGCAAAACAGGGTTAAATGAAGCAAAAACATGTTTTTTTTCAGTAAATTGACTAGAAATATAAAGATAAATTGCTTTGTTATGCTGTAATAATTAGCTTAAAGCAAATTTGCATCCTTCATAGCTCTGAAAACAACAAAATCAATTATCTAAGTGAAGAAATGTACATATGAAAAATGAATTATCATTCAATTCTGAGCTGTTTTACTCCTGGTAACAAGTGGCAGGGAAGTGAAACTTTAAAAAAGTATTAATGTGGCAGTATAAAACTATGAATGAAACAAGTGAATGTATTTATTTTATTTTATTTTTAGTTATTAAATGACAGCATTTCATTCATTCATTTTTTTATCGTGCAAAAACCTTTACAAGTAACAAAATGTGCATTTTCTATTCATGAGCTCAAAGAAAATTGTTTTTTTTTGGCGGGTAAATCTACAGAAACTGAAATAGTAAATTCTCATTACACAAGCATGCAAAACTATATCTTTTTTTGTGGTTTTTATTTAGAAGTTAAAATAAAATTAAAGTATGTTTAAGAGTGACAACATCCCAACAACTTCTTTAATTTGAAGATTTCACCTGGGTTTTTAGAAAAACAAATAATGAATAAATCTACATTTAAAGACACATAAAAAGACACATTTAAATATTCTCAACAACATTGGCCTACAAAATTTTAAAAAGTAAATACTTGCATACTAGACATGACCAGAGCTGATACATCAAGTTGCCACTTCAACCAGGTTGTTTTAGAACAAAACCGCTTTAAAGGAACCAAGCAGATGTGTTTGATGTTAAATTTCAATTCCTCCCTGTCGCTCACAGGTCCCTTTTTCTCTTTGTTGGTGAAGAGCCCTGAGTTGGGGGCCCAGCCCTCAGTTTTCCTGGCTGTGTCTGAGGAGATGGAAGGAGTAACCGGACGATACTACGATGTAATGACTGAAAAAGAACCAGCAGCACAGGCTCTTGACGACGAGGTAGCTCGCAGACTGTGGGAGGTCAGTAGCAGGCTGGTGGGTCTGCAGGAAGATGGACAACAAAGCACTTCAAAGAAAGAAAAACCGGAGCAGAAACCCTTACAGAGTCCAGAACTGGGTCGCAGTACTGCATGAACTCATACCTCCTTTGGCTTGTTTGGCAGAAAAGCTTGACAGACTTTGTGTCTTTAACTTTATGTTCCTGAATCAGGACATGCTGTTTCTCCAGAACCTTGACTTCATCAATCATTCATAGAGCTCAGCTTGTCTTGTAAAAACACTCAGGGATCTCCATCAGTATCCGTAAAACACTGATTCTACCTTGTCTCTCTGCTTGTTCTATTGTTACACAACATTAACCTAAAAATAAAACGTACAGTGTGGGAAAAGGGCTTAGAAAACCACCTCCTCATTCTGTGTATAAGGAAAAAAAGACATAAAATAGCTTTTAGTTTGTGGGAAAATTAAAGCATCCATACAATAAAGCTTCCTGAAACAGCATTTTTTTGAAATAGGTACAAAGTGGTCAGTCAACTTAATCAAAAACCACTCATTTAAAGCATACTCCATCTTTACCGTGGAAAATCTGTCCATGTTCTTTGTGGGTTAGTTAAGTCTTATTTTATGTGAAGGGCTGGTGTGACTTTTAAGAAACCATGCCCACCAATAAAAATAACCTATAAAATAAGAAAAAAATGTATGTTCTACAAATGCAGCACTAAAACTGACAGAGCTGCTTCATCAAGGTGGGTGGATTCATATGAAGCTCATTCTCAGTGGGATTGTCCTTCAACCAGTCCCTCAAAGACTGTAAAATGTTCACCCTTTAAACCATTCAGATGTTACTTTTTCATAATGCTCAGAACAAGTAACACTATATAAATCAAAATGTAAACGTTTTTTTACACACTGTTTTTCCTTAATGCAATAAAAACAAAATTGTAAAAGGCCCATTTCTCTTATCTTCATTCTAACTTTAGTTCCATTCGCATTGCAGTACGGTAGTTTATATGATTCAGGGCATCTTGTCATAGCTCCACTTAAAGCTTTATTGTTTGGTCAGCATTTTGGGTCTTTTTTTTTTTTTTGTTTGTTTTTAATTTGCTGTTTTGTCAAATGTATGTATTAAATGTCTTTAATATATTTCAAATCTCTGTAAGAACAATCTTCAGTTTAGTTTAATTTTTCATTACTGATTTGTGAAAATGCCTATATAGTGGCATTTATATCCTTTTTCCTTTTAATTTCATGCCATTAATGGAAACTATTTTGCATTTTTTAGATAGATGAAGACTCAAAACATATTTGTAGAAATTATACATTTTTGTGAAAGCTGTGCTGCATATTATTTTTATACCTTTATATTGTCAACAATGAAAATAAAGGACATTAAGTGGGGAGATGTGAAAATAATGTAAACTTTGGATATGCATTTAAGATAAAAGCTTGTTGTCCTTATGGATAAAAACTTCAGGTCCCCAACATGTTTGGACACAGTGCCACCTGTCTGCCAAATTAAACAGTGTGGGCTTTCAACCAGAGGACAAAAAGCTTTAAATGTCATCTACTAATGATAAACAATACCAGAATTTGTCTATAAATATACATATATATTCTTGTATATCTCATATATATTCCCATATATTCTCTCTAGCTAAAGGATATTGACGTTTAGCTATTAAGCTATTACTCTGCTTGCATTTTGTAATCCATCATGCTACAATCAAGTTACCTTATGGGGAAAAAATCTAGTTACTAAAGAGCTCATCTTATGTTTCTGATCCTTTCAGACATGCAGCATTAGTGGAAAGTGGTTGAAGGATTCATTGCACATAGCTTTTTGTTTTTTGTTTTTTTATGTGAGCCCCAAAGTACAAATTACAGATCAATACACCCTAGTCTGCACTAATGCACAATGATCATCTTGGCCCTGAAACTGTAAACCTTGGATATTTAATTTAGTGATGGCTAGGGCGTTTTGCAAGTGCCATCCTAAACTGTTAGTTGTTTTAGAAAAGAAAAAATGATGACGGAGATACATTTTTTGGTCCTAAAACTTGCTTTTAGATTGAAATGCAACAATATTTTCACCATGCTTTTATTTTGTTAATCTATTTGTAGAAACTGAAGATGATTTAAATCCAGTATACCAGACTAATTTCAAAAAAGTTTATTTAATTACATGAAGGAAGCCAAATTTACAGTGGATATGTCAGATCACAATCAAAATTGTATATATTTTTCCTCTAAGCACTTCAGTTTGGATGAAAAATGTAGGCCTACTTTCTGTCTAAGTTTAATAATTCAAAATTGAATGAAAAGAGACATTTCTTCAAAAATATATGATTTCCCTTTATATATATTTATATATATATGTCTATATATTAAAATAAACAAACAAAAAAAACGCCCCTCTCTCCTTCTGCGGGTGTTACCTCACGCCAAGCTCAGGTCCTCTACCAGAGCCTGGGAGCTTGAGGGTCCTGCAGTATCTTAGCTTTTCTAGAACTGTGCTTTTCTGGACTGAGATGTCTGAGGTCTTTACAGGGATCTGCTGTAGCCACTCCTCCAGTTTGGGAGTACCATCTCCGAGTGCTCCAATTACCACGGGCACCACTATCACCTTCACACTCCAAGCTTTCTCTGAGTCCCTGGTATTTCTCCAGTTTCTCATGTTCCTTCTTCTTGATGTTACCATCGCTTGGTACTGCCACATCCACCACAACAGCTTTCCTCTGTTCTTTATCCACCACTACAATGTCTGGTTGGTTCGCCATTACCATCCTGTCCTTATGTATCAGGAAATCCCACAGGATCTTTGCTCTCTCATTCTCTACCACTTCCAGAGGTGTTTCCCCATTTTGTCTTTGGGGTTTCCAGCCCATATTCTGCACACATGTTCCTGTATACTATTCCAGTCACTTGGTTGTGGCTCCATGAATGCTTTCCCTAACAGCATTTTACACCCTGCAGTTATGAGCTGGATTGTTTCAGGCACCTCTTTGCACAGCCTACACCTTGGGTCTTGTCTGGTGTGGTAGATGTTCCCTCAAACGCTCTGGTGCTCAGGGCTTGTTTCTGTGCTGCCAGGATGAGCGCTTCTGTGTTGTTCTGTAGGCCAGCCCTTTCTAGCCATTGGTAGCACCTCTTGATATCAGCCACTTCAGTTATGGTTCGGTGGTACATCCCATGCAAGGGCTTGTCCTCCAATGAGAATCAGTCCTCCAGCACTGCATCCTCTGTTGCCATTGCCTGAGACATTGACTGAGCACACTGTCAGTTGGGGTCTTGATCCTGATTTATTCATGCATCTTGGATGTTTCATCCTGAACAGTAGCTTCCACGCTCACCAGTCCTCGGCTTCCTTCCTTGCGGCTAGCATACAGTCTCAGGGTACTGGATTTGGAATGAAACCCTCCATGTATAGTGATGAGCTTTCGTGTCTTAACATCCGTGGTCTGTATCTCTTCCTTTGGCCATCTGATGACTGGCAGTGCGTAACTGTTTATTGCTCGGGTCTTGTTTTTGTCATTGAGCTGGCTTCTCAGGACTTGCCGCCGCCATCAATGTGTGAATGTATGGGTGAATGGGACTGTGACTGTAAAGCGCTTTAGGCCTTCAAGGAAGATAGAAAAGCACTATACAAGTATACGCCATTTACCATAGCTCCATCCCCTTTACTTGACTATAAATGTATCTATGGCTTTACCTTAAGAAAATAATTCAGAATTAAATATTTTACGACTAGCTATTCCAGAATTGTTTGTATTTTGACATTTGAACATTAAATATTTCAAAATGCTAAAACCATCTACAAATAATAGTCTATGCACTTTTCTGTCAGCTATGACGTGTGATTCACAGTGATTAAAGACAGATTTTTACACTGTTTTTGTCTGTGGTTTCTTTATTAGACTTCATAAGCATCAACTTCTGAAAAACGTATGTTGTTACGAGTCTCTGTGTTGTTTGGGAAATATATGCACAATAAAATAAAATAAAACACATACCCAAAACTGTGATCCTTTGTGTACCTCCAGGAACTGCATTACCCACAATGCATCAGTGAAGGGTGACGAGGAAAAAGTGGACGTCCAAAGTTCAAGAAGCTAGAGTGGTAAATGTAAGAAGCCTGCATACACTGACAAAAAATATCCAGCGCAAACGTGGTATTTTAACTCAGAAGAGTTTTACGGTTCTTTCAGCGAAACAGCTTTCCTTTTTTTTTAACAGGTAACGCCACAGCAAACCCCGCTCGACTCAGTTGTGTTTTAAATGTTTGATAATTCACTGCTTTTTTTTAATTGCATGCACGTTCTAACTACAAATATTTATGCAATCGGTTTGATTTTATCTTATATAAACACTCGTTTCTGGGGTATACGTGGAAGTGTAGAATAACGGAGGCCCACGAATGTCAAACTTTTGGAAAAACACTAAAAACGGGATTGACCTATTTGAAAATGAAAAAAGTGGTTTAAGGTTCGGTCTTACATATAGCAGTTGCATAACATTCCGGTTTTACATATGCTGTGTTTTGCAGACTTTTGCATGGAAACCAGTTTAATCTGTTATGACAAATTTAACAGGCTTCAGTTATGGCAGGATCCAAAGCTAAAGCAGAGCTGCTGCCTGAAGATGTTGGAACAGATGACTGCTTGACTTCATACACTCACATCTACAGTCCGGATTTACTTAAGTAAGCTTTTATTGATATTTGCACCAGTTTCATGTTTGAGCTAATTATATATTTCTTTATAATGAGACCAAGATCTGCTCTTTATCTGTCAGAGATCAGGTCGCTTTTATCACAGGAGGGGGATCAGGGATTGGACTTCGTATTGCTGAGATATTCATGAGGTGAGAATGTTATTTGTTGTGTTTTTATGACCTGGGTAAGTGTACTTGGGGCCAAATTTCAACCAATTTGCACTATAATGCCAGCATAGGAATCAATTTGTAATGGACATTTTAACTTCTTAATTTTGACCTTTAATGCGTTTCCATAATTATTGAAAAAAAGTTATTTTGCTGTTTTTTAAATATTTTAAATATATTGTGCATTATTTTATGTATTTATTTTTTATTGTATCCTTTAAATCATCATTTGCACTTTACTTACGATCTGTCCTTTCTTTATGTGTATAACAACAAAATGATTACACTTCCATGGTCTTATTGATTTGTACATTTATAAAGAGTTTCCTACTGTCTCCTGAATGTTATAATTTGTCCTTTTTTTTTTCATCTGTTTCTCAGGCATGGTTGTGACACAGTCATTTCCAGCAGGAACTTGGACAAACTCAAGGATGTAATTTCTTACAGTTTTCAGACTTCTAACAAAAGCTCATTACAATCAAATTAAACAGCAATAATCTGGTTTCTTGTGGAATTACTATTTTTTTCAGGCGGCAAACAAGCTGTCGGCTGTGTCAGGACGGCGCTGTCTTCCCTTGTGTATGGATGTGAGGCAGCCTGACAGCATAGCTGCTGCTGTGGATGAGGCGCTAACGCAGTTTGGCCACATAGACATTCTTATCAACAGTATGTGACTTATCATATTTATTGCACATCTCTTATTTGCCTAATGGAAACTGTCAAGTGCTATCTTTGTTTGTTTTTTTTCCATTGATGTGTCATAATAAGTTTCTTTATTATTTTAAATTTCCGCAGATGCAGCTGGAAACTTCCTTTGTCCTGCTTCTGCGCTTTCTTTCAACGGCTTTAAGACTGTCCTTGAGATAGACACTCTGGGTACATTCAACACCAGCAAAGTGCTTTATGAGAAGTGGTTTAAGGTATAGTTCTGCCTACCTGCTATTTTTATGATTTAAGACTATTTCTTCCTTCACTGTCTGTATTTTAGATTTGTGTGCATGAGCACATTGTGGATTTTTCAATTATGTTCTCCAATACTGTTGTTGCTTTTGGTTCTGATCTCGTCAGGTTTTTTTTCAATATTTCTTCATGATCCAGATTGAGTTTTTTATGACTTAGTAGCATAAAAATATAAATGCTCTACTTTGTGATCCAGCATGGAACATGAAAGGCAACTAAATTCTGATATAAGCTGATTTTAAACCCTCCTTTCTTCTTTTTCTCTGTTGCTGCAGTGTTTACTAAGCTGTTGCATTAATTACATGTCTTTAAATGTTGTTTCTTTTCTGACTTTTTTAAGGATCATGGAGGCAACATAGTCAACATCTCTGCAACACTACAGTACAGAGGACAGGCCCTCCAGGTGCATGCAGGCTCTGCAAAGGCAGCAAACGGTAAAAAAAAAGGAAAAAGCCCTATGGTTATGACAAAATATAATGATTTATTTACAGAAATGTTTTCTTTCCTGTTGGCAGATGCTATGACCAAGCACTTGGCTGTAGAGTGGGGGCCCAGTGGGGTGAGGGTCAATGCTGTGGCTCCAGGACCAATTTCTGGTACAGAAGGCTACAGGAAACTGGGTAAACTTTTAATATTTATACACCTATACAATATTATTCATTTATGGCCAATTTTTAAAATCATATATTGATTGTATTTATGTGTGCTCTTAGTGTGTTCGTTATGACTGCTGATTTATTTTAAAGATCCACTCCAATGAAAATCTTGTTTTTGTTGTTTTTATCGTATTCTTGTAGTATTTTTCTCATAACGAATGAATTGTATGAAATAATTTAAGATTAAAATTGCATTTCTAACTATTTATTTATTCAAATCTCGTTGGATCAGGAGCAGACAAAAAACCGCAGTTTGAAAAAGCTCAGGTTTGTGACGCAGTGACTGCTATGGGGGGGCCAAGAGTCTCCCATCTACGCTTCAATGCTGATGCATCCACTTGCACACAAATAGATCCATAAACGTCTTTATTTTCCTCGTCTGAGCTGCCATCTGGCTCAAAACTGTATGGCTGGATAGGTCCAATATTCCTCTGGGTTAGCTAATGTTAGTTTGGGATTGCAAGGTGCTATAAGCTAGTGGGAGAGAGTGGAAACAAAGGCCTGATGGGAAAGTAGCGGAAGGTTACTTCGCGCCAACAGTCCCGACCACAACCCAGAGGCAAATTTCTAATGAGCCCCTGCTGCTCTGCTGGAAATATATCTTTAAAAAAATGACAGTAGGACTTTAAACCAAAATATGAGCAACAATAGGGAGTTTTTAATATAAAGATATGATTTTCTTGTTAAATCTCACAGGTGGTCCCATAGGGGAAGCTGCAGGTGTGTTTCAGTCCATTCCTTTGCAACGAGCTGGTAACAAGACAGAGATGGCCCACTGTGTTCTCTTCCTGGCCAGCCGTGCATCTTCTTACACGACGGGAGCCATCCTGGTTGCTGATGGTGGAGCATGGTTGACTTCAGCCAATGACTTTTCCACAATGTTGGGTACAGTCTCCTCTAAATCTGCTAAACTCTAAACAGGGATGCTGCTGTTCTCTTCTTGTCTCAGGTGGGCAGGAGGAAGTAATGGTAATGGAAGGAATGGTTTAGAATCTGTCTAAGCCACTTCTTTAGAGAGCGTGCCTTTTACAGATTGAATGACTGCTTAATAGTTTAATCCCTTTTAATCAAAGCGTCTCTTATTTCTTTCAGGTTATTGGTCATCTGAAAAGAAAAGGGACAAGTGATCAAGAGAAATTTAGCATCTTTCTAGTATTTCTTACCCCTAAACAGTATTTTCTTTAGTAAACACTTAAATAAAAGAGGTGAATTACTGTACTCACCATCTTATGTTCATCTGTAAGTGCAGTAAGGGCTCAATTACCGTTATATAAGATTTTTTTTTTTTATTCTCCCAATGTCACCTATGGAATAGTAGTTAGTATCAAGCATTTAGGCGTTGTGATGTTTTTTGTATTCATTTCTTTCATTTTTGTAATAATAAAATAAATGTTTGATTATGGTAATAAAAAAGAAGCATGTCTACATTCATTACTAAGTTATCATGCCCAGATTTAGCCAGCCCCACTATGGGATGGAGGTAGAATATCAGAGGGGGCAAATCTAGTTGGGTTGAGAGTTTGGGGTGTCATCTCTCTCTAAGTCCCTAAAATGCTTGAAAAACACTCCATCATCATATCTTTTCATCCATCCACATATCTATCTTCTCTTTTGATCTATTTGATACATCCTAAAAGTTTTATGTTGAATGCTCTTCCTGAAGCTACCCTCTGCATTTACCAGGCTTGGGACAGGCACAAGCAGGACCCTGGTTTGGGGCTTGTTGAGTTTTTTTTTCCTTGCTTTATGTCTATTTGTCCATCTGTTCTCCCTTACATTTTTGTCCTTAATTTTCTTTTTATTTTTGTTTGGTTTTGTTTATTTAATTTGTGTTTGTATTTTTCTTATTTCTTCAGTTATCTTGGATTTTTGCAAACTATCATGTGTGGGGGAGCAGTCAGGGCATTTGGGGGGGCATTACCTTTTTTCAAAGGAATGTAAATAGCTAAAAACACCACAAATAATTATATTACTCTACATTAATCTTCTGTTTAGTAAAAAAAATATCTAAATTATACTCAGTATTTTTTAATACTGAAACCTGTGTCTTCTAGTATTGTAGTATAAAAATAAAACTTTAGAGAAAATAAATCACAATGAGTGAAAATCAAAATGAATGATCAACTTTTAGATTATCAGATTTGAAAATAAATTATAAAAAAATATGTTTAAACATAGTTCTTTGCCTTGCTAAATTTAACATACACAAATGTACACATATTTTTAGAAAATTCATCAATGAAATATACCTGCAATCACTGAAGCCCCTTAAGGAACCAAAAACAACATATGATAAATTGAAAACTTCCCTTTTGCTTGTGTAGCTGTGCAAAAGAAAAAAAGTGGTTGGCCTATCTTTCATCAGATGTATTATATTCAATTTATTTTGAATTTACTCCCTCTGTTTTTTTTTTATGTGTAACCATTCAGAGATTTTGTCTGGTGTTCAACATCAAGCCATGTTTTGTAATGTTCAATCTAATCAGTGTTCTGTAATGTTCTAATTGTTCAAATAAATAAATAAACAAATAAAAGCCCCAAGCTAAAATGCTAAAAAAAAAGAAAAAAAGAAAAATGAATTAAAAAAAAAGAAATAAAAAACCTTTGATTAGCAGTAGTTCATTTAAGTCGGTGGGGGGCGCCAAAACACAACAATAAACATTAAATCTAATTTTCTTTCTATATGTCTTACATAAGAGATATACACTCATTCCAAGTCTACTTTGTATATGTATGTATGTATATATATATATATATATATATATATATATACATACATACATATATAAAGTATATGTACATACACACACACACACACACACACACACACACACAGAAAGAGACACAAACACATAATGCCTTTAGATGAAGGTTTCTTTAAGTTGTGACACTACAACCAAGTTTGAAGCGCTTCTCTTTCTAGAACATTTTCACAAGAATGTTGATAATTACTAAATATGTTTAGATGACACCAATTAAAGTGTCAAAACTGAGAGCTAAAACCCCACGCCGGCGATATTGCGGGGTAGAATGTACGCCTGCGTGAAACGTCAGTGGTTGTGAGCAATGCAGCTGGGGAGGCGGAGGAGGATGGAACGTTGCTGATGCTGATGCGAGAGCTTTCGTGGTCGATGCAGCCTCTTCAACACAACGGACTTTCTTAGGCCCACATTCGTGGTGTTCTTGTCTCTTATTTTTTGATCTAGGACAGAAGACGCGAAAGATTCTACAAAAACGGAGACACCAGGATTTCGAGGAGGGAAAGAGCCGTTTTGGCCTGTCTTGTCTGACACAGGTGGATTGACGCTGGGGGGAAAAAGGCGAAGATCTGATTTACAATGACGGAATTGGACCCAAACGGTTACGGTTTTATTTTCATCTACCTGTGTGAACTAAAGCTATTATTTGGTTTAAATTGACCGAGAACTGAAAACGGGGACTGTTTGTTACGGTAGCTAGCTATTGGGCTAATTTCGCTAGCTGGTCACTTAGCAGCTCTGACCAATGGCTGGGGAGAGAGGAGATGCTCGAAGGTGGAGTTAACGCTAGTTGCTTGCTTAAATTCATTCTAAGAAACACCGTTTGTCGGTTTAAATGTGTAAATTTCCGCCTATCGACTGGACGCGGGTTGAGGGTGAGACTATATTAGCTTGTCAATAACCAGATTAGATATTCGGCTAAAATAATCCAATGTTGACAAACACCTGGTGATTTGCTAACTCTCGTGGGAGTGAATCATACTGATATTCGATGGTGTTAAGTTGATAATTTTGAGCTAAATCTGCTGTACTCAAAAAAAGGGAGGCAAATAACGAGCACGAGCTGTTTATATTTAACCTGCCGTAAATTAAGCTAGCAGCACAGCGTTGTTGTAAAGACCAGGATGCAAATCGCCATCAGACTAACAGCTGGCTAGTTAATTTTTGTTTCTGAACCCGTCTGCCTTTGACTTTACCATAAACTGCTAATCTGTATATCATTGCTAATTGCTTAAATTGCCGCTGTGGATTAAACCGTTGTTATGTCAGCGATTTACCCAGCACGCGCGTAAACATCATGGCATCACCGTTAAAAATTAGAAAGACAGCAGTCAGATAAATATATATATACCGGTATATATATTCCCTCCCTCCCTCCTTTTTTAATTTATAAAGGGGGATTAGCCAGGATAAATGGAACCCACAGTTCTGTCTGGCCCTTTGGGGCACACACAGTGGGAGTCAGAGCAGCCTTTTCCTCTAGGATTTCCAATACTAGACTCGGACAGTAGAGCTGTGCTCAGTCAAAACAAAAGCGACCAGACCGGTTTGGATTTCAGGAAAAGTGATCAGAATGAAACTGTTCTCCTCAATGGAGAGGAAAAAAGGTTTGTGGATAAACCGGTAAAGTTGGAAAACCTTATAAATGGTGCCACTTTTTCCTCTGAGGATTTAAAGTTTGATGGAGGACACTTGACTTATTCAGACACGTCCCACCTCCCGGCTCATATAAATGAGCTGTCCTGCAGAGAAACAGCTGAGGGATTGGATGAAATTGCTGACTACACTTTGTCGTGGTTTTTTTCTCCTGACTTTGCTGATGTGATCGGGAAAACATCAGCCTGTAAAGAGCCAACTTTTACGCAGGATGCCACTGTTGAGGGCTCGGATGGTGAACCGGCTGAGCTAGCAAGCCTCAGTAGGCCGTCTTCTCCATTTAAAGTTTCCGAAATTGACAAAGAGATCAACACGATCGATCCATTTTTGATAGTGGATCTCCTCTCAGATGAAAGCCCTTGTCTCACCCAAAAGCCGTCGCTTGAGTTGAACCCACAGAGTTTTGGTGAAAAACTCATAGACTTGTCCTTTGAGGAGCAGGAAGATCTCCCTCCCTCACAGACAGGGGAAACGATGTCACCTGACACCGGTCACAAAGGTTTATTCCCTGATCAAGTGGCGGATCTGCCCACAAGCAGCAGCTCTACTGCGCAAGGTTTACTTGAAAGTAACCAGCTCCTTAACAACATCAGCCAATCCCAGGAGTGTTTTGAAGGATCCGTGCTGTTGCTGGATTTAAAAGTTCCGGATTTTGAGAGTGCCGTTAGCTTCTGCCCTCCTGCCTTTGCCTCTGTTGCCTGCACAGGTGCTCTAGATACACCAACAAAGGAATCAGTGGTGGCACAAACTACTGCAGTTAAAAACCTTCCAGAACAACAAGGTGAGAATGACATACTTAATCTGGATTTGTCAGACAGCTCATCTTTCCTGACACTGCCTGCAGCTGAAGATGCCTGCCCTCAAGGCAATCTCACAAATGAGAGGAATTTTGTGGAGAACCTTCCTAAGGCTGTGATGGAAGTCAACAAACATCAGGGTGAAGAAACAACAGAATTGGATCTGAGTTTAACTGTTGAGGAGGTCCATAAAGATGATTCTTGGGATTTGGAACCCAATGAAACTGTTCACAACCAAGCTGCTGTCAGTCCGAAAACTGCGCAGAATGAGGACGAGGAGCTGGCAGACAGCAACCAGCTTGAGGATGCACATTCTCATGAAGAAGTTTCTTTTGACTTTTCGACTCAGAACCCAAATATTTCTTCCCCTGAAGCCGAATGGACTAGTGAGCAGCCTGTGGTGACAGTTTCCCTATCTAAGATGGTGGAAGATGACTCACTGCCAATGGTCTCTGCTGTGAACAAAAGGGAAGAAGATGTCTCTCCACTTAAAGATGTCTTCGATGCTTTGGATCAGGATGGAGACGGCTTCGTTCGAATCGAGGAGTTTATGGAGTTCGCCGCGGCCTACGGGGCTGATCAGGTGAGAGACGCTTTTGTTTGGTTTTCTGATGGTCGGGTAATGAATGTTGAGTGAAATTCCATGTAATGTGATCCAGCTCTCCATTCATTATTGATTTTGTGCATGAGAAATGGCTTCCTGGAAAAAGCTAAGTTAGTTTGAAAACCATCTACCAATTTTAACATTTCTAGTCTGGATTTTTGGTTTTAAACAATAAAATTATTGTGGCTAAAATAAATTAGTTTCCAAATAGTCATGATTTTGATATTTACATTTCTCGACCGTTTTTTTAAAAATAAAATTTAGTTTTTAAAATACCTATTAGCTGTATTTCCCTACAAATGTGTATTCTTTGAAACTAAATCCCAGATTAAAATATTTGAGGAACTACTTCCAACAGTTCCTATATTTTAGTCAAATATAATAATTCTTGAGCCTACTATTAAAGACATGCCCAGATTAGTATGTCATCTATCTCTTGGTGAGCATTTAAAGGCTCAAATTATAGGAAGTAACCAGAAATGTGTCATATGGGTGGTTTTCTGTTCTGTAGCCTGAAACTATGCCATACAACAAACAATGATCTCTTGTCATTTTGTAATCATGTCTTTTGAGATAATCTCTCGTGACCTTTGACCTTCTTTGGTTCAGCCTATGGTCTACTTTTATTGTGATTTAAAAACATCAAGAGTCATTTACTTAAAATTTGTAGCATGATGCGGTAAATATATATTTTTTAGATAACAGTAAAATCCTGATTTTGGTCAAACGTTGGGCCAGAACCACAATCTTCACACATCCTTTGTTTTTAAGTGACATTACTTTCATTTCCATAAGCACTAGTTTGTGTTCCTGTTCATATTTTTTAGTAATCGTTCTGCAAAATAAAGCCATATTTGCATTACTAACATGTAATACCTTTTAATAATGCTGTCAGTTATACATCAATTGCAAGATTTTTGATGTTTTTTTAGCACTGTTTACTATTTCATACTGCTTTCAGAACATAGAAGTTTAGCTTAAAAATACGATTAAAAGATATTATTCAGTATCAAACCATGCAAAGATGTTTTTCTTCAACTTAGTTTAAATATCTCGAACGTTGTTCGTTTAATCCCCCTCATCCGTATTTCGGATCATTTTTGCAATTTTTTTCTAGGTATTTTTGATTTTGTTAACAGAGCAGCATTTTTTTTTGTTAATTTTACAGATACCAAATGTGTAAAAGTCACCAGTAAGCCACAAAAGATAGATAATGTTTAGTGCTATTAATAAAAGTAATCTCCAAGGCTCATGTGGGCTAACTGGACATTAAATAATGACCTGAAATTGTTTGTCAGGATATTTGAAGTTTAATTACAAACAGTTAAAAATAATTCCTCCTGTTTGTATTACACAAACATTTCCTCACTATTCAATAATACTATTTTTATGTGTCCCCCTCTCAGCACTGGGGAATTTACTTTGTGCTTCAAAGCCATTTTTTTCCGTTGGATGCAAGTAAATGTAGTTGTCCAACTGGAGAACTCAAAAGGACTATCTACTATGTGGGAGAAAAAAATAAATTATTTACTTGTGAAAACTCAAACTTGTTAGAATAGCATGACCGGTTTGACTTGTTTATTTATTCCTTTAATCCCAGGATGGTGTCTATAAACCGTTGCGATCATTTAGGTTTCGGTGTCATCTCAAGAATAGAACTTTGGAGGAAAAAGCGAAATATGAGTTTTCCTAAGTTAGAAGTTCTAACTTTATTTGCTGTCCACTGACTGCTCTTTACTGCAAAGTTTTTTGGGGCAGGAGAGTAAATATTTGTCGTGTTGGTCGAAGGTAGATCAGTTACACTTGTTTTTCCTGTGCCTTTTATATCCTGACACTGCAAGCTCTTTTGGACTTTGGAAATGACTACACTTGACACCTGCTCACGAGTTCCAGATCTCCATAGCTGAATAGCTATTTAGCAAATTTATTGTAGGGGCTATTAGACATGGACATGTCACACTTGTGTCTCCTTTGAATTGAAGAGTTGAAGCACTTAAAAAGCTTCCTACCTTTTAAAATTTAAAAGGAAACATTCTGGAGACATACTTGAGATTTTTGGAAAGTTATGATGGTTGCACCCTACAGTGGATTCTACCAGTCGTCAACCAGACACAAGGAGAAGGCCAGGTCTAATCTAACAAGGTTAACACTCTTTATAATGACTTAAAATGGTTGGCCCTTTTAATATCATGTAGAAGTTCTTATGAAGGCGCTTTTATATTTGAATAAGCCTCGTTGAGACACACTGTATTGCCGTTATCTGTAGATAACCTTCCTGAACGAGTTAGATTTGCAAAAGTTGAAAAGAATTTTCTAACAGCGTACAGATACAAAATGTAGAGGTGCCAGAACATAAAATAATTTGCCACAGACTTTCAAAATGTTCTGATTGTCTTCTTTTTTATTTAGTCACCGTTTTTTAAGCTTAAGTGTTTAGCTGGGAGTAATATTTGCATTTTCACTATCCTCTACCTCCTCACAATATCTTAGTAACCCATCAGACTTTAGGAAAGTATTCACAAAGTATTTGCATGAGTGTCAGCTGGTGCTAGTATGCCAAGCATGCAAATGCTTCCTTCAGAATTATTTCAGGATGATGGAACCATAGACACATACTATTCTGGTTATGTTGGTGCACTGTGATCATTATAGAAAATCTTATCACACAGAGAAACATACAGTTTGTATGTTTCTGGATTGCTTGCTTTTTTGTCAAACACTCATGAAAAATGAGCCCCACTCCGGGAACATGTTGTCTTTGTTCTGTTTCCAACTTTTGTGTTTAAAATATTGAGGTTTGGGACCTGGAAGTTTGATTTCTGCTCATTCTGCCCATGTTTTGAAGTGTCCTTGGAGGACTGAAGCCCAATAAACTGACCCCCACATAACAAAGACACTATAAGTGCACTATTTACTGAGGTTTAGATGGATTTTAGTTTGAAATGAGCTTTAGATACTAGAGAGCCAAAACTGCATGATGCTGTCTCCCTTTTGAGTGAGCTCCACACCCGCACTTTTGCCGCCACCCCCCTCACCCCTAGCTTTTATGTTTTGCTCCTCTAATCCACAATGGAATGTCCCATTGCCTAAAACATCCCCTCTCCTGTGCTTACTTTTGTTCTCACATTAGCCAGCACTAGTATTGGTTCATTTTTCCTTCCAACTTAATTTTAAAACTGGAAAACTTTAGTCACGAAGGTGAAAATATTGCTTGCTTAGGAACTTTTGAGAACTCCCCTTTTCACCCTTTAATGAGAGACTCGTTAAAATGTATTCTTCTTCATGGGGTTTTGCACTGTGGCCTAAGTGAAGGCAGTCAGGCGTACCCCAGCACAGATTATATACAAATAGAGGAAACAGAAAAACCACAGCGCCTTTGCTGCTCCACTGAGCAGTGGAAAAGGCAGAGACGCATTAAAGTTTTCAGTTTCACCACTATCAAGTATGAGTGATCAAGCATGATTTATTTCTTTTTTCTCAAAATGAAGTGGCAGTAACTCTTTTAGACAATAAAAATTACAGCTGATATTTGAAGTAAACCTAAGGTAAGGCAAATGTAGACAACTTATGCCGAAATCCAAATCTATCAACAGTATTTAATTAAAACAATGTTTAATTGAAATGTATTTTTGAGAATTCCCCCCAAAAAACATACAGAACAATTTTAAGGAGGAAAACGAGATCCATTACAGAACACAATAATAGGCAGATATCCAGAAATTGTTCCCTTTAAATCTACTAAAATGAGACCTTGGAATGCTGTGGAATAAACTCTTGAATGAATGGATTAAAAAAAAAAAAAAGCTTAAAACTGCTATTTTTGGCTCATTTGGTGGTAAGTTATAACAGTCAATTGTTCCAGTCTCTTAATAACAGTTCTCTGCTAAATGGAAGAGACATTCAAAAGTGTCATCAGAGCCTTGGTGTGAACTCCCCTTCTCACACCTCACCCCATGATGGTGTTTCTGAAAATCTATGTGGAACAAAATTATTTCCTGTAAGCTTGATGTTCTGTTGCTATCTGGAAAATTGAATGTTATATTTACACACCTGACACTTTCCATCTTACTCAGATCATCTGAAACAAAAGTGAAGTTTTTTTAGATTACGTAATATTAGGAATTTGGTTTAATTATTACACACATTTCCATGGTGTTGGCCAGTCTCACTAACTTTTAACAGAAAACAACTGAGTTCATTTCATCCAAACCAAATCAGTCTCATGGTTGTCAGAGTTGGTTACGAGGCTTTGGAGCCTTTTAGCCTCTTCAGTCAGAGCTCAGCATTGCTTAGCAGATCAGTTGTTTAAAGTGTAACTGATATAAGAGCTGCAGAAGAATAAAAAACCCAAAAATAAAAGCATCTGCAAAACACTTAGATTGTGTGCTTATTTTTTTAAAAAGAGTGAAGCCCACAACCTTTTACCAAAACACTCTCAGGTTCCTTCCTGGCTTCTGTAATTGCATCTATGATACTTTTGCATTAGCGGTAATTTTGTGGAACAATGATGTCCAACTTTCACTTGGAGTTTTATTTCCTGTTAGAGTACCAGAAACCTAAATATCTATTCTAAAAAAAAATCTATTTTTTGCCAAGTGTTGCCTGGCACTTTTATATCAACTCTATGAAGTTTTTGTCCACACTCTTTGTTGCCAGAGTGCAACAGTTTAAAACGACTTTGACCTTTAGACATGTTTCAACTGAGTCTTTATAAAGTCAGTATTGCTCCCTCTGCATAAAGTAAACCTCTTGACAGCTGCTAAATGTGCTCTTTTAGTGGGATCACAAGTGTTTTACAAGTGATTTTCTGCTCTGTAATCAGAATGTGTTCAGGATTCACATGATTTGTGCAGTTTAAGAGCCCTCCGACCGAAACAACTTTAGTTAAATAATTTAGTCTAACTTGAGTATAAAAAAAAAGAATAACATTTTTGCTGGTTCAGGTGAGTTTCCATAGGAAAATCAAATCTAAAGAAGGGGCACTAAAACTGATGGGTAACTAATTAATAGCAATGTGTCCAACATATCTTCTAATTCTTGAAATGTGAGTTGGTATGTCTCATTAAATTTGGAACTGCTTGAATATGTTGTAGCAGAAAAAAAAACATTATATGATAAATGTGTCTTTTTTTGTTGATGCTTTTCGCAGGTCAAAGATCTGACCAAGTTTTTGGATCCTAGTGGCCTTGGAGTGATCAGTTTTGAAGACTTTCACCGTGGAATCTCTGCCATTAGTGGAAGTGAGTCTGAAATGGGATTTTTTGTGGTTTTGTTTCTGCTCATCTCTTTTTATTCTTACTCAGTCTTTCTTCAAAATGTAAATTTGAAAATGGAAACCTGAAATCAAGATAATCAAGATGCAGCAAAGGGTTGACAATATTATTAAAATGAGTGTCATTCTTAATTTACCAAAGTGGTATATAGCCTATAAACTTTAATTTTCAGGGCTATGAGGGATTTATACTGGTAAAGAGATGAGAAGATTATCAATATTTATCTCTACATGTTGATTTAACAGCTCTAAAGATGCCTACATGGATTTACAGTTAAGAAATTCAACCCATTTTGACGTGCCTTCAATTTAGTACCCTTTGGTTAGATATAGAAATTATGGTTGCACATATCCTGTAATGGGGTCATATGAAAGATTAATGTGTACAACATTCACTGGATGCTTGACAAACCAGTTAGTCTTAGATTCTGATCCATTCAGCTTACTGACTGATATTTTTTAAGCCCTCCTAAGGCCTTTTAGGTTACACAGCTCTGGTTACTTGGATCATTAATGATTCAAGCAATGGAAAGCTTGACGTGCACTGATGCATTTGCTGATTGGTGAGGTTTCTGTGTGGGAGTGGCTTCGGTGAGGTTTGGTCACAGTGTCCCATTCACATTCATTATTTAGTGTCTTCTCTCTTTCTGTCCTATTTGTATCCAAAGCAAAATCACTGTGCAACCACACAAATGCCTTTACTGGCACACAAACTTGTACTTGTAACATATTTGATTTTTTTTTTTTTTTTTGCGCAAAAGTCTGATTTCATGTATTTTCTGTTTGCAATCTGCCTCTAATACAGTGTTTTGTTACTTTGCGAGTCATGCTGCATTGTTGACAAAATTCCTGTGAACATGCCACCCTCTGGAGATAAACCGCGGTTCATCATTGTGAGCGTTTCTAATGAGAGAAGAGGCCAAAGTCTATTGTTCCATTCTGAGGTCTTGTTTTAACAACAAACTCTGCTCCCTTCCCCTCTCTCCACTCTGTTTGCTATTTAATATCTGCCCCACTTGCCATTGGACAACGCACCTTTAATAAATATGTGTCTGCAGGCTCTGGAAATGCTGTACAACCTGTAGTAGCAATTGCACGTCTGCAGTACTAATCCCAGCTGTAGAAAAAGAATATGTTCTGAATACAGTTTGTCATCATGCAGACAGTGCGTCTTTATGCAGAAGCCATTTTCTCAGTTACCCTTCAATTGGATAAAGATTCATTTCACAGTCACAGCCTTCAGTGTCCCTGAGCCCTGAAAAGCAAAGGGTTACATAAAGCCCAGGGGCATTAAAACACTTGCTCCTTCCAGTACACTCTTTGTATTCTTTCTCTCAGTGGAAGGCTGTTCACTGCTGTTTACAATAACAGCAGGAGCTGATCAGACTCCGTCAGAACATGTGGTACTGCTGGTCTCTAGGTCCCCACAGCATCAGCCCTTATCTTATAAATGTAGGTTGCTTTTTGCCCTTATTTTATAGTTTTTTGTTTTGCCCTTACTATGGTTATTAGGTTTTATGGTTCCCTTGAAATGTGAGTGTAAATGTTGCCTACCGTGGACTGTCTCCTTGCTCTTGTATTGCTGACTGTAAATGTGTCTTATGACCACAGTTAGGACTCTTGTGAATACTGTGTGATGGTACTTTTATTAGAGGAGAAAGTATTGCTTGTTCAACATCTTCTTTTACACTCTCTTAGATGAAATGACTATTTAATGAATATTGTTACTTTTTTTTTCTCTTGCAAATGTATTTGCTTTGCAGCTATATTTCTTAAAGACCCACTGCAATGAAAATGTGTTTTTGGTGTTTTTAACATGTAAAGAAAATTAAGCTTAAAATTGCATTTCTGAGTATTTATTTATTCAAATCGTTGTGAATAAGGAGCAAACAAAAAAGGCTGTTGAAAAAGGCTTGTTGCAATGACATAGATGATACAATCAGTGGGCCACAAGATCCCTGCTCTGCTCCATTCTGATGCATCCTCTTGTAGACAACTAGACCCATGTATGTCTTTGTTTCCTTCGCATGAGCTGGCATCTGGCTCAAAACTATACGGCTGGATAGCTTCAATATTGCTTGCCATTTTTGTTGCAGCGCTTATGTTTGGTTGGGGTGTTAGAGGCTGTAGGCTAGCGGAAGACAGTGGGAAGTCACAACCGGCTTACTCTGCACCAACAGTGCCGTTTACAACTACTATGTCCTAGAAAACAACACAAGTTATTTTGACTTGGGCTAAAAATTGTGTAATTGTAGTTAAGACCACTGGGAACGCTTTTAAAATGGATCAAAAGATGACTGGAGTGGGAATTACATTAAAAAATGTACTAATGTTGCATTTTAAATGTACAAATGAATGTATGTTTTCGTATTAAATTTACACAGGGACATCTTATATTGACTTTGACTTTGTTGAAACTTGAAAATCAATTTCCCTTCTGCTGTGTCCAGTGTTTGCTGAGTCACCTTATCTCTGTAAGTTCTGCATATCAGCTACCTGTTTGCACACTGCCATTTGTACCTTAAATAGCAGTCTTGTGTTTGTTGAGTGTCATTTTACTGCTAGGCTGGTTGTTCTGCACACATTGAACCTGTCTTTTTTTGTTTGTTGTTGTTGTTGTCATATCTTCAGGCCCAGAGCCACAGCTGTACAGTGTAAACTACAGTCCAGGGGATGGAGCTGTTGGCTGTCAGGAGGAGTACGATGAGGTAAGGCGTCTAAACAAGAAGCTTAGGCTCTCTGCTTGTGTCCGGTTGTTTGTATTGTCTGCTCCCTTTGGGTACATACAGCAGAAGCGTGTGAAGGCCACAGGCTGAACTCGATGTGCACTCTCTCTTCCACCTAAGAGCTATGATTACCACTCTGTGAACCCTCAGTCTGAACACACCGATTTGGCTGACTCCATATAGCATCTGGCAGGAGAGGATTTTCCGTAGTCTTTGACAAACGTTAAGTTGACTGGAATGTGCTTGAGCTTCTGTATAGTGTGTGTTTTTACAGTTGTGGCTGGCATATCTGGAATTCCTATTTCCTCGTGTTCTCAATGCTTGTATATTTAACCTCCACTCTTTGCTGGCCTCTGCAAGACTGAAATGTTTGTGCCATTGTTTAACCTTTGGGTGTTGCTGGACAGAGATTGTTGTCTCTGCAGTTTTGGATTGCGATGTGTCAGCGCCACCTACTGCAATGGCCAGGAAGTGCAGATTGATATGTGCTAACCAAGGGTGCTAAGTAGTCTTAAATTCCCTTGAATATGTAACCTGCCAGTATTGGATAGAAGTCTGTTTAGAAGCACCTATAAAATACAAAATAATAGTACTAAGAATTGTATGATGGTAAAGTAAATGTTTCAAACTGTGTAATAAATTACCTGAAACCTAAATGATCAAAAGTTTTTTGTACATAGTATGTATAGTCATTATCAAGCGGTGCTGTGCGTGCTGTTTACTAGAACACAAAATTTGGGCTGGGTTTTGGGGAAGCTTGCACATATTTAAACGAAACGCCACACCTGTGTCTCTTGACTTGTTTTTTGCTTGAGTTTCTGGCAGAAAAAGGTTCCACTCTCTCAATGACTATGCTGTTCTAGTGCTGTTTGCTTTCAAAACAGCCACGGTAGGGGCGTTCAACAGCACTGCACCGCCCCATCTGCCACATTTTTCCTTCAACCATTTCTGCTAATATGCTTCTTGTTTCTATTTGCAATCAGAATAAGAAATGTGAATTTTCCTCTAATCCAGATTGTTTTTTCTCTAAAACATGTTGGGATTCAAGAGCACGTGTTGGTTTTCTGTTGGCAAGTACTCGGGTATTTAAAAGGGGTTGTTTGGATGTATACTCTTCAGTCACAGCACAGCAGTGAGAGTGTAAAATACAATATAATGATTTCTGCTCAGACACTGAGTCAGGAAGTGAAGCAGCAGGAAAGATTGAGCACTTGTTCAGCTGATTGTGTTGGGTGTTCGCTTACGTCTGAGCACCGGTAGGAGCTGATTTAGCCTTGCATTTAACTTGCATTGGTCTTTGGACTATGTCTGTCTCCACCCCTCTGACCACCCAATGGAGCTAAACGAGGAGCAAAAGCACTTTCAGATATTTTCAACACACACTCTGCCTCTGAGGAGTTATTAGTGGGCTTTAATGGAAGGATGGCTTTCTTCTAAGTGAAACCGGATAGGAAGAATGGTTTTGGATATGGTTGATATCCATCTGGGTCCCAATTCCTCTGACACTTCACTGAAACTGGTATGATAATGCTTTTCATCGTAACTCTTTGGTCTTCACTGATTTCTACCTTTCAGACATAATGCTGCACCTATTATTATTGGGTTCAGTCTTATTAGACAGTCATCATTAGACAGCATTGTGTATTTGTCATTTTTTACTGGTGTTAGTTTACTTGAGCTTTAAGTTCAAATAGTGACGTCGGAAATGCAACAGAATGCATAAAAATGTCTTGTTTGGCATAACTGGTGTTTGTGATCAAAGTTCAAAAATTAAATATGTGGAAAAACTGGCATTATTTCAACTTTATTATTCTGTCTGTTCTGTCTGTCTGTTTTAGCATATGCTTATCTTGTGTGTTATTTGTGTTACAGAACAGGGTTGTTTTGACTTTGTGGAGCATTACAATATGCTTTTTTATCATTAAAGTGGAGTTTACTTTTCAGAGTCATAAATGTAATTATTTAAAAGTTCATAAATCTGTTGCTAGTTTGTTGAATGCCTGTGACTGTTATAAATGTATGCATTCATTGAAAGGTTGCATGTCATTTTGTTGTTCTTTGTTTTTTTTCTCTACATGTAGCAAAATGAGGTAACAGACAGTGCGTACCTGGGCTCTGAGAGCACATACAGCGAGTGTGAGACCTTCACTGACGAGGACACGGGAGCCCTCGTACCCCCCGAGATGCACGAGGATGTGGAGACAGATAGCGGGATTGAGGCCACTCTACATGATCCTGAAGATGGAGGAAATGGGTTGGTACACATTTTAATTCAACAATGTGTGTCTTAGTTACTGACTGCATTCACATGCTTTAACCTTTTATTGGCATTTTCCTGGTTTGAGACTTAAGCTTTTTTTGCATTTTAGTAGGCTTGTTGTAAATTCAATCAGCATTTTAAAATTGTTTTATTGTCATTAAATGCAGATTTCCCCAGAAATAGATTTTTTTTAAAGGACAGATAGAGCAGCAGCTTTCCTCCTTTGACCTGTCACTCATGTCACATGGTTCTGAGTCTGCTCGTCCAACACTAGATCACTTTAGTTCTATTTGGGTCACTAGGCAGATTAAGTAGGGGCAGTAGACTGCCACAGTTATATTGACTTAATACCTTTAATTCCTCGTACACCCATGTGTGGAAAGTCAGTGAAACATTGAAGGTTGCATGTCTTACATTTATTTATTTATTTTTTTTGTCTTTGAAGTTGAATTACCAATCTGCTAATGGAGCTAAATGGGTTTAAACTTTAGATGAAATGATCACTTTTGAACACATAAAGCCAAAAACAGTTTTATCCCCAATACTTTGTTTTTTAGCTGAAAGAGATGGTGAGCTCATCTCATTTAACTGCTCAGGCTGTGGCAGAAGCCTTAATGTTGACAATGAGTCACTGTGTTAGAATATGCTCCTTAGACTGCAGTGTTTTTGTTAAAGTTTATTGGATGTTATTATATTTGCTTTGCAAACCTGGAAAATGTCCAACGGTCATGGATCTGTTTTGACACCGGTTCAACCCATCTACAAATCAGATTACATTGTATTAAATTAAATTACACTATAATTTAATGTTTGTTTTTGTATTTTTAAAAAGTTATCTACCTGCAAGAGTTCTGATCAAACATAGCTACCAATATGGGACACAAAAGTACACTTTTTTTGTTGGCACTAAATTAAATGTTCGTGCCTGAGTTTTGTTGATTTAGTCTTGAAGGCAAACAGAAAAAAGGAAGTGCAGCTCATTTGCTGCCCCTGCTGACTGTGTGACCTGTCTTTTCAACTTGATGACAGATTGGAAGGCTCCGGTTGACATGGATGTGTTTGGACTTCCCCTTGCATGTGTGAGCCCTGAATTCCAGGAAGTGTGTTTTTTCCATTTGTTTTCCATTTTTTTACTTTTACTTTTGGGAAACTCACCCTGCTGCGTGTTCTGCAGATTTGAACCTCAAAAACAAATGTGCAATAGTGTTTTAACTCCTAACTGAGGCAAAGTGGAGAATTTTTAAATGAAGTTGTCACACAGCCTTGGATGGCTGCACTTACCCAAGCTTACGGCTGCATCAAAGAGGTATTAAGAATGCGAGTATACACAAACTGATCTCAGGATTAAGAATTTAACGGGATTAGTTCCCCCTCCCTCTTCTGTCCTACCCCAGTGTCCCCCCACACACATGTGGGCCTTGAACAGTAAGCAGAAAAGTCTGTTGGTTGTTGCTTAGTCTCCAATCTGATTAAGCCAATCACAATCAACCATTCGCCAGCGCAGCTTTAAGTCTTTTCTGGTGGCGTATCGGCCATGTTGCTTTGGAGATTTGCTGTTTACTGAGAGTTTATGTGGCTGCTTTTTGAAAGTTCTGCCCATTTAGACTTTCTCTGAACTGGAGAGTTGTGGTTTTGTTTTTATCTGGGTTACCTGTGAAACTTCAGAATTCCACTCTGGTTGTCAGGAGTTTTAACTCCAGTTGCCCCGAGGCTTTCACGCCAGGGCAGTGGAGGGCGTTTAAAGATGCGTTCTCGATCATCACCATCCCTAAATTTGAGGGACTTAAATATGGGCCCAAACTGTAAGAGAATGATTAAAGGGTAAGTGTCTTAAAGGTTCACGTTTTACTTTTATTTCAATGTTTACTTTTTTTTTCTAGTTTTTATTGCTGCTTCTTGGCTTTTTGTAAGATTCAGATTATGCAGTAACAGATAACGTGATGGCATTATTCACTTAAGAAACATATTGCTCCCTATGTTATCTAATACTAAGAAAGCTACTTTTTTGCTAATTTGGAAGTCCTTATCCTACGTGACTCATCCTAACAGGAAAAACATTTCATTTTTTAAAAACCTTTTCAACTATTTTACTGTTACAACCTTTAAATGCATCCATCAGAGAAGTTGCCCTTAAAAGTTTATTTATCTTTAGGCTCTGCTTGCAACATGGTAATGCTTGTATTCATTTTTTACTCTTTTTTTTTTGTGTTTAACTCCAATTTATAGTAAAGAAATAATAACATTCATTCAAAATAAATAGAGCCTTGTAGGATAGTTTATTTCAAATTTTTCCTCTACACATGCAGCTTCATATTTCTGTTCTCTTTAACTTGATTTCAAACATTATCAAAACACTTGTTACAGGTGGCCGAAATGGTGTAACAGTTGTGAGGTTGGTGGCATATTGGTTTAGCCAGAGTAGCCTTTGGGATTAATGTGAATTAGCAGATTACCTTTGAAGACCATTAATGAAGCCTGTCCAGACTGCTGGTTTTCCAAGGAAAAGATTATTTGTCTTCATTTGGGATTTAGGATTATATCTACTCCCCTTTGAGCTTTTATCTGTGGGTAACACAATTTTGCATGTCATTCAGGTTTTCCATGAACTCTGACCTTCACAATAACTCTCTGGTAACGGTCATCGGTGGAGAGGAGGAGCACTTCGAGGACTTTGGGGAGAGTAATAATTCGGAGCTGCTGGAGAGCAACATGGAAGACTCCGAGGTGCATTTGGACTCCCCTCTGTCACAGCCCCCTGTGCAAGTCAATGGATCATCAGTTCTCTCTCCCAGGTTGGAACTGATCACGCACACACACTAGTTATGTTAAAGTCAGATTGTTCGGATCATAAAGTTTTACACCATCCCCTCCCACCACAAAGACTGGTTAATGACAAAAACCTTACCAGTTGAAAAGTGTACTTTTTTTTTCCCCAAATTGGAGATTGTAAAACAAGTTTAATTCCAAACACAGATTCTGTTCTATTCTACAATACTTTTATTTACATTTCCCCCCCAACATTTTTTTTTACCTATGATTCCCCTTTTCTATATCATTTTTAGCTGTTTAGTTCAAGTTTAGTGGTTCTGGTGCAATTGTACAAAGGCCTTTCACATTTCTAGCTTCGCTCACTGGCTTCAGGTGTTTTGTCTAGCCTTCTTTGAGAGGAAACGGTTTTTACTAAAAATAAGTTCAAGAATTGATAAGAAAGTGTCCGTGGATCTTCTTTTACCTCCACTTTGTCTCTTTTTAAGGCCAAGGACAGGATGGAAATGCAAAAATAAAGTTATTCCATCAAGCATCCCTTTTAGAGACATTACAACTACAGATTTTGAGGCAGCTAGTTGCAGGAAATCAATGTTTTAGTTGATATGACTTTAAGGCTACATATGTTTTCAAATATCCTGCAACAGATGGAAGTGTTATAATTCCATTTAGATGTGAATGTTGAGCTCTTTCTCCAGCTTTTCTTCTAGCTGCCTTTTGCCCCTCCTCTCCCCCCAGTCTCTTAGCTGGATAATGTGTAATTCTCGCTTGGGTGATATTTATGTGATTTGCCCTGCCAGAAAGCTCTTAACAGCTAACTGTCTAGCTTGTGTGACCCAGTGTCAGCGTGGAAATAAGCTGGATTGTGGCTAATCGCTCTGTTTCAGCCACCACTTTGAAAGAGTTGAAGGAAAACTTCACTGCTAATTCCATTTGTTTCGCTCAAGCTAAAAACATCAGAACTGAGTGAGTTCTTGTATATTTAATCATTTCTAATAGCAAAAAATGTTACAAAACTTTTAGCCTTAAATTAATGGGTTCTATACTATGTTATGACATATATGTAGAATCTGCTGCAAAATCCTACAAAAAAACAACCACATCCCACAGATTTCACCCACTCTGTGTGAAAACGTCACTGTTTTTTGCCAGTCCTGAAGCTTCTGCCCACACACACACGCTGTGTACAGTACATGCGCTGCTTAGTTACTCATGATATTTTCTCACAAAGCGTTCCTCCATGCAGCTTTAAGAGAACGGCTTGGTGTGAGAACATATGAGGTGGCTCCGTCTCTCTATTGCATTTCTGCTGACATAAACATGTGACCGTTTGTTGTATAACTCAGACCAAAGTGTCCCTGAGTGAACACTCTGCTCATGAAGGTGATTCTATGAAATACTCAGAACCGTTAAAAAATCTATTAAAATTGATATTTTATTTGACTTTTATTGTTTTCCAGCTTTAAATCACTAAAATAACTTCAAGATTCACTTTTTTTTGTCACAGCAACTTTTTGCCTCCTCATGCTGTGTAGTCTGTCAATCACAGCCAAAGTGTGGTCTGTCCCGTATCACTGCCCCCTTCCTACAGAGCTCACACTTTCACTTCTTCCAATGACCAATGTACCTTTCACTAAAACCTCCTGCACCACGGAGGTCTCCTGTCCCACTGAAGTGCACCTCCCGTCTTGTCTGTCACTCACCACTTCCTCCTTCCTCCTCTTCCTCCCTGTTTCCTCTCTCCAGTGCACCTGCTTCTCTCCCTGACTGCTTCCAGAGCTTCCTCAGGGAGGAGGCACTGGATTTTTTCTGTAGCCAGTGTCACAAACAAATAAGTCGTCTGGAGGACCTCTCCACTCGTCTCAATTTCCTAGAGATGACTAGGTAACACATCATCTATGACCTCCTCTGGTTTATGAGTGCTGTGAGTCAGTGTGCAGTGAGCATGTTCTCACAATGTGTGCATGCTGTGTTGGATTAGAAACAACATGCTTTGTTTTAATGGAACCCACTTGCACACATGAAGCTTCACTGCCTTTTCCTCCATCTCTTTTTGTTTTCTTGCAACTCCTTATCTTCACTCTCCTGTTTTTGGTTGCCATGTTACCAGTTTTATTAAAATTCCTGTGTTACCCAGTTCTGTTTTAGCGACATATATTTTCAGTTTGCTTGGAAATATGTCTCATAGTTTTGTTTCCATTATAAATTTGTCAAAAATAGATACAAAAAAGATTTAAACATCAATTGTTATATTAGGTAAGTGTTTGATTTAGCTTTTTTGTGCTTCATGTAATGAAGTTTTATGTGATAAAACTCTGTTAGCTGTGGACACATTTTAGTGAACAGACATCCGTTAAAACGGATTTGCTAATCCAAGATTATGCTGTATTATGGAAACCGTTAGCTCGCATCCTTTGAACATCACTGCTTGTATTCATGGAGGCTTTAGTGCAAGTCAGTGAGAATAATCATCTTTTTCATTTTTGTTTTGAAAGTTTGTCATTTTCACAGGTCTATTTAATCTGGTTAACCAAAGCTGATCCAATATCAGTATTTTTTTAAGTGTGTGTTTTTAGATTGCTGTGTTTGTGTGTGTTCTGGTTTCAGTTAGATTCCAGGACTTGATCAACTGTAAATCACTTTACCTTTTTTTAAATAAAGTTGTGCTCATTTTTACTGTTATGCAGAGGAATGAGAGGGGTGTTTATGAGGACTATCAGCAGTGTCTTTCCTCTATACTTTTCTCTTCCTGACCATTTTTCCTGTTATTCTGTCTCTCCTCCTCCAGTTCGGGTAAGAGGCTGTCCAGCAAGAAAGTGGCACGGTAAGCAAGAAAAACTGAAGAAAATCCCTGCTTTCAATAAAAAAAGACCCAACTGTTCTTACTGTGCAAAAGAAGCTTCCATGAATCAGCACCTGTGCGTTACTTTACTTTTATGTGGTATTAAAACAAATATTTTTTATTCCTCTTCATGCTCAGGCACCTCCTTCAGAACAGCTCCATGACTCTAGATACCATGAGTGACTTGACACGGGACATCCTGGAACTCGCTGACAACGACATCACAGACAAGGTATGAACTTTTATTTACTTCTTTTTCTGAAGTTTCTCAAAAAAACATGAAGCTTTTCTTGATCTGCTGTTTTGAAAAGTTTCCATGAAGCATTAATGGGTTGTTGGTGTGCTAGGTGCTCCTCCTGGAGCGTCGGGTGGCGGAGCTGGAAAAAGAGTCTGACGCATCGGGGGAGCAGCACGCTCGGCTGCGCCAGGAGAACCTTCAGCTGGTGCACCGTGCCAACGCACTGGAGGAACAGCTGAAGGAGCAAGAGGTCTACGCCGAGGAGCAGCTTCAGCAGGAGAATCGACGACACAAGGAGGCAATAAGCAAGCTGGAGAGAGAGAAGGGGCTCGAACTCGAAAACCTGCAGGCCAGGTGAGAACATTTTTCTTTAAGCAGAAGTGAAACAATTCCAGTCAGGCACTTCAATCTGTCATGAATCTTCCATTTTAGTGTTTTTCAGAAGTGATGGGCATATTTGACCTTTTGTTGCTGTAATTTTTGTACACATGTGAATGATCTTTTGGTTTCTCAGGCTGCAGCAGCTGGACGAAGAGAACAGTGAGCTGAGGTCTTGTGTTCCTTGTCTTCGAGCAAACATCGAGAGATTAGAGGAGGTAAAAGCAACCTTCCCATTTCACTTATCAAAACTTTGTTTTTGTCATTTCCTCTTAGTTATTGTTCTCACCTGTCATCAAATTTTCCCTTTGGGGTTTTTCTTTTACTTATAGGAGAAGAGAAAACTTCACGACGAGGCTGAGGTTATGTCCCAGAGACTGGATGAGGAGACAGAGGCTCGCAGGAAAATGGCCGACAAGCTCAGTCATGAGCGTCACCAAAACCAGAAAGAGAAGGAGAGCACTCAAGAAGTGAGGCAGTTTTTGTCAGAGTCTCCAAGTTACTTTTAATCATGTCTGTAAACATTTTTTCATTTATTTTTGTTTGTTCTTCAGCTTATTGAAGACTTGCGTAAACAGCTAGAGCACCTTCAGCTTTACAAGCTGGAGGCTGAGGCAAAAAGGGGCCGTACTCCAGGTGCGGGGCTGCAGGAGTATCAGACGCGCACACGTGAAGCCGAGCTGGAGCAGGAGATTAAACGGCTCAAACAGGTAACAAGCACTTTTGATTTTTTTTTTTATTCTAATGTTTAATGATAAATAACTGTTTAACTTGTTTATTTCAGGACAACCGTACTCTGAAGGAGCAAAACGATGAGTTAAATGGACAGATTATCAACTTGAGCATCCAGGGAGCCAAAAATTTAATGTCTGCTTCGTTTTCTGACTCTCTGGCAGCGGAGATCAACTCTGTCTCTCGTGTGGAGGTACGAGCACAAAAACGCAGATTCATCTAATGCAGTCCCCACTTACTTCCTTCATAGTATCATTTAAATCCACGCTGAGTCAATTCTGTCCTTACTGACTTCGTTCTTTCTTTCTGTTTCTTAGTTGATGGAAGCTGTTCACAAACAAGAAGAGATCAACTACAGACTACAGGACTACATTGACAAAATCATCGTTGCCATCATGGAGTGCAACCCTTCCATCCTGGAGGTCAAATAAACAATATGCAGCCAAAGGGCCACTTGCAATGATTCCACTGGCTGTTTAAAGCATATCCTGGGGACACGGCAAGAAAGAAACATGAGGATGTAAAAATAATCACACATCCTCATCACACAAGAGACAACATGCAGTAAACTCTCCCATCTCCTGTCTGAAATGAAGAATTATAGATTTCTAAGAAGTCCATGCCTGTTGGAGAAGATATAAGCTTTATTTTTTATTTGTATGTTTGTCCTCCTTAAAGCACTTTGGTTCTGGTGACTTCCGTTCATTTGGCTCGAGGGACCAGAGTCTCCCCTGTTGAGCAAGTGTCAGAAATGTGTGTTGATCATTAATATAATTTGCCCCATTGTTTTCCAAAAACGGTGTAAAATGGATAAACTCAGTACAATGATGGAAGAGGATGCAGTTCAGTCTACACTGGGATGAAAATGGTTGGTTTGAGGGGTCATACCTGCCCCACTATACTTAAATATCAAGCCGTATGAAGCTGATTTGAAGCTGAGACCGGTTTGACGTGAATGCGTTTAAAGCGTGCTGTGCTGCTAACCAGGCTCTGCCTGTGCTCAAACCTTTTAACCAGCTTAAACTGTCATTCCAGTAAACGCAATGAGGGACATTTCTGCTGGCCTGCAGATGGGGAAATGCCTCGAGGGTTTTCAGTGTGAATGTGTGCGTTTGACATTCCCCTGTTTGCACTGTTATAATTTTGCGATAGCTTGGTGACTTAAGAAGGAATGAATGACAGTCGTTCTTGAAAGGTTACAAAAGAAGGAAGGGTTTCTTTATGACATTTTGTTTTGCATTTTGGTTTATTTTTTTTTTTTACAATGAAACAGGGTCCTGGAGCTCAGGTGAGCTGGAAATGCACTACATTTCCTGTGAGTCTCATTAGACTTGGTAATCTCTGACATAAAACGAACCTGCTAACACTGACTTTAACTCTCCAGACACTTGCATTAAACTTGAAGGGAAACTGACATGAGTGATCCTGGAAGTTGTAGTTTTATTTTTGTAAGTACAGCTCACCTGATGCCGGTGTTCTCTTGCTGAGTGAAAAGGGAACCTTTTTTTTTTCTTCAAGCAAACTCTGTAAACATATCAAGTCTGAAAACATTTAAAGACTTGCATGTAACAAATCAGATGTTTGTGTTGTGCACTATGTTTCAATTTAACTGATTCTGTTGGTTTAAAAAAATGTAAAGAAACAAAGATCCTTTATTGCTGGCTGGTATCACTACGTCAAAAAAACTGAGCTGGACAGTAGGTTTATATTTAAGAAATGCTAAAGTTAAGGTAACGTGGCAACAATTTCCAGTCATGGTTGGAAAAAATGTAGTTTCTATTTTCACGTTTTATTTTTTTTAAAGCAGTTAAAGGAATGGAAGAACTGGTAGCAATAAAGCCAGATAAGGAGGATGACATTCATGGGGAGGGATGAAACAAAAATCTGTGAACTGATTCTTTTTTTCTTGGACTTATCGGTACTGTACAGAAATTTCCTTTGGATGTTCACCTGAATATTGGACGTAACTTTTGGACTTATTGGATGTTTTAGTCAAAGTCGGGGAGCTTATTTCCAGAAAAGCATGGCATTCTGCACCAATATGCTAAATCCAACTTTTCCACTCTTGTTCACTTCTATCTCACTGTTCTTCGCCTGCCACTCCATGGAAAAATGGCCTTGGATGTAAATGACTTGTACATGTGAACTTTTTCTACACACATTCTAGATTCTAGGTATTTTTATAGGGAGAAAAGAGGATTTCTTTTTCTTACGCAGAGACATCTGCCTGTATTCTTCTTCACTAGCATGTAGCGTGTACAGGAACAGCCAGGGTTTGGCTCTCATTTGAAATCATAGATATTTATTAGGCAAGTCACATATTCTGATTTATTGTGCTGGAAATTTGTTTGTCCAACTTTTGAAGTCACAAAGAGAGGTTTTTTTTAACACTTGACATATCGGTATGAGGAATCTATTTAAAGAGGTTTTATGCCATGTGGGTGAGTTCCCAATGTGTAAAAAAAAAAAAAAAAAAAAAAAAAAAAAAAAACTTGAATGTCACAGGCAGAATTGTCATTTGCTGAAGTCAGTACTCTCCTCATAATGCTGATTTTGCTGTGACCTCCAAGGTTATGGTTCAGATGTGGCAGAATCTGCAGTTTCTACTGTTGTCTTCCTGGATTTGAGTTGGATACTGCACAGACACGTTTCTTTGTGCACTTCTTTGGTCCACATGTTGGAACTCTATTTTGACTGACAAACCAAGCGCTTTAGCATCCATCAGTGGGATGCGAGACCTCATAATGTCAATGTGACACCTTTAAACCTCATGCCTAGGGTTGCTTAGTTCAGCTGTCTTATCGGTCAAGAGGCTTTCCCTGCAGATTTATTCCTTATTTCTGTATCTTTGTGAATATAAATATGGGAGTTTTACATTACATTTGAACTTTTATTTCTATAGTTTTGATTCAATTGAGATAAAATAAGGACTGACATATATTTGACAGTTAAACTACAGAGCTAACAAAAGATTTGAAGATAATGCCAGTTCTCCATATTAAATCCTGTATTAAAATGGCCAAAAATTGATGTTTAAATTAGGGGGTGGGGGGGTGTATTTTATCTATCAAGGTTTTATCTGTCAAGGTATATCAAAGTACAGCTTTTTTGTTTTTAAAATTCATCAAACTTTAAGCTTCCAATAATTGATAAAGTAGGAAACTGGCCTGATAGTCTAAACACTGTGCCTCTGTGTCTCAATCTTTGCCTCTGAAATTCCCTGAGAACGGGCCTAGGGTAACTCTGACCATGTGACTGTCAGTTTGTTAAATTATAGCTCAGAAAGCTGAACTGTAACTATGGATTGCTGACTTTTTTTTCGTCTGCTTCCTGTCACTCACTTCCAGTGTCCAAAGAAAGATTGCTCAAGGCACAAACATCACTGCTGGAGTAGTGCGTGGCTTGCCATTAAGTAACCTGGGGGGAATGGAAAATAATGTAGAAAAAGAACTCTGTAAAACTTAAATTTATTCCTATTTTCAGATAAATGTATAAGTTATATCTGTATTGGGTACAGCTGTATATTATTTTTAAAGCTTCACAAAATTGTCTTAATTATTACCGGGGAAATATGTCATTGTAAAAAAGAAAAAGTAAGCAGTGAAATAAAGTCTAGAAAATAAATACAATGCGTATTGTGTCCTCATTCGTTTTTAGTCCATGCTTTACTGTGATTAAGTTTGCTTTAAATTGTTTTCATAAATACTTCTTTACCTTTACAGAAAGCAGAGCTTAGTTTTATACACAAGCATTTGTTTATCAACACACCAGCGTCACCTGCTGGTTAGGGACGTGTATTGCATCACCCATTCACGGGGAAAAACACACTATTTGGTTAAGATTTTGTTTCCATGTTATTATTGTTTTATCATTATGTAAGTCAGCCAATAAGTGTGAAACACACAAGTCACCTACATGTTCAGTTAATTTCCTTCATTAAGAACTTTGGTTTCATATTAAATTTCGTTTAATGCATCATACTGCATTGTTATGAATAATCAAGTAAACTTTTTTCATTTATTTTGTTTGTGCTCAAGCGTTTAAATACATTTAACTCGTTTTTCTGCATAGTTGCTTGCAATCACTATAACTCTAGAAAGTCTGCGTTGGTAATTTGTTCCTGTTTCGCCGTATTTTCGCAAACATTCGTCGGCCTGTACAAAGTTTCAGTCATCTTTTTCCATTTACAGTTGAAATAATTTCCATCCAGTGATTGATACATTGTACAGTCCATTTCCCTACCATGCCTTTTTGGACGTCCCCGGAACCAATCCTTATTTTGGTGCTCATTACGGACGTATTTTGATGAAGGACACAGCGGAAGTGTACGGTACAGTAGTCAGATGTTGAAGCAAACTTTGACACCCAAAATTTCTCCCGGTAAGTACATTTTTGTATTTATTAATCTAAAAATAAGCAAGATTTACGTGTTTTTGATAAAACTGCATTTTAACTTAAATTAGATTAGCAGTTTAATATCTTTGTTTGTCTACCAAAGGACCCCACTTGTAAAATTCGTCTACTTTTGCCTCCAGGTGTAAAGGCATGCTAAGTATTGTTCATTTTTATTAGCATGGATTTGGCAAATGCTGATGTTCGCCTAACGGTGGCACAGAGTTTCCGGACACTCGCTTCATCCACGGATGTAAAAGACATAATTGCCGCTCTTCAGAGACTCAATTCCTATGTAAATGATGTACCAGGAACCACAGTCACTTCTGCTCAGAGCTTAGAGTTCAAAAGAGCTCACTACACTCGGATTCTCCAGTTCCTTGTGAGCAACATCCATGCAGACTGGCTAAACAAGCTTTCATGTGGTCAGCGCACAGAGTTATGGGACGGCCTGTTTCTTAAAGGCCCCCCCGAACAGAGCCTGCTTGTGTTGATGGAAGCAATAGGAGAGCTCAGGTGGGTAGAGCTGGGTAATAAATGTAATGCATGTTAACTCAATTTCTCTCACACTGATCATTATTACCCAATCCAGACCTTCTGCAAGTTTGGACTGCATTGTCAACATCACCGAGAGATTTCTGCAGAGTGGCCGCCTCGCTGACCTGCTTTGGTCTTACTGTCTTCAGACCTCTTCATCAGACTCCCCCCAGCTCAGAGAAACTCTGTTAAGTCGCATTAGTGCGCTCCCTGACCTGACAGCCAATAAACTACACCCCAACAATAGACCGCTCTTTTCCCCTCAGCAGTACTACCCACTGCTCGCCAAAGAGATGCTCACTGCACTGGAACGGACCTGTCAAGCACTCAGAGGTTACAGTTACCTTTGCTGTCATAATATGTTTCTATTTGGGTTCCTCCTTGCTTAATCTTTGTGTTATGTTTGTCATTTGCAGATGGCACCGACTGTTCACTGACGTTTGTAGCTCAAACTCTTGGAAAAGTTTGTATCCAGGGCCATAGTGGTTAGTTTAACACTTGTGCATTTAAATAATACCTATTATAATATTTGATCCAAACCAATTCAAATGTATTTTAAACCTCAGACTGGTGAATTTATTGTTACACTTTTATTGATCACTCATTAGCAAGCAAATTAAAGTAGCTCAGGATTGCTGTACACGTGCTCTTTTAAGGGCTCTTTTCTTTGTTTAGACTCCATCATGGCGAGCATGGCTCCTCATCTTTCTGCCGGCACTTGCAGAGACATGGTGTGGCAGAGGGTTTGCTGGAAGCTCCTGGAGAACGTTCCTCAGCGATGGATGGAGAGTGTGCTTACTGGGCTGGTGCAGGCCGTCCACGGGTAAGACAGTCAAGTCAAATTTGCCAAACAAGCTGATGCAGATACATGATTTTTCAATCCCTTTCATCAAATCAGTATTTGTTCTGTTTTCCCAGACCTGACACCTTGGGTAGGATAATTGGAAATCTTGTCCTAACAAATAAAACGGCTCAGTTCGTCATTACGCATAAACTTTTGTTGCTACAATATAAATACAAGGTAATATAATGTTTAGTCACAGCGAATCACGTTTGTGTTATTTGCTTCATCGTTTTATGTTTTGATTTCACAGACTCAAGTGTTAAGAACTATTTTGGGTTACCTTGCAGCAGACCGGGATCGAAGACCACTACTTATCCAGGTTTGTGGTTTGAACTATGTCATGGTAAAGTGACCTCTATGTATCATTAATGAATTTGACGTGTTTTATCAGGTGTTGCGGTCCGTGTCACAGGCCTGGGCAAACCCCAGTGCGATAAAGCACACTCCTCTAGAGCAGCAGTTCTATGTCAGTAAAGCTTTGCTGCTCTGTGTGAGTCTGCTGAAGGATTCAGAGCTGCAGGAACTCCGCTCAGGTACAAGTCTTGGTTCTTATTAGAACATTCCAGAGACTGATATTCTTATCCTATTTTTAAAAACATTCCTGAACGTTGTTAAAAAAATCAAAGACAATTTCTTATGTTCCACATTCATATTTTATCGTACATGAGAGTTTATATCTAAAGGTCCAACAGTTTCCACGTATTTTGCAAGCTCAAACTTCAGCTGTTTTTTGTTTTTTTTTTAATCTATTTTCAAATTGTTCCCAGTGGTCTTTTAATTATAATGATGCCGTTTTTAGGCAAAGTCAAAAAGTCTGTGTTGTTTTCTGAAAACATAGATTTTTTTTTCAGAAAGGCAGTCATTCATTTGAAATTCGCTTCTGAGTTGTGGGCGAGACCATTGACGCGGGGTAACCTCGCTCCCCTTCCTGTTTACACACTCTCCCGCTAGCTTACAGCCCCTCACACCCCAGCCTAACATCACCATAGCAACAAAAATGCTGAGCAATAATGACACTATCCAGCTGTACAGTTTTGAGCCAGATGCCGGCTCAGACGAGGAAAATTAATACGTACATGGATCTAGTCATCTATAAGAGGATGCATCAGAGTGAAGCGGAGCCGGGAGCTTGTGGCCCAACGATTGTAGCACCTACGTTACTTCTAAAGGCTGTATTGTAAAAAGCTTCAAGAACACGTTAAAAACACAATTTTCATCGGAGTGGATCTTTAAACTTGTCATCCAGCAATGTTTTTGCCTTGTCAAAGAAATGCACAACTGAATATATTTTCTTATCTGAATCTATGAATTAATCTATGCAAGCATACTAAGTTAATTTAATGTTTCAATAATTTAAGGTCTATGCTGTCTTTCTAAGATTTGCTCCAGTGTATGCTTGGCGGCATGCAGAGCCATCTGGATAGCAGTGTGCTGCGGATCAGGAACATGGGCATGGTGGTTGGAGAGTGTCTGAGCTCCCGTATGGACATCAGTGGAATCAAACTCAAATTTGAGGTGTGATCAGTGTAAACACTCGAAACACATTCCATTTGCAATAACTGTCTGAGTTTTATGCCTCGTGTTTCAGTATGAGCAGGATGAAGAAACCCGGGAGCTGCTGTCTCTTATGAATCCTGACCTGTGTGAAAAGGCAGAACCTGAGCCTGGAAATGGGTGTGGTTTTCTAACTGAGAATATTAGAACCAGGTAAATCAGAATGTTTGAATCAATTTATTTGTCATCGACAGAGTTTGTTCTTCAGAAGAAACGGTTCCATCTCCTCAGAAAGAATCACCTAAACCTAAACCAAAAACCGATCCAGAATTGGACCTTGACAGGCAAGTCTTTCCAAGCATTTTAGAACTTTAAAGAAACTTTGGAAATAATATATTATTAATGCAGTTTTCTGTAAGTTTATACATCAAGAAGGGATTTTTAACATTTTTTGTTCTCTGTCATGATCACAGTGATGATGAGTTCACTCCATATGACATGTCAGAAGATTTGAAGGTGTCTAAGGCTTCCCAACCTCGCTACCTTCGCGACTGTCTGGAAAGTATGCAGTCATTTTATTGACATGCATGTTTTTAGATGTTTTTCAATCTCTGTTGGATAAAAAAAAAAATTCCAATAGTTTTATTGTCATCTACGGACCCGGAACGTGTGGAGCTGAGTTTAAGAGCTGCTGAAGGTTTGGTGCGGATAAACAGCTTTGCAGCAAAAGAGGTATCACTGCATTTCATCAAGAGGACAACTTTGAATGTTTTCTCTGTCCGTCTTGTAACTCACAATCGTCTGACATTTTCAGATCAGTGTCCAGATGACCAAAGTGCTTCTTCACATGGACGACAAATACAATATTGATGGCTTTCTGAACTTCAGACAGGCAACGATGGTGGCTCTCACAATCACTGACTGCATTCCTGTAAATTCCCCATATACTCAGCAAAATGTTTAACCATAAATTTCAACTCTTAAAAGTATTTTTACTTCAGATCATTCAAACTGTATTTTTGTGTTTAAGGTCACTCAGTATTTGACAACTGAGTTTTACTCCTTGAACTACAGTCTTCGGCAGCGACTTGACATTTTGGAGGTGAACATTATGACTTTTCCACATTTTAAAGTCTCATATTTTATAGTCACACAGGATGAAATGTGTAATGCTGTATTCATAGGTCCTTGCCTTGGCAGCTCAGGAGCTTTCTAAACCAGTTGCTGGTGACAGAACTTCATTTGTGAACCCTGTGACGTCCATTGATACAAGTCCTTACCCAGGTGACAACCCTGTTCACTGGAGACAAATTGTGGAAAAACGAATCCAAAGCAAAACAAAATACATCTCAAAGGTGCTTAAAGAAATCATGTTTTTTTTTCCTTCAAGTTAAAGCTCAACCTGAAGCCCATCATTTCAATTTGTCTTGTTGCTGCAGGGCGCTTCACAACCTGCACCCAAGGACACCCCCAGTCGTTATGCTCCCGTTGCTGGATACTTCTTTTTTCCTCTGCTGAGAAATTATGACAAGTACTTATTTTATTTGTGCAGAAAGTGCTGAAGCAATATTTTTGTTTAGCAACCATAAAATAAAATGTTAAATCTTTTCGTGCAGACCTCAGGTGACCTTTGACCTGCTGGGCAGCGACCACTTGGTACTGGGCAGGTTGATCCACACCCTGGGACTTCTTATGCACCTGGCTGTTAATGCACCAGTAATTCTATGCAACACTTCATTCTAATTTTAATGTTTCAGTGCAGACTATTTGCTCAAAATTAAAATAATAATAATACTAATGATGGATGATTTTTATTTCACTAAAGAAAGCACATATTGTTAATGACTTCTGCTTTTTTTTTAACGTAGTGACTCTACCAATTTAACTGAAAATTGATTGCTTCTTTAAGACTTAACTGTCATGTTCGTAATCATCCTATTGCAATTATATTTAATTATAGACTATTTTATGCCTACCTGTCACATCTGTTTTCTCAGCTTAAGTCCAGTTACATTGAATTAAATTAGAAATAAATATTATTCTGTTCTGTTTTGCAATGATTTGGAGTCCTGCATTGCATTGAGCAGAACCACGTGTTTGTCTTCACACAGATTGCTGCACAAATGGGTTGTGCTTTACTAGACTTTGTGTGGACAATCCGCTACCACACAGACCAGTACGTCATTCATCCCTCTCTTTTGTATAAATTCACTCTTAGTGCATGGCTGTGAAATAAAAGAAGGAAGTTTGTTTGTAAAAAATTGTGTCGGGGAAAAGTCTGACTTAAGTGATTAGTTATCCTTTTCAGGATTCTAATCAATTTTTTTTCTCTTTCTGGTAAAGAATGGTGAGACGAGGCGTCCTGTTTGCTGTCTGTTCAGTATTCCTGAGCATGCCCAGTCATAGTCTATTGGTGGACCTTAGTGACCAGCTGTTTGAGACCAGAACTTGGCTTGCAGGTAAAAAAAAAGGCAAACTGAAACTTATGCTCACATTTAAATGATCATGTGAGATTTTTCTGTTGACAGAGGCTATGGTTGAATCCTAATTCCTTTACAACTCACTGCTTACTGCACTGTATAGTGTGTTTGCCATTTTGTAGAGAAATCTACAATCTATCTGAATCTACAATTCCAAAATCCAGTGCCCTAGAGGAAGTTGGGAGGGAATTAGGACATAGCATATGTTGCTTTTTACAAAATAATTAAATGTAAAAGCTCCTGTCATTCAGAAATTATCGGAGATGAGGAGACAACCTGTGTGCAGTATACTTAGTCTCAGTTCACTGTGCAGTTTTAGTTCAATTCCAATTGTCAGTTCAATTCACCTCCTAAGGGAAACAACATCCATTGTTGTGAAGTGTGATGCAGAAGCCAGTATTGTGTAAAAAAAACTACACAATCATATCCTTGCAGTAATACACTTTCATTCTCCTATGCACGGACACGTGTGGGACACTCGTACAGCTGGACTGAGCGTTTCTGGGAAGTCAATGAGGAACAAGGATTTCCTGTATTATATAGCTGCTTCTGACGTGAACAGCTGGGGTTTATTTTCAGTGACTTGTTTTTCTTATATTTCCAGTAGTGAGTTGAACATAAATGACCTGTTTCATGGGCATGGGTTTTTCCAGAATATTTTATATGTAAAAAGGGATGTACATTTTCTTGAGCATGACTGATGATTTTATCTTGTCGTTGCAGATGTAGCTGAAGGTGATCCTGATGCAGACTGTCGTAGTTTAGCTGTGCAGAGTCTGCTGCTTCTGGATAAAAGCCTCAAAAAGCAGTTCCAAGGTTCAAAGCGTCCAAGTCTGGATTCTTGATAACAATTCAAACAATACAGATTTAATTTGCTTATCTGTCCTCATGGAACCATGACTACCAGAGCTGATGAAATGTGACAAAAAAGAATAAAAAAAAAAAAAAAGTGGCAAACATGTCAGAAGCCATTCTGAGATCAGTTGATTCCTTTAGCATAAAACCATATTATGCCATTTCTTTTTTTCTTTTCACTCTCTGGAAGAGTAAATTTTGTCTTCAGAATTGTAAGGTTTGTGTATCATTTTGAAGTATGCATTTTGTATGCACATATTTTATAGTTTTAGATGGCATACCTGTTCTGGATTAAATAAATGAAGATTTGCCCAAACGAAAATGTGCCACTCTTCCCTCATTTGCATAATTTGAAAAAGAATTAAGTTTATTAATAATGGTGACATCCTTTTCCACATCTTCCTGTACAAACAAGCTCCTCTCTGTACTTTTGTTTCACAAGGACATCCTGTGAATATCCTTGTCCATGTAGGCATTTACAAATAATGGGAATACTACTGCTCCTTCCTGTGGTCACTGTCAGTGGAACGTGTTCATCTGTGAGCTCGGGAACAATGAAAAAAAAAAAAGCATTGTTTTCATTTTTTATTAATGGAACCTCAAAAAGGCGCATTACTTAAATCGCTTAGTTTATTCAATAAAAATGCATTTTTTAAATCAAATTTACATGATTCTTCTTCTGATTGTTGCCCAGTTAAATAAAACTTAAATATGACGTTTTTTTATATCCATCTTTCAAATTTTAATCAGCACTGATGAAATGATCTAGATGGACATATATATTAACAAAAAAATAGTATTTTCGAATTAATTTGGGCAACTCCATACGTTTTATAGTGCTTTTAAGGAAACTGCAATTTGTGCATGGTAGATGCAACCTCTCATTGGAGAAAAAAAAAGTTAGGTTGCTTTAAGGAAACTGAACTAGCATCAGGACTAATCATAGTCTCACATGGTGTAAGAAAAGTTGATCTCAAAATATCACCTTTTCATCATCTTGACGTCTTTAAAATCTTTTATTTAGTACATGGAGGTGCAATAGCAGTTTGGCAGAATTGCTTTATACAGGGGGTACAGAAAGTATTCAGACCCCCCTAAATTTTTCACTCTTTGTTAAATTGCAGCTATTTGCTTAAATCATTTAAGCTAATTTTTTCCTCATTAATGTACACATAGCACCCCATACTGACCCCATAAAAACCCAGAATTTTTTATATTTTTGCAGATTTATAAAAAAAAAAAAAACAGAAATATCACACAATCCTAAGTATTCAGACCCTTTGCTGTGACATATATTTAACTCAGGTGTTGTCCATTCCTTCTGACCATCTTGAGATGGTTCTACATTTGTGTCCAGCTGTGTTTGATTCTACTGATTGGACTTGATTAGGAAATCCACACACCTGTCTATGTAAGACCTTACAGTTCACAGTTCATGTCAGAGCAAATGAGAATCATGAGGTCAAAGGAACTGCCTGAAGAGCTCAGAGACAGAATTTTGGCAAGGCACAGATCTGGCCAAGGTTCCAAAAAAATATCTGCAGCACTTAAGGTTCCTAAGACCACAGTGGACTCCATAATCCTTAAATGTAAGATGTTTGGGACGACCAGAACCCTTCCTAGAGCTGGTCGTCCCGCCAAACTGAGCTATCAGGGGAAAAGAACCTTGGTGAGAGAGGTGAAGAAGAACCCACTGTGGCTGAGCTCCAGAGATGCAGTCGGGAGATGGAAGAAAGTAGTAGAGAGTCAACCATCACTGCAGCCCTCCACCAGTTGGGGCTTTATTGCAGAGTGCCCCGACGGAAGCCTCTCCTCAGAGCAAGACACATGAAAGCCTGAATGTAGTTTGCTTAAAACAAAAAAAACAAAAGACTACAAGATGGTGAGAAATAGAATTCTCTGGTCTGATGAGACCAAGATAGAACTTTTTGGCCTTAATTCTAAGTGGTATGTTTGGAGAAAACCAGGCACAGCTCATCACCTGTCCAATACAGACCCAACAGTGAAGCATGGTGGTGGCAGCATCATGCCGTGGGGATGTTTTTCAGCTGCAGAGACAGGACGGCTGGTTGCAATCGAGGGAAAGATGAATGCAGCCAAGTACAGGAATATCCTGGACAAAACCCTTCTCCAGAGTGCTCAGGACCTCAGACTGGGCTGAAGGTTCACCTTCCAGCAAGACAATGACCCTAAACACACAGCAAAAATAATCAAGGAGTGGCTTCACAACAACTCTGTGACTATTCCTGAATAGCACAACCAGAGCCCTGACTTAAACCCAATGGAGCATCTCTGGAGAGACCTGAAAATGGCTGTCCACCAACGTTTACCATCCAACCTGACAGAACTGACAGAAGTATAAATATAAGTCCTACTAAATACTGAGCAAAGGGTCTGAATACTTATTACCATGTAATATTTCAGTATTTCTTATTTGATAAATCTGCAAAAAAAAAGTAAAAAAAAAATCTGTTTTTTGTCATATGGGGTGCTGTGTGTACATTTAATGAGAAAAAATGAGCTTAAATGATGTTAGCAAATGGCTGCTATAAAGCAGAGTGAACATTTTAGGGGGTCTGAATACTTTGCTTACCCAGTGTGTGTGTATCAAAATAAATAAACTACTTAATAAAATACCACACTTATTGGAATGTTAAAAAATGTCATGTTAATAAAGTTATTTTTAGTATGACCACATATACTTTCGTGTGCTGAAGGGCTCTCCAATATAGATGTATAATAAATGACAAACTAACGAAGATGACATCACATATAAAGTTCTTAAATTGTCTATTTTATTTTATTTTGACTACTCGCTACTCCGTCTGCGAGGTTGCCATGGGCAACCAGAATGAGACGCTTTTCACTCACGCCGAAAGCTACACAGGAACATCTGAACTAACGGTCCCTGTCTAACCATTTTCAAGTTTTTACTAAACGTTTTATAATTATTTCAAATAAACCAACGGTGCGGTAAGTTTACGAGAAACTTAACGAAACGCTTTGTTTTTATTTTCTTAACGACAGTCCGAGAAAAAAAAAAAAAAACAAATGTAGCTAGCTTAGCTAATGCTAGCAGCTAGTAAAAAGACAACGAAACAAGCCTATTAGTTCCTCACAAAACGTTTATTCCCTCAATGCTGGCGTTCTTGAATGAGTGTCACGAGGAATCTGTAAAGTTTGCATACATTTATTATTGTTTGCGAGCTAGCTGCGTGTTGAAATGTCATTGATTGTCAATCTCGATCTATTGTTGGGTTGCTGTTAGCAACCGTTCAAGTCATCCAAATAACTTTTAGTTACTTTGTGTGTTTTTTGCACCGCATGTTCGCCTTTTTTCATCAGGTTTTAGGAGCGCAGCGGGGACATGGCGGTGTATTTTGACCACCACATTGAGGCCCCAGAAAGCAGGGATGTTCCCTGTCAGTTGACATGGCACTCCACTCTTCCTGTTCTGGCAGTGGCATCCAACAGCCCTTCATCTGGAGGGAATGTAGATCTCTATCTGCAGCAGGTAAACACTGAGCTCTAATACTGACTTTTTTTCTTATTTTTAATTTTAAATGATGATTATTGTTCATGTCCAGGGAGAGCACGTGGAGAACTGTCATGTAGAGCGTCCTCATCAGCCTACGGTGCTCCACTGGCATCCCTTGAAGCCAGTTTTGGCTCTGGGATGGGAGAATGGTGAAGTAGTGCTGGTCATGCACCCCTCTGGAGATCAGACAATTCTACCCGGTCTACACACAGCTTCCATCACGCTGCTGGAATGGAGTAGTTCTGGTAGCCGCCTGGTAACCGGCGATCAGGTATTTAGCTGACAAAAAACTGCAACACCAAGACATAAAATGCAAGTAATCTGCCCATTGGTTATTTTATAACCAATTAAGCAAACCCTTTTGTTTGTTTGAAGTAGTGAGAGAATGTCTGAAGTATTTATCCAGGCTTCATCAGGTTAATTTGAACATGCAATTGACTAACTTTTATATAAATTTTATGTTGTGGGATTTATTTATTGGCAGACTGGAGTTTTAGCTGTTTGGAAAGTAGATGCCAGAGGAAGACTTCAGGGAAACCATTTAGTGAAGCATGAATATAACAAACCTTTGACTTGCTGCATCTTCAGACCAGCCTCACCTGGAATGTAAGTAACACTTTTCATTTGTGTGTCCATATGGGATGGTTGGATTAAAAATGTGCAATCACTTAATTAACTTGGTTAAAATCTTTACTGATACTATGGAAAGTTCTGGTTGAGGCGTGACATTTAAGTTTGGTCCAAACTGTATCTAACAGTGACGTGGCCAAGCTTGCTCGAGCATCGGTGAGTGGGGACGAGAATGCTCTGGACATGTTCAGCTGGAAGGGAGCCCCTATGAAGATGGGTCCTCAGGAGGGGCTTGTGTTTTACATCAGCACTGCGGATGGTAAAAGTGTATTTTTTGATCACCATAGAATAAAGTATTTTATTTTAATTGTTTTAAATTAATTTTAATTAGTAGTTTTTAATTGTGAAAGAAGTAAGCTAAGCTCCAGTAGAATATGAGAATTTTTATCTTTTGAATCAAGACTTGTGCCACTATTTATGTCTGTCACATGCAGGGAAAGTCCACAGCGTGGATGAGCACGGTAAAACGAGCACACTTCTTTGTGCTGAGGGTTCCATCAAAAAACTTTTCTTTGTGAAGAGGAGAGAAGTCCTGGCAGTGATCACAGACACTCTCATGCTGTCTCAGTACACTCTGGAACCAGAGGGTGAAGCACAGGATTTCATGACGGTATTCCAAAAAACGAATCACTGTTTTTCCGTTTTTTTGAAAATTCATACTAAATACTAAATTAATTGTTACTTTTAACATAAAATAATAGTTGTGCTTATTACTGTCCTTTTCATGGCAGGTGAAGCTGAGTAGCAAGCCTGGACAGAATGTCGATATTGTTTGGACAGAAAACAACCTCCTCATCACAGCAACAGGGGAACATACCATCAGGTCAGTTTTCACATGCTGTTTTACCTCGGTATTTTGTATGACATTTGTTTTGACTTGTGTAATGATTTCATTCAGTTTTCTTTAATTGTTTAGGCTGTGGGACTTGGAAAGAAATGACAACTACATTTTGTCTCTTGATGAGACATTAGGTTTTGATAAAGGCGAGCTGATCAATTGTGTGTCTTACTGTTCAGCAAAAGGTAACTCATGAACTTTTATAATATAGAAACCAAGCCAATGAATTATTACTTTTTTTTTTTTTTAATACTCAGGATTTGTGTTGACTCTGAACCTCTCAATACACATCTGATGATTTTGTGTTCATATTTTGTAATTCTAGATATTCTTGCTGCTGGTACCGCCAATGGACGCATAGCAATGTGGAAGATGTTCAGCAGCAGGTCAGATGCCAAGACTCAGTGGAAATTACAAACACCCACTGAAATAGAGGGAAACGTGATACAGCTTCAGGTAGTGTCCAAACAAACTTTATAGCAACACACTTGTGCAACAATAAATAATTAATGGGAGTATACTATGGGCAGGGGGCAGAAAATCTAACCAGTCCTTTAATTTTGTAGTGGGGCTGCAGCTTGAATCTGTTGGCTGCAAACAATTCAAAGACTGTGCTAATCCTCTGCGAGCAAATGATGTCAGCCCACTTCAGTCAGCAGGTGGCAGCAGTGCAGCTTACCCCAACACAGCTCAGCATCTCTAACTTTACCACAGGAGTGCACCTTGCTCTCCAGTCTGATATGCATATCAAAGGAGTTTGTGTTACCAAGGTAAGAGCGGAGATGTCAGACTTCAGCTGTTTTTCTAAATATATTGCAGACAACTCTGAATTCTACTGATTCTGTCATTTTTTTGTTTGTCTCCCCTACAGGACTCTGTTATAGTCTGGAATGGCAAAGTGATCAATGTGTATGAGCTTTCAGGAGCAGCTTTGCACAACACAGGTAGAGAATAAACCAAAACAACTAACGAAAATTCTTATCAGTGTATACAATAGAACACTTTTCTCTTTTATGCTTTTTAATGTATGTTTTTGCTTTTTTTCTATTGAAATTTACTTTACCTTTTGTCCCACTCTCACCTTCTGATTTCCCAGGATCCTTTCTTTGTGATTCCCATGTTGTAGCCGTGCATGACGAGAACCTCTACACAGTAGAACCAAACAAGGTTCAAATCCGAACACCACAGGTCTGTTTGCACCACTTCAAAACTGTCGCCTAATAGGGAACACTGATTTAGAATTGTCTTCGTGCAAGACTTGTCTGACCATATTTGCTGTTTCCTTCAGGGCACAGTAAAACAGCATTTATATTTCTCCAAGGCAGAGGGGAACCCTGTTCTACTCAATGTGTGCCAGTCTTACCTGGTGGTGGGTACAGACACGGCACACATCCAAATTTTTGACCTTTCCAGAAGGTACAAAAATCTTGCCTCCAAAATTCCTTTTAAAAAGGAAGCACATCAGCTGCATCTGTGTCTTGATTGAAATTTCATTTGTGTTTGTAGAGATGCCAAAGCTCATTGCAAGACTAAGAATTTGGCAGACCACATTGCTAATCTGGGAGCCCTGCGGTCAGTCAAGTGTAACGCCAGTGGCTCCTACATCAGCATCTTAATCTCTCAGGTTTACAGAGATATTCTCTTTCCCACCTAAATTTATGATGAAAAAAATCGGGTGCTTTTCTTTGAGGATTATTACACCTTTCTTACAGGTTAATGGACGACTTGACCACAAGGTGTACTTTTATGATATTGAGATGGACACTTTGACACACTTTGACTTCTTTACTGGGAGACCTTCCAGCAGTATCTCACAACCAGAAGAAAGGGAAAAGTAACTGAAGATACTTTTTTTTACATGCATAGTTTCTTACAAACTATTTTGTGTACACATGTCTTCATTGTTGTTTTTATTGTCCCAGAAAGGAGTCTTCTGAAAGTGAACTCAGTGGTCGCTCCCCTGTATCTCACTTCTGGGACGAGAGTGAGCCTCGTCTTTTTGTGTGTGAGACAGTGCCAGTCAGCTCAGAAACCTCATCAGAACCTTTCTCGGATAAGGTAAGAAAAAGTTAGTCAAGTCCAGGTATTTTGGCACTAATAAAAAAAAAAAGATCAAAATATTGCAATTGATTTTACACAGGCAAAAGGTAATATTTATTACAAAAGTTATGTGAGTGCCCACAATCAGTCAGGAGGACAAAGCTGGTTTTGCTTGGAGCCTGTTTTATTCCTTTTTGTCTTTTGTTCCCCTACTACTACTGCTACTACTACTGCTACTACTACTACTACTACTACTACTGCTACTACTACTGCTACTACTGCTACTACTACTACTATGTATTCTTTGTTCACAAAAAATCATTTAGGCCCCAAAAAAAGTAACCAAATGAAATAATGAAACTAGGGGAACTGAACTGATCCAAAAAGCCCACTTCATGGTCAACACACTGGGAAGCTTTATAGCTACAGACAAGTAGCCTACATACAACACACAAAAGGGGGAGCAGGGAAGCAACTTAACAAACATTTTAACCAATTAACATATATCTATTGATAAATAAAAAAACAATGAATACATTAAATATACCACACAATTTCAATTTCCTGCATAAATCAAATAAATTAATTTAAAACTAAGTAAATAATGTCCATAATGAAAGACTTGTCATCTCTGCAGTGATACATCCCAATCTTCTTCATAATTGTCAATGGTAGTCACCTATACAAAACAATGAAAATAAACAGTTTTTCACTTAAAAGTAATAAAGATGTGTCCACCCGTTATAATATATTTAGTTTTATAACTTCTCTATGTTTTCATGATGAAAAGAAATATTGAAAAAAAATAGTAATACCTAATTAGTTGTGAGTGGTTCATCCACCACAAGTAATTGTTATTACCTTTATTACCTACATGTGGAGGACATGCTTGAAAGCATTTTCAAGCCTCCTCTCAAGGGGAAAACGCAAACATTTCACACAACATATTTTAGTCTAGGATTGCTTTAGAGATTATTTTTTTAATTAATTGTATTTATTCATAAATTTTTACCACAAGTCTTTAGTTTTTTATTAGGACCACCTCAGTTTATGAACATGGTATGATCTTCCTTTTTCTTAGGTGGACGTGTCAGTTGTGACAATGTTTTGTACTCAGGAGTATGGGCTCCTTCTTCACGATTGCTACCTGAAACCTTCAGGCCTGCAGGCCCTCCTCGCTCTGGATGTGCCTTACTATTATTACAGCTGCAAGGTGAGGTCAAAAATAGATTCACCCTGCTCGTATTCAAGCTGACATGTTTGTTGGGATTTTGTTTACACCCACTTTTGTTTTTATGTAAAACTGTTTGTTTGGTCCAACACACCCTAGCTGTTATTTCGGAAAGGTGGTGTCTTTCGACCGGATGTAAGTCTTTTCTCCCCCAAAAATTGTTCAAAAAGCTTCAATGTTGCCTCCCAGCGTCCAGCACCTTCAATTGTGTACACATTGTGATGCATTAAAAAAAAGAAACTAAAGATGATCATAAATGCATCCATGCTTTGTCTGTACCTCAGTGTCAGATTGTATACACTTGTGTTGGTGGATAGGATAGATCTGTGATGCTCCTTCATTCAGTTTGGTCAGCAACAACTGAACCCCAGAGTTCTTATTTTCCCCTGAGATTTTGCATCTATTGCCTTGCTTTAAAAAAATACATTTTAAAAATACATTTCCATATATGTTACCTGCAAAATCACATAAAAAAATAAACTTCCTCTCTGGTTTGCATTTTTCAGCCTGGTGAGAAAGATCTAGGCTCAACTGAGGCCTCATCACTTTCACATCAGACCCTGTCATCAAAATCTCAGCCTTCTCAGTTCCCTCATATGGTGTCCAGGCGAGCTCTGAGAGACTTTGTAGGTCTGGAGAGCTGTGAAAAGGCCACTCGAGATGCTATGCTCAACTTCAGCTTCTACCTGACCATTGGTGACATGGACAAGGCCTTTAAGTCAATCAAGCTCATTAAAAGGTAAGATATTGATATTAAAGCATATTCTGTCAGAAGTACATCAAAGGAGATGGTTATTATAGGAAAGATTAAATAAAAGAAATTCTGACCTTTCATAAAGAAAAAAAACTCATAAATCCCATAATTGAGCAGTTCTTTAAAACTGTTGATCAGCACAAAATACGATTACAATTTATTTAAGGCCTCCATTTTTACATCTTAATAGTTCAGAATTTTTTTAAATATATATAAGAAAAGGTCCTTCTCCTTTTGTCTCTAGGAATTAAGAAACTTTTGAGTCAGACACAAATAATCCAATCATAAATGAACTGGATGTACAACTGACAATCTTTTATTAGTTTAACAGGCTACTTATAGTGAAAAAAGAACAATACAGGACATGATTAAGGGCTTTTTTGTATCTGCATTGAGGGAAGGAACTCTTCAGTGTGTATATATGTGACTGTTTTTGTTATTGTGCGGGTGTGTTCTGAAGGGATGTACTTTTCTAAACACATTCTGAATTACTCACACACACACACACACACATGAAGTTCCCCTGCCAGTTTGATGGAGAAGGAGTGCCCCCTCCATTCTTCCAAACATGAAATCATGTCAGCAGAAGGATGTGTGCGCTCGCTCCTTTGTGTGTGTGCACGCGCGAGTGGGTGTAAAAGAAATTTACATGGATATTCATCAGTGATGTGATATTATCTTCTGGAGAATACGTGATTGAGGGCACCCATTTCAAGTTCTGCTGCATTCTCACGTACAAACATTACGCAAAAGGAAAAATGGTGTTGGCATGGCAAACAGTCCGTCAGCCGGATATTCCAAGGAATTTAATAGTCATGATGACAGTTTTACTAAGTTCCTTATTGATGGCTATTTTTATACCATTTAAGTTGATATTGTGTTTGACTCCTATCCACATGATGGTGCATTTCCTGCAGGAGTAACCTGTATCATCGGGGGGTTTTGGCTGTAGGGTTGATCAACAATGGGTTTCATTTTTAGATCTGAATTCAGCTTTTTTTTTTTTTTTTTATGTACGCGAAAGAATCATGTCTGTCCACATCGCTGGACAGTATGTCTGTGTCAGTCAAACTCCATGAGACTTTATTTCAGGGGTGATGATAGAGGGACTTTTTCCTGCTTGTACTTCAGCATATCCTGCTCTGTTATAGTCTCACTGGCTGGACACACCTGTTCCAGATAATAAGCAGTGAATTGGACGGTGATATCAGGAAAACACGAGGACACTGGCCCCTTAAAGCCTGGAGTTGCCCACCCTTGCTTTAGTGGTTCATGTGTGCGTAAGGGATTTCCATACTTCTCATAAAATCAAATTGGTTTTCAAGTGAAATACAGACTTATGGGTAATTAGTTGAAGCAGAGATAAACTTCCATTTAGACGGTTGGCAGGTTGATTCCTTGCTGCTCTACGGGCTGACGTAAATAAAAACCTAAAGAATGTGAAGATGTATGATTTTGTCTGAATAAGAATAGTTCTGATAAAAGTGAATACTGGTAAGAAACATTTATTAAAACTGCTTTTAGTATTTACTAATTTAAGTTTGAAATTAGACTGTTTTTAATAGTAAAGTTATTTAACAATTGATTCTTATTGCTTTTTAATGAACCGAAACATTTTAGTTAGTGAACCCAACTAAGATTGATGTGAAATTATCTGTTTTATCTGTGAAAAACAAAAGATTCTCCTCTTTTTTAAGTGAGACCTTTGCTTTGTTGATTAAAATATTGACTGTTAAAAATTAAAAAGTAATTTTTTCTCTCATCCTCAAATGACAACAATGAAATGATACATTTTTTATTTAATAATGCAAATAACATAACATGCTACTCTCGTTTTTTGCATGCTTTATAAAAATGAGAGTTCAGTTTTGCAGCTTTAGGAATGCATTGTATATTTATGTAGCACATACAAAACATATGTTCCTCTATACATGCTGCTATAGCTTCAAAAAAATTTTTTTCTAGTACTTTAGTTTTTCCTTATTGCTTTAACACACTTTCTGATACGTTAGACCAGTTTCCCCAAAAATCAAACTCAATTTTCAAAATAAATGAAAAATATACAAAATACTTGACTGTTGAGTCAAATAGGTCACAAGGAAAACTATGTTGTCAAAACTAATCCAAAATGGTTAATAAAGGACCCCCCCCCCAATAAATAAATAAATAAACAAATTAGGTAAATAGTAATAATGAGTAAAATAGTTTTCAGGTTTTATTTATTTCATTTTCACTGTAAATCCAGGTTTACATTTATTGCACTTCACCATGTTGTCTCTGTGCCGGGTCAGGCCAGATGACTTCATTCACAGCAAAGGCAATGTTCTCCCCAGCCACACAACAGAGAGAAAATGATCTTGTGTGCCTGATCCAGCCTTTGCAGGACTCAAGTGAAATGTGATCACCCATGTCTGTGGCCTGTAACAGGTTTTCCAGAGTGTATGGTTGTTTCTTGTACACTTTCCAACACCAAACAGAAAAATGTCTTTGGAGAATAAGGTAGAAGAAAAACTATTAAAAATTGGTAATTTGTATTGAGCCACTGTCAGATGAACAGACTGAAAACTGACATTATCCCAGACAACACAAAATATGTATCTTCCCTATTTTTTTCTTGTTGAATGTCTGTATGCCTGATGCTACAGTGAACCTGCTGAGTTGAGGATTGACCTTTTGACCCGATTCCTCAAGGTCATTCCATGAATCAACACATGGTCAATAACTGTGGCCCAGATCTAATCAGAATTTTTGTACTTTTTCTGGGCTCAGATCTTGGTTCAGTTTCAGGTCTTTGCGCTGGTCTGGGTCTTGGTGTAGGTTCGGAGCTCGGTGTGGGTCTGTGTCTTGGTGCGGTTTTGGGTTTTGGTGGAGGTCTGGATCTTGGTCTAACTTGCCTTACTCTGTTATCAATCTTTAATAAGCTGCTCAGTTGTTCCAATGGCCCAACCTGATATTCACTGCAGTTGATGTGCAACAATTGCCTTCAGTTTTGACCGATTGTGTGTTGATGGTGACACCTGTGTCTTGGAGCAGAGTTTGAGTTTTGCCTCTTTGTGTTAACTTTTTGTATCTTATGTGTTGTGAATGCCAACTGTGTTTTAAAAGTGACAATGTGCCATGTGTTCTGCAAAGAATAGACCCAGATTTTAGCTAATTGTCTGTTAACTGTAAATTGTGTTTTGGTTTAGGCCAAAGAGTGATATTTTTGAGAAAAGAGTTAAAGCTGTTGATTGGCTTGTTTAGTGAATTGCACTAAGTGCAACTGGGAAAAACTGTAATATAAAGAGTCACAGAGCAAACCCCAAATCAGATGCTTCAACCAGATTTGAAGCCACACTTTTATTTTTCTTTATGAACTCTTCCCCCTCATCTGTTCATCCTAAAAAGGACACTGAATAATTTGAACAACAGTTTTTCAAATGTAAGTATTACATTTATTGAAATAAAAATTATATATATATATATATATATATATATATTATCTGACCTGCTCCTTTGGTACAGTTTAAAGCCCAAACATATCAGTGACTTGGAGTTCTATGCAGTTAAAGTGTTATCCTGTTCTTTTATTAATTAACCATTTTAATTAGACACAATGTACCAAAAACAAACAGTTGTCCATATAAAATGCAAAATTCAAATATTAATTTGAGCCTGGTCATTTTCCTGCCAATCCTGATTCATTCCATCTACAAGATGACAATCTTGTTACTAAAATTGTGCTTGGAAACAAAAACTGATCTGTGATCACATCTGTATTTAATTTAAGCAGCTATTTTCTTTTCTTAGAAATTTGTGAAAATGAGTTGTTTGTAACAAGAATTTAGATAGTTAAAAATCCAAAAGTGTCTCAGAATGTGACAGACAAAATGAAAACAAACAAAACTTGTTTTTACTTATTGATTGACAAACTTTAAACTTATTCATTATTGAATATTCACTGAAAATTGTATGAATTTTAGGACACAGATATGAGGTAATGTGGTGTTGCATTTATTTCCAAATTAAATTATGAAGTGACTTATGCAAAAAGCTCCTGTTTGCCACAAGGGTCAAGTTCCAGCTTGATCTTTTTCTAAAGGTGGTTTCCAAAAGTCCATGTCATACTTGCTACCAGCTCACCCAAGTGTAAAAATATGAAGAAGTGTCATTAGGTTTGCATTTGTCTAGCTTAAAGACTTTATTTTTAGTTAAATATATGAGTCCTGTGCTTAAAGCAGCAGAATAGTTCTAATGAGTAAAATAAACCGTGTACAGTAGCAGGTACATGCTTTTGGAGCCACAGAAACCCCTTTTTTCTCCCGAGAGTCACAACTCAGACGAGTATTCGGACTAGAACAGTTACGGTGGAGAAAGCAGTCCTCTTATGTCCTGCAATCCAGTTCTTTTTGACTCCGTTCATGGGGTCTCAACACGGAGACTCCACATAGTCGTTGTTGAGGCGTGGGTGGAAAGGTGATGCGAGCGAGCGACTGATGATTATAACTCGGGGAGCAAGGCAGTCATCACGGCGATGCAGAATGTTCCAGATTAACATGGCTGCAGCCAGTGTGGCCAGAAGGCAAGCCACTATGTCCACATAGCAGGAGTAGGACAGGTGTGTGTAAGGCCCGATCCGGTAGAAGGTCACGAGTCCAATTACAAGCACAAAGCCTGAGCAGAAGCAGAGAAAACAGTACAGATTCTTTATTTTATGTTATCATCAGGAATGTAACTCAATGTAACGTGATGTCAGGAGAAACTATTAAACCACTTTTATTTTGAAAGTAAACCAACTTTTTTTGGCAACTAAATATCTTTGCTGTGGATGCACTTTGAAAATGGAGTTGATGCTTGTTAAACTTTTTCACATTTTCTAAATACTGAGATTTGGTATTAGTAAAGAAGTGTTTGAAAACACCAGTGCACATGAAATTCCCCCAAAATTAATACATCTGATCCCTATTTTCTAATACATTTAACATATGAGCACATTTATTAGTCAAAAAAGATCCTCATATCTGAGAATACAGTTAGATTAAGCAAGGTGTTTCCTTTTAATTCATATTCCTACAAAGCTACAGAAATTCTTTATTTTTCTTTCTAGGAGCACCAGCAAAAAGTTTGTTTAAGCATTTTTTTAGTACCACACGCATTCTTCTTGTTTTTAAAGAGCAGGAGCTCAGTGTGAGGCCTTTGAATTAAAGAATATCTTTCCTCTTCTGAAGAACTTCAGAGACTTTGAGATAAAAATTCTCTAAAGCATAAAAAACCTGAACTCAGGATAGATTGTCCCAAAATCCTTTGATTTGTTGCATCCGCAAATTTCTTTGATTCATTGATGTTAGAGTCACGCAATGTGGAACTTTTGTTTGCATGCAAGGCCAAAAAGACAAAAAAAAAAGGAACGTTAAGTTGAATGCGTTTGATCTTTTTGTTTTCTTATTTCTCGACCTACATTTTTCTTGCTGCTCATTGCATTGTGAGATAGTCTGGAGCCATTCACCTGCATAGATGTCTGGAACCTGTCTGCAGAGGTATAAATACAACAGCAAAAATAATGAGTGGAAGCAGGGATGTTAGTTCTGTAGGATATGAATCAATACATTTCCTGGAATGGCCAGCGGCACCACTAAGGGGAGTTCATTTATATTTCTTCCTCTGCTACAGTATGATGACTGTCATTGTTTAAAGTGAGGATGTGGATAATTCTGTCTGTACATCAGTGTGTGTCTGCCACTCTCTGTACACATACACATGCAACTGTTTGCCTAATCTGTTCATGTTTAACCTGTCTGTCTCCTTATCCAGCATAATGAATAATCTCCTGTCTGTGTCCCAGCCAGTTCGGGGTGTGTGTGAACCTCTTTTTTTGGCACAAACTTATCTCCCAAACTTCCTTCCCTTTCTTCCTCTTTCCATCCTTCCTTCCTTCCCTCCACACCACTCCCTAGGCTTCGAAGTTCATGTATTTACTGGACATTTGACAAAACATCAAAATAGTTCCTCTGTCAATGCTAGTTCTTGAAAGTTTGTTTGTCTTGTCCAAGTTCCTTCCAGCAGCTTTGCTTACTTCTAAACTGCAAATAAGTATTTTATTTATCATTTGCTTATTGCTTGTAAATTATTAAGATATAAACACAGAAAACTATAATTTGTAATTTCCTCCAAATCTAAAGAAGCTTCTATTTGAGGGATAACCAACATTTATGTCAACATAAAAAATCAGACTTGATAAATGATGAGTTTAATGGCAGATTTTAAATTTTGCTCAGTTGCTAAGATGTTGCGCTGTAAAGTAGCATACGTTTATTCTGTCTTTTCAAACAGTAGGAAAAACGTTGTCAAATTTGCTGAAATAAGCCTCAAGAATACATTTAGCATTTATCAGATTTGTTCTATTTTATTAGGGTAATTATTGATTATTATTGGAATAACTAATACACTGACAAACTGAATTTAATAAGGATAAATACTTTCCACATGCTAGTAACATTTCAGCAACTGTAATGCCTATCGAGTACAAAAAATAGATATTTATACGATGCATTTTTTAATATGATTCATCAGTGCTATTTGTTGACCTATCAGAAACATGTTAGTCACTTTAACAGATCATTTCTTCATAGTTTAACTTGAACTTTTGAAAGATTTTTTCTTTATGTTTCACTTCTCAGCCACTCATCCAAGTGGCTTCAGACAAATAAATCCTCTTGGATGAGTGGTGAAACATTTCAAGAGAGACTTTGACACCTGGATGAATGAAAACCCTTATTGACACTTCAAACTTGTGGAAATTTGATTAAACTTATTACACAAATATGTATTTTGATTTTTCATTGTGATTTTTTTTTTATCACCATATCCTTTTTCTATTTTTTTAGTGAAACCAAACTATGTAAATATTAAAGAATCTAGAAATACTCAGCTATGTGATGCAGGTTTAACATACAATATTTTAATTTTGTTGTTATTTTTGTTTGGGGACATGCCTTCTGCAGAGTTACCCATATTTGCATCTAGTAATTCAACAGCTTTGTGACCATATACAACTGGAAGCATTGCTGTTTTCTAAGTGCTTATAATTATTTTAAATGCCTGTGAAAACAAATTTGTGTTTCTGAAATCCTCAGGGAAAAAACAGAGCTTTTTCTATTTAGTATAGTTTTTACTCCGTTATTTCTGTAAAATTACTGAAAAACTTTTAGTCCTATATCTTATATTGTTAGATTTTTATATTTATCCTATTTTCTTTTTTTTTTAGCAAACTCTTTGGATAAGCACTGTCCTGCCTGCTGGAATATGAGTTAAATAAAAGAGATAATTCTCTGTTTAATGTCATTCTTTAACATTTCATATAACGAGATTTCATTTTTTGGGCCATTTTTCCTTGACTGAACTGTTCCCACCCTGCTTTCATGTGTACCGAGGGACATTTTCAAAGCACGCCATAAACACACAATCAAAACACGCATAAAAAAAACACACACAAACAGAATCCTTCTTCCAAGCGTGCACACAAACACAACAGTGCCTGTTGAACACTGTCTTTCCCGTTCATTCCCCCTCCCCTCTTTTTCCTTCTTCAGCTCAGGGGTTTGCATAACAGGTAGTCACAGACATTTCCTCGTCCTGAGCAGGGATATCCTGGCGCCCGGCAGTCGCTCGCTGGTTAGATGGAGCCCTGGGCCATGGATTATGGACTAGGACTAAATTTAGACCCAGAGCAGACCTCCTTCATGTTTCGCTAATGCCATGCAGCTGAATGAACACAGCATGGCAACATGGCTCCTGAAAAGGGGGCACCATATGGATTAAGTCTCATTGTTGATTGATGGATGGATAGATGGATTGTATGCTTTGTTTATATGCTGTAATGTAGTTCATCTTCACATGTTTTGACCGTTGGCCTGGTCAAAACGTGAAAATAAGCTACATCTTTTTAATTTTTGTTTTTGTGTCTTTGTTTGGTTTTCTTTTTCTTTCCATCATTTTAACACAGAGCATTTTTTTAAATTGACCAGAAATAAAGTACAGGTGACTTTACAGATGAACACTCACTGGCTAGCTGGAAGAGTGCAGCTATGGCTTCCTCCCACCACTGGGATTCCTGTGTAAAAAAGGGCAGCTCCATCAAGCCCAGAAGGAAGATGAGCTGACCAGCAGTCAGAGCCACCGTCGCCATCAGGTTGCATGCTCGCATCATGTTGAATTGCACTTCAAGGAGTAGAGTAAAAATTGTGTCAAATCACCTGCTTGCTAACAAGAATAATTGTAAGTGTGGTGTTTTCTTAAAAAAAAAACTAACAAAAAAAAACCATGAATCCTGAGGCATAATCAACAGCCCACACTGCACATTTGTAGCAAGGTACCTCAGGCATTATTGCTTTTTCATGAATGGATTCAGCAATATATTTTGTAACAGTAGCCAGCACTGCCCACTGCTCCGTAGAGCTTACCAATGAAAGTTGGGCATTTCTTGAATGGCATTTTCTTAATGGAACTTCATGGAATCTCAGAAACACAAAACCACCATGAAAGACAAAAACAACATTTAAACTGTTAGTTTGACGAAATCATTTTTTTATGTTTTATGTATGAAATCCCACTGGAATCACACTTGGTTCTTTTACTTTTTGTGTTCATATTTTTTCTTAATAAATCATACGTAAAATGAATTGATCGGTCGACCACCATTTATTGGAAAAAGATTAGACACTTTTCCATTTTTATGAAAATAAGTTGAACTCTGAGGGGTCACTTACATTTAACAGTGCTGCGAGACTCTTGATAACCTGCATACTCGGAGCCCCATCCGAGGCTTTCGCAATGCACTTTACTTCCAGTGGGCAGCTCATCTCGTGCCCTTTCCGCCCCACTAGGGCACATTTTCCAGAGTCCCACGCTCCGCTTACGTCCATCCTCCAGAGCCTGAAGAACCCAGCTGGGGGTGAAGGCTGCAACATTGTTTAATACCAGGGACAGCAGGGCTACCACCACCGCTGCCGCCACCAGCCTTTGCACTGCCATGCGACACCTGACGCCCGCCACTTCTTCCCCTCCGTGGTGTCCCTCTTGCAGCTCTGAATACCTCTGCAGTCTGCCTGCCTCCGCTCCGGGCCAGAGGCGCGAGCAGTGCTCGGGGCCCCTCACTCCTCTCCAACTCCTCTTCTTCCAGCTGTTACTTAGTGCTTCTCCAACTTGCACAGAAGAAGTTGCAAACTTGTTGATTGTAGGCTTATCTAAAGAACATCTCCATTCATCCTCATTCCGGTTTAGTTGTTGCAGCAGATCCTCAGCCTTCTTCCTCGGACAGCAGTGTGGGTATTTGGGGGTTGATCCAACTTGCACTTGGGTCCATTCCACTGGTTCCGACTGGCTGCAGCTTGACTCGTGGATTTGAAACTTTTTAGGTTTTTGCACCTTTTCCTCCTCTTTTTCGTTCTTCACTTTTTTTTCTCTTAAGCTATCCTAACTTCTTTATGTTCAGATTTTTTTCTATCTCTCTCTCTCTGCCTTCAGTAGCTGCACATTGTTTTAAAAACCAAATCAGAAAGATATTTTTTCAACAGCCTGGTGAAGACCTAACGTGTTAGTGGCTGTGCAAAGCCTGGCCAAGTCTGTTCTGGTTTGAAGAGCTCCTGCTGTTTGGCTGGAACAAGAAGTCCTGCAAGCCTACCTCCCACTGCTCTCCCTCTCTTCGTCTTTCTAAAGTTTTCTCTGCCTGCCAGAGGTCAGAGTTAAAATGCAGGGGAGTTGCAGTTAATCATGACCCGAAGCTTTCGTTTGCAGTGCAGCCTCCTTTAAACAGACACGGCCCTCCTTCATGATCATTTCAAATATGACTCTTTGTCAGCGTGCTGGGGTAGAGCGTCTAAAAGACGCCGTCTCAGACGTCACCGTTCAGTGTATTCTTTTGTCTGGGGACCAGGGGGCGTCACTAAAGTGCCCTCTCCTATGTGCAACAAACATACTGATGGCCACAGTCAGCCAGCAACAGGATGTGTTTCCTGAGAGGAAAAGAGAATGGGAAGAGGGGCCACATGTAGACCAGTTTCTTCTCTTGTCTTTCCTTTTGTGGCTCTCTAGATCATGCCGCTTGATGTGCAGCAAGCTTGACTTTTCTCAGCGTGTTCTCTGACCATATTAAGTCTGGTTTTGGTTCATACTGTTGCTATCTTTTGCACATTTCACTTCTGTTAGCCCTCCAAAAAGTAAGGGCCCTAAAATTCTGGGTATTTCCTGTTGCTCAACTTTCAATAAACAGCCCACATCTGTATCTGCTAAAGAAAGGCGGGGGGAGTGGATGCAAATAGAAACCAGATGGCTGTGGAATCTTAAATTTAGATATGAGGCTAAACCAGATCATGAGTCAAATTTGTCGGTGACTGAAGGAACTTTGAAACCTTAAACTATCATTTCTTGGTTTTTTTTCTTGTTAGTTTGGATCTGCCTTTATTTGTGCACAAAAGATTGACCCCTGCAACACCCTCATTGTTTTAACAAATGAATCTTCTTTATCAACATTTTTCAGGTGCGCATTTTGAGTCGAACACCTTAATTTCAGCTGCAAATAAGTGGAAATATAGAACACAAAACAACACAGGAAATGTTTACATTTGCACAAAAAGTTTTGTCTACTGAATTAAAAAAAAATGCCCCAGGAGTGCGCAAAACAGCAACCTTGCAACTAGTCTTTTCTTTTTTCTCCCCAGTAAAGCAGTGTGGGAAAACATGGCAAGGATGTGTGTGAAAACCCGCCGGCTGGATGTAGCGCATGTGTGCCTTGGGAATATGGGGAATGCAAGGGCAGCGAAAGCACTGAGAGAGGCGAAGGCTGAGCCAGAACCAGAGGCCCAAGTAGCAATGTTGGCCATTCAGCTGGGCATGCTGGTAAGACATTTAATCAATTGATTGCAAACTACTTTTTGCTTAGGTTGCAAACTTACATAAATCTTTATTTATTGGTTTTTTTTAAATATATTTTCCAGTAAAACATAAAAGTCAGCTTGTGATTTAAGGCTAAAATAAAACATTTATAACTCTTTTTATGTTTTTCATAAATAATCTGCTTTCCAACATAAAGTAAAGCTACATCCTTTGTCCACAAATAACACATCCTCTGTTTGGGTCTGAGCATTTCACCACACACAGACCGTGGGACTTTCCTTACTGAAAGCATTTACCTTTCCATGATCTTTTCCTGTTCTCCAACAGGAAGATGCAGAAAAGTTGTACAAGAGCTGTCAGCGCTTTGACCTGCTGAATACTTTTTACCAGGCCTCTGGCCAATGGCAGCAAGCTTTGGAGACGGCTGAGATTCACGATCGCATCCATCTGCGCACAACCTACTACAATTATGCCAAATACTTGGAGTCTATGGGTGACCAAGTGCAGGCAATCGCTTTGTAAGGAAGAAGTTGGATTTCTTTAACAAGGAAACTACTTTTTTGTTGGAAAAGTCGCTAAAAAGTGGAAATGTTTTATGCTTTCTCTTATAGCTATGAGAAGTCAGACACACACGGGGTTGAGGTGCCCAGAATGCTCCAGGATGACTCTTCATCTTTAGAGGTTTATGTAAACAAAATGAAGGACAAGTGAGTCTGTAACTTGTAAACCTCATGACCTACTTATAATATTACAAATTTAAGCTATGAACATGCATTAAGTTGCATTCTTTCATCCTGCCAACTTAGGAGCATATATAAGTGGTGGGCCCAGTACCAGGAGAGCCAGTCAAAAATGGATGCAGCGCTGCATTTCTATGAGCGCGCTCACGACTACCTATCACTGGTCCGGGTCTATTGTTACATGGGGAACATTCAAGAGGTAATCCTGTAACAGAATTCCCAAAAAGTAGCATTTTGAGGACACTTTTTTGCAATTTTAAATTAAAAAAAAAACACAAAACATAAAACTTGTTCGTTTTTTAACTCTTCTTATTTGCACCAGAGCCTGAACCGTAACAGTGTTATTTTTTTTACATATTACTGTACAATCCTCTTTAAGATAAAAACAATTAATTGGAGGAAATTGCGGAAAAAAATGTGATAATGTATTTATGGATTTAACAGGCATCTCAGATAGCAAATGAGACGGGTGACAGAGCAGCATCATACCACTTAGCCAGGCATTATGAGAGTCACGATGACCTCAAACAAGCAGTTCATTTTTACACAAGAGCCCAGGCCTACAATAACGCCATACGACTTTGTAAGGTACAGTGGACAAACGTATCTTTCAATTCACCCAAATGCTCAGCTGCAAATGTTTTTATTCTGATAAATGATTCATGTCTGTCCAGGAGCATGGTTTGGATGACCAGCTGATGAACTTGGCTCTGCTCAGTAACCCAGAGGACATGATGGAGGCTGCTCGCTATTATGAAGAAAAAGGCAGCCACATGGACCGAGCAGTGTTGCTCTATCACAAGGTTGACCACAACTTTCAGTCCAGATTCTGTGAACAGCTTTAAAGTTTTCCACAAGGGGGCGATCATACAGCATGTATTCAAACTAAGCAATTCCTAAAATGGGAACCAGAACTTGTTTTTTTTTCTCCGTTCTTTCAGGCTGGTCATGTCTCCAAAGCTCTGGAGCTGGCATTTACTACGGAGCAATTCTCTGCACTTCAGCTCATTGCAGAAGATCTGAATGAAAACTCTGACCCAGCCCTTCTAGCTCGCTGCTCTGACTTCTTCGTCTCACACTCCCAAAATGAAAAAGCACTGGAACTACTTGTTGCAGCCAAGAAGGTGCCAATTTGTGGCTCTTTTTGCACAAGCTAACCAAACGTTTATCATAAAGCCCTTAATTTGTGTCTGTATGAATTTGGTCCTCAGTACCATGAGGCCCTGGAGCTGTGTGTGACCCACAACCTGACCATCACAAATGATCTGGCTGAGAGAATGACAGTGGCTGATTCAAAGGATTTATCAAAGGAGGCCCGCAATGAGCTCCTGGAGAGGATAGCTGACTGCTGCATGCGACAGGGCAGCTATCACATGGCGGCAAAAAAATACTCACAAGCAGAAAACACAGTGAAGGTGGAGATGTTTTTTTTTTCCTTAATTAAATTTATTCTCTTAAAGCTGAGAGAATATTCTGGGTTTTTGGTGAATCAACAAGAAATACTCTGTTCAACAACTTTACTTTTAGCTCAAACTGTGGTAGTTTCTGTCAGTTGCTGCATATTCTACATAGCGGTAATCTACATTTAAGGCTTGGCTGTGAAAACAAAACTATGATTTTTCCTTGTTTGCTTCCTTTTAATAGGCGATGAAGGCACTCCTGAAGTCAGGCGACACTGAAAAGATTATTTTCTTTGCCAATCGCTGTCGCCAGAAAGAGCTTTTCATTATGGCAGCTAACTATCTCCAATCCCTGGCCTGGCATGAAGACCCACAGATCTTAAAAACCATAATCCATTTCTACACCAAAGGCAAAGCATTAGCTCTCCTTGCTGGCTTCTATGAAGCCTGTGCTCAGGTAACGGCCATATATTTGAAAAAGGAAAAAAAAAAGCAATTATAACGTTTCAATAGCATTCTCACTGTCTTTATCTAGATTTGTTTTTAGAAAGAAACTTTCAATAATCTTAAATAATGTGTTTTTTAACGTGCCAGGTGGAGATTGATGATTACCAAAACTATGAAAAAGCTCTGGATGCTTTGACAGAAGCTTTTAAGTGTCTCTCAAAAGCCAAGGATGCTTCAGGAGGACAGCAGACAACGAGATTAGCTGACCTGCAGCATAAAATCACTCTCATCAAGAAGTTCATCCATATACAAGGGTAAATTGATGGGAGACATCAAAGGCATCACTGCAGGATGGATAGAGTGCATCCAGAAAGTATTCACAGCGCCTCATTTTATTATGTCACAACCTCTTTTCAAATAGATCAAATCAGTTTTCTTCCTGAAAAATTATTTGAAAAACACCCCATAATGGCAATGCTGAAAAAGTCCTTTTGAATTAGTTGTAAAGTTATTTAAAATAAAAAAAACCTGAAAAGGGCATGTATATAAGTATTCACAGCCTTTGCTCTGTACTTAGTTACTGAACCTTTGGCAACAATTACAGCCTCAAGTCGTTTTAAATATGACGCCACAAACTTGGCACACCTTTCTTTGGACAGTTTGGTCCATTCCTCTTTCCAGTTCTGCTCAAGATCCATCAGGTTGGATGGGATTTTCAGATCTCTACGTAGATTTTGAAATAAGGCTGTGACATAAAAAATGTGGAAGAAGTGAGGCGATGTGAATACTTTCAGGATGCACTGTATCTGGAATTCCACTGTAGGAAAAGTTTTTATCTGATAATAAAAAAAGCTCATTTACAAATTTGTATTTTTCTGGGCATTAATATCTGTTCCAATTATTATGTCATGATGCATTCGATGACTAATTTACAGCTGAGTTAGTGACATCGTGTTGCATATGTTTCCTCATAAAAGGTGTGGATTAGAACAAAAGCATCCAGCAGTCTATATGTTGGTGTTTTGCATTACTTGGTATCTAAATTGCAAACTCCTCAAAGAACACAAATGTTCTTGTTGGGTATTGATCATCCAGCTTTGACTGATTGATTTTTTTTTCCCCTCTGATTTACAGGTTGTATTCTAAAGATGCACAGGAGGCGGCGCTCTTATGTGAAGCCTTGCTGCAGGAGCCAAAGTTGGACCCCCCCATCAGAATTGGGGACGCATTTGGATTCCTGATTGATCACCACTGTCAGAAAGGCAACTTGGAAGCGGTGAGCCTCCTCTGTTTACATGAATGATCATGATGTGAAAGTGTACCAAGTTCACATGTATTCCTAAATACTTGACTTCTTTTGTTTTCTTGAACCTTTTTTGTTGCTTCTCTAGGCCTATTACAAGCTAGAGGAGCTTCAGAAGCTGCTGCCAACTCAGAACATTGCGTGCTACATTAGCCAGACTAGTTTACAGGCTCTGCAGTCAAAGATGGAAGTATTTAAAGGCCATAGTAGCACAGCTGGTGTAACAGAGGAAGATGAAGTGGAGGAGGACCTTTAGTTGTGTCTCAATTACTGTCTGTTTTCTGTTCATTTATTGTTAAATGCTGTTTAAAAATAAGCACAAAAATGGCTGCAAAAAAGCATCTGACTGTAACACAGTGGAGGATATGCAAACACAATGAATAAGTTATTTTCCAGAATTTGGAAAAGACTCTTGGCCTGAGCTGACAATTATTCAAATCCTACAAATGAATGTAGGATTTACTTTTTGTCCTGAATTTATTCTGATGTGTTATTTTATCAGATCAGAATGCTGATGTAAATATGCTATATTTCCCATTAATATTTGTGCCGCTGGGAAGTATTTTTTACTGAAATTTTGTGATAAACTTTAAGTCAATCTGTAGAATCAGACACTTACTGTATATTTACATTAATATGTTCTTCTATGAAAACATTTTCCTTTGCTAATTCTTTGTTTTTTTCCGATAAATCCGTAGCAGACTGTAGTAAATTTCCAATTGTTGTCACAAGAGGGCACTGTTGTCTGTGTAACTTTTTTAATGACACATACTCGACATTTAAAAGTCCTATGAAAAGTTATATGGCAAATGTAAAAATTTGTGTATCAGCACTCTTCTGTTTCCATTAATTGTCTTAAGGATTTAGTCAGTGTTTTGGGCGGGAACTGTAGTCGAGGTTAAATATAGACAAGATTATGTTAGCCAGGCTAAAAAAGAAAAAAAAACATTTAATTATACACCAACAGTTTTGTAACTTCTCTTTATCATTTAAGCTAATGACAATCATAAAATGTGTCAAAGAAAACATGAAAAGACTTTGTAACCAAAGCTATGTGAACTGGGTTTGTAGTCATGGCAACAAAACAAGCTGTCATTCACAGAAAACCAAGATGAGCGTTTAAGTTAAACCTCATGAGAGAGTTAGGGCTTTGATTGATGAAAGTGGGTTGAATTTGGCTGAGGCACAAACATGGTTTGAAGTCGTACTTTGACTTTCACTTCTGACAAACTTGATGTGAAGTTGAAGTAGAAGTTGGCCTTTTTAAGTCATACACCTGCAGGGGTCTTATTGTACGTCCTGTATGAAAACTGTATTTAAGAGTTACATAAACTGTCACTGTATGCATTAACCATGAACAAGACCATAAGAAATATCAACCTTGTGACACAAGGGGACAGCAAAAAGGTCCAAAGACGTTTTCAACACAAATCAAAGCGGAGGCAGTGAACACACTCCAAAAATTACTTTTAAACCTGAATATTTATAGCATTTCTTTCCTATTTTGTCTGAAGTTTCTGATCAGCTTACTCTGCTTTTTGTGTTTTGAAAATGTCTGCATCAAAATGATTTGGCAAAATAGAAAAGAAATACTCTCCAGTTGTTTTAAAAACCAGAAGATTTGTCAGAAACTCCCAGCATGGTTAGAGCCGGTGGTTGTCTAGATTAGTTTTTATTTATCTTGTCAGAGAAGTTTGTAAGCTAAGATAAGATCAAAAATGAGCTAAAGAAAATGAAGAGCAGCTGTTTGAAATAAAAATAGGGCAGCAGAGGAAACTAGGAAACTTAACTTGATTAAACAACTTCTCATCGTTTTTAGTCAAACCCATCTCAGGATGTATATCTGTTGCTGCTCCCACACACATCTGCTTGTGGATTGTGCTGATTTTTGTTGGGCTGTTTGCATATGCTCGTTTGTTAATGTGGTTTCTCTGCTCTTGTCTGTGATGTGGCTCTGCGTTTTTGAATGATCTGGTTCTTCTCTTGTGGTTGGGACCATTTTTTTGGCGTCAGTATAGCGGTAAAAATAAAACATTAGGAAAACATTTAGCCATTCATCCATTTTCTATACCGTTTTATCCCTTTCGGAGCCCAACCCGGCAACTCATGGGCGAGGCGGGGGACACCCCTGGACTGGTCGCCAGTCTGTCGCAGGGGACCAGAAAAGGAAAACGTTTTATATCAACTTAATGACTCTTTTTTTATTTTAAAATTGTACTTCTAGCTTTTCTAATAACTTGATTGGGCTGTTTTAATGAGTTTGCTTTGGAAACAAACTATTGTCCCATATTATAAGCATTCAAAAAACAAGGACAGGAATAACAATGACAGACCTGCAAGTGAACAAAGAAAACCAAGACTGAAGGGGAACTATATTCCCAATTCATTTGTGGTTGACAGGAGGGAAACGGATCAACATTTTAAAAATAAAGTAAAAAACAATGGGAGAGCACAGATACCAACAAATAAAACACGTGTTCACAGCTCTTTGTTAGAATCCCAAACAATTAGTATTTGATTGCACAAACTCTTTTCCCTTTACAGTTCAGAAAATATACATTTTAGAATTAGAAGGATTTCTAACGCTGAACCATCTGAAACCTAATCCAGTTTGGAGTTCAGTGTAGTGACCTGAGTGAGCTGAAGCGCCGTCATCAGGAAAAGGAGAGGCTGCAGGGTCAGCTGTAGGCGGCCCAGAGGTGGTTGGCTCAAAGAGCGCTGACTGCTTTGAAGTGAGCTGATCTGCTTCTGTTTTGTTGGAATAATGCTTAAATTTGGTCTCTGGTTTTGGTTTTGTTTGTTTGTGTGCACACTTCCCGTATAACGCCCAAGAGGTTTTGTTTGGTGAGAAGGAGGAGAAACTTCAAAGTTTTGGCCTCTCAATGATACAACATGAGTGTCTGTAGTCGCGTAGATCACATATCAGGGGAAAATAACTGTTGCAACATTAGCTTGGTTCTGTTTTTATTCATAATCTTTTGAGTTTTAAATGTGTAGTTTTACTAATTCCATGAAAAATACGTTTAATAATCATTTTTGAAATACATTTTTAAAATGATAAGTCATAGCAAGATTTTTTTCCAATTCAAGCTTTCATTCAATGTTTTCTCTTCAAATGCAACTTTATCAATGTAAACATGTGACTTTCAAACATGCATCTTAATAGAATAGTTTAAAAGATTAGTCAACAAAACAAGTTTTGTCCTTATTTAAATGTATGATGTAAAAAGTTAAGTGAAAAGATCTGAAAATAGATCCTTTATAAAATAACATGAATTTACACACAGATTAATACAAATATGCCTTCAATAGACACATATAAACCTCAAAGATACGTGACAAATATGTAATACAGCTAACATTTGAATTGACTTGCATCAATTTTAAAATGTCTTTGGCTTTTTTTTGTTTGTTTTAGGAATTTTTCTGGAAGCTGTCCTCAAATGAACCCAGAAATTAGTTGTTTTTTTTTGGCTGTTAAGTCTATATTCTTGTTATAGAATATAGTAGTTTATTATTGTTATACATGTATTTTGTACATTTTATTGGCCTTTACATCTCTGATAAAATAAATGGCTAAAGTTCTTTATGGAAGAGCACTTCAATATTAACAAATCAATACCTTTACATATGTAAATAATTTTTTTAGACATTTTACATCATTTTAATATTACAGATATTGATCCATCTTTACCTGTTTGTTTCAAATTATGATATTTTCCATTAACAATATGAAAAATGATCTCAATTTCACTTTGGATCAAACCAAATGTGGAAAGAAATGAACTTAAAGTGAGAAAACGAGTGAAAGTAATTACAGATTATGGAAATAAAGAGCAGTGGTTTTTCATATATTTTTTTAAATCAATGCATTGAACTAAAACATAGCTTCATGCTTGAACCTTTTTATTCTTGGTCCAACTTTACCACATCCTCAGACACAACACAAAACTGCACATTCCTGCAGTCTGCATGGGAAAGAAAAGGCAAAATGTTCCCAATGTGCTCATTCATCTCTTCAGCAGGAAAATCAACAAAGTTAGAGACCAGTTGTGTATTAATAAACAATCTAAAGTAAAAGTTTTAGGTTGTAAACAAACATCTTAAACTTTTGTTTCTGTTAATTTACTGCAGTCTAATTAGATTCCTATAGCTTTTTTTTTTTTTTGAATGGCCCCATGTATGTGTTTCATTCTATAACCCGTTTTGGGTTTTATTCCGAAGTGGGACCATGGGGCTTTCATGCCATCAGTAGGTGGTGCTCACACTGATGGATTCCTCTCTGAAAAGCCCCCAAAGAGACGCGGCCTTGAGAAAAAAATGCCTGGAATGTTTGCAAAGCTTATGTCAATTTCACAAGCTCAGGAGAAGAAAGCCTTGTGACAATGAGGGGGTCACCCCGGTGAGAATAATGTCATTGCATGTTATCCAGACATGTACACGCCTGTGAATACTTTCTGCTTATGTCTGGGCTGGAAACTGCAGGATAAACTGGCCTTTTTTTTTCCTAGAAGTGGGGTTCAAATTTTTTGCATTACCTTTAAATTATAGCTGTGTTTTTTTGGGGGGTGAGTGTACCTGGTAGTGTGTAACAACAGAAATAAATAATGCGCTTTTATCTTTAAAATCTTGTGGAAAACTCAAGTGAAAGGGCTGAAATGTTGATGGTGAAGCGTGATGAGGACTGATGGGAAAAAGTAGAGGAGAGTCATACGCATGTCACCCCAATTCCCTTTTCATGGGGCCATGCCCAGCCATGGGATTGAGGAAAACGGGGGGGGTGGGGGTGTGAAAGTTTGAGAGGAATGGGAAGTGGGATTTTGTTAGTAATGTATTACACTCCCATGGCCATGGGAAAAGGGGTGGGGGGTGCTCGGCTTGGGCCTTTGCCAACATAGTCACCATGCCAAAAGCGCTGTGTGTCGGGGACCACTATACTCTCACAGGCAACTCTGGGAAAATCCAAACCAGGTTGTTTTTTGATGCCCTTTCACCAAAAACAAGAAGTGGGAGAGATGATTTGTGAATAGTTCCTGTAAATATTCCAAAAGAATCTGAGTGTGTGAAGAAAAAAAAAAAAAAGAAGTTGAAATCATAATATTAGAAATATTCAGACGTGTGCAGCATCACAGCTGGTCCTCAAGGCAACGTGCCAGTGTTTTTTTTTTTTTTTGCAGTACTGGAGCATTTTCAGACACTTGACTTCTGGATGTTTGTCCATGCTTACAGTAGGTGGTCACTTTTATTATGTAAATACAGACTTAAACTGCTATCAGACTCAATTCAGCTCTTTAAAGAAAGAAGAAATATACATTTTCCAGGTTTTAGTTTGAAAACCAGAAATCACATTTTAAACTCCAGAAAACGCATTTTTGTGGCTGTTAATTAGACACAACATTCCAATTAATCTGTTTACATCGCAACATTCATATCACTGGATTTGAACTAGAAAGGGGAGCAGGTTTAACTGTACTGGCTCTTTTAATACCCTGAGACGGCGGCTCTCAGACACAAAAAGAGTTAACCTCCACTCCACCAGCTGAGCTCCTGCATGGAGTCCTGCTTGGGTTTCACTGTTTGCTCAATCAGTGAGCAAAAACAGCAACACAATTTAGTTTAAGTTAAGTTCACACAACAAAGAATGCAAAAAAGAACTTGCTTGTTTAAAATCCAAAACAGAGACAAATACTAAATCTCGTGCCCAAAGTCTATTTTTTGAGTTATTATTTAGCAAAAGTGCTTTTTAATACATCATAAATTGAATCTATGTAAGTTTCTTGTCAAATATGAATTTTGTCTTTAAAATAGAAACTGTATTTCTTTAGCATTGTCACGTTTTTTAATTCCCATTTTGCAGGAAATGTAGCTTCAAACATTATCTTGAAAAGACAAGAAGTTTTTAACGTTTTCTAAATGCAACATAAAAGCTTTTGCAATGCAGTTTGCATGAACGTAAGTGAAAGCTTCTGTATTGCTTGCATATGTGTAATTTTTTTAAATACAATGCGGTTATTTAATTTTTCTGGCATTTGTTGCCCTTCATCACTCATCTTACTGAACTTTTTGTTTTTAGGTTTAGAAGCTTCACATTTATGTCATACGGTAAATACTTTTGAATGAAAAAATACATGACCTAAATATCCAAAAAAGTACGTTTTCTGGGTTTTACATTCTGTGGTAAGTAGGTGTAACATGGAACACAAATACCATGTGAGATTTTCTCCTCCTCACCATGAAAACATGTGATGCCCGTTCACTTTCTTCTGCTTTGTTGATGTTACTTCGAGCACATATTTGTTTTGATGGTGGGAAAGTTGGGAAAAAGGTTGGATGACGGTGTTGTCCTGAGGATGGGAAGCAGGGTGTAGTGATGCAGAGGAAGTATCTCGCATGTCTCACAATGGGCTGCTCGTCAAGAGCTCCTTTGTTTTAAGAGGTTAATGCCTAATTGATACAGGCTTAATGAGAGATGCCTGGGTGTGCGGAGAGTGTGAGCTGGATGGCCCCGCTGTAATTGGAATCGACAAGGCTTGTGTGGAAGACTGCAGAGGGGAGGACTTTATGGGAATTCAAGGAAAGATGAAGAGTGGGAAATGACAGGCAAATGTTGGAAAGAATGTTGATTATAAGGAAAATTCAGTGTTTAAGAAGCAGGGCATGTTCAAATTTCATTTTTTTGTTCCTTAAACGGTAAAACATTTGCAGAAAGAAAACTTTTTTTATAGAAAAAACCTTGGAAGAACTGTAGCCGCATACTTTCCAGGACACCTGTCTTTTCTCCCTCTCTGTCAGTTTGACAGCCTGGAACAATTCAAGCTTCTCCCCAGACAAGCTAAAGACTGGAGAGGCTTGAAGAGGGAGGAGGGAAAGGGTAGGGGAAGGGAGAAACCGAGCACTTCAGAAAACCTTGAAGAATTAAAAATGAAAGCTATGCAGATTCCGGGTGGTGAGGGAAGAGGGATTTTGGCATAATTACAAAGATGAAAAGAATAAAAATAAATGATTTTTTTTAAGTTAAGCTTAAGCAAGCAATATTATAAAGAAGTGTCCCAAATGATTAAAGTGAAAGAGAGTGTACAGTGAGCATAGTTACAAAAGAGCCACGGTAAGGGTGAAGAGGACAGGAGGGAGGCAGCTTGATGAGCAGGAGCGAGTGAGAATGAGGCTGAGTCTCAGTGAGGGAAGGAGGGAAGGGACAAGCTTTCCCACACTCAGCCGGTTCCCACAGTGGACCCAGCTAATCCCTGTCTTAATTGGGGGAGAATTCCAGCACACATGTTCCCCTGGAGTGAGCGGAGAGCAAAGGAAGGGGAAAACTCGGGAGCCTCCGACACTTCAGACAGGCCGCGAGGCGGCTGGGCTGCTGTGCAGCGTGTCAGTGCACTTTGCTGGAAAATAAACATGCAGCATGACTGTCAGCACATCTAATGCATGTGGCGACCTTTATTTTTCAGTCCTTTTCCTTTAGTTTGATTCATAGCTTTTGGCCTTTTAGCAGCCAGTAGGCATTTCTTAAGTACAGGCCACAGTGCCAAATGTGAATTTGTGTTAAAAATAATTATTTATTTCAATCTCTCACAAAATGAAAACAAATCCATAAAGGAGTCATCTCTTATTTAAAAATCCACTCAAATGAAAATCATGTTTTTGGTGATTTTAACATGTTCCTGTGGCATTTTTCTCATGATGGAGGACATATATATAAAGAAGATTCAGATTAAAAGCTGCATTTTTTAGCAATTCATTATTCAAATTGTTTGAATCAGCCTCTGGCTATCGGAACACACTTTTTTGTTTTATTTAGCCTGACCCAGCAACACACACATTTAGCTTTTCAGTGTTTTCATATCCAGAAATGTCTGAATAAATGTATATTTTAATAGTAAATCTAAAACCCATCCACCCATCCATCCATCCATCCATCCATCCATCCATCCATCCATCCATCCATCCATCCATCCATCCATCCATCCATCTTCAGATCCCGTTGTGTCCCTTTTTAAGCTAAGGGGTTGCTGCTGTTGCTGTTTCTGCTGTTGCTGTTTCATCAGCCACTGTTGGCTGATGAAAGCAGGGTAGATCCTGAACAGGTCGCCACTCTGTTGCAGGGTCACACTCTCACACCTAGAGATAATTTAGAAACGCCAAATAACCTATGAAGCATGTTTTTGGTTTATGGGAGGAAGTCGGAGTCCCCAGAGAAAACCCACGCACGCAGAGAGAGAAAATGTAAACTCCACATAGAAAGAGCTCAGCCGTGATTTTAACCAGGGCCTAAAGCGCTAACCACTGCGCCATCGTGGAGTCCTCGTGTAAATCTAAAACCTTATTGTGTCAAGTTTTCCCAGAGTGACATTTGAGATGGATGCTGAGGAACTGATGGCTTGGCCCGGTTTAGAACTCATGTGGCGCAACAAGTCCATACTCCAGTATGTTCCAGCTCATGATGTCCACTCAACTTGTTGCACCTCTCATTTCATCTGCTCCTCCAGGTCTTTTTCAAGTCTTTGTCAGGAATCTAGAGTTCTCATGACTCATTCTTCTGAAGAACACATGTATGTGGTTGTCAAAGTCCACCGCACTCATGAAAAGAGTGGAAAACTTTGTTCACAGTTTCTTTTTATTGAGCAAAAAATCTTTTTTTTCCAAGCTGAAATCTATAGATTCCATGAGAAGTTGAATATAGCTCTAAGAATAGAGTTTTGACAATCAATGTTACTTACTTTATAGTTAAGAACATCATAATTTTTTTTTTTTTTAAATATTAGCTCAAATAATCCAACTCACTGCAGCAACACTAAACCTTGGCCCAACTGACAGGAGGGTCCGCAACCTCTAATCTCACTGTTTCTGTCATTTAATACACTTTTATTAAAGGGTGAATTCTATCAACATCTGTCTACAAGTACCTCTCTTTTGGGTCTTCATTTTTTTTTAAATAGACACTGCATCGTGTTTGCCTTTGAAAAATCACAAACAGCAGAGTTGCCATTTTTACTGATTGAGCAATAGTGATGTAGAAATCCTGATCCACATCAAAAACGTTGTTGCATAAAGCATAAAACATGCGCTGAGTAAGGCATCAAAACCGGTTTCTGTTTAATAAATTAAAGGCGTAACTTTTGTTCATCATCAAATATCTCCGGGTTTAACTAATCATTGATCACATATTTCAAATATCTCTCTGCTTTGTAGATATTTCTTGACAAATCTTTGCCTGTGCTCTTTTAAATGCAAGGAGATACCACTAACAACAAAAACCTGGAGGCAGTTTCGTTCCCGCCCACCTCTTTGCCCCATAAACAAGCTGAACAATAGACACAGTGCAGAATGTCTCAGAGGAGGAAACCCAACACAATTCCTCGGAGCAAAAAAGATAACAGGCAAAAGTGTGTAGTACAGAGGAGAGCAGCAAACTTTAAAAGTCAACCTTTGATATTCGCTGTTTTCTCTGTCAATCCCATCAGTCAGTCACTCACAGCTGTTTTCTGTTTGACATTGATACCCAACCCTATTATTTAATGGTTTTCAGTTTGTCTTTGTTTTACCCTTTTCACTGTTTTTTTTTTCTTACAGCCCAGTTTTGTCATATTTTAGTTGAATCTTTCTTTGTTGCCTTAAATTGATTTACTGAGTTTTTCTGCATTTTTGTCCTCTATCAACACAACTCAGCAGCAGAACTCTGGGAAAGTTCCTCTGATCAGGTATGCAATAAAGCCATCCTGTTTTAAGAATAGGAGTGTGATGCAGAATATAAAAACTGCCTTCAACATTGTGATTTTAGATTCAGGCGTTTTAAAGATTGACAAAAGAAATCCACACGTGCATGATAAATTACAACTTTAACTTAAGCAGCTGAATTGTGCGAGCTTGGTGCAGTCACTTTAAGCTTGAGTGTGAAAAGTGTGATATCCATCTCGTCATCCACCAGTGAAATCTGATTAATGATTTCACACATTTCTGTGATTGCAGTTTCAGTTAAGCCTCCCTGTTGGCGGCAAAAGTACCAAAGACTGACCCAACTTGTGTTTCTTTGAGGGGACTTACAGAAAAGTGTCACCCGCCCCCCACACGCTTACACTCTGTCTTGATGTATTTTCGCTGTGCATTTTGGAAAGGATTACAGCCATCTGCAGACTCTTGAGGAACAAAGGGGGCTTCCACCTCTCCTCCTTCAGCACTTCAGAGGAATCACATGGACAGATAAACATGGTCTTTCTCTTGTTCTCTATTCTACCTTGACCCTCCTAACTTAACCAAACTACCCATGCATTTTAGATCTGAACCCCCCAACTCATTCCCTCCCATTTTTGGTCTCCTTTCCCAACAGCTTCTGGAAAGCATTTACCAAAAGAGTACATTTAATTTCACAAGAAATCTTGTTTTCTTTTAGAAGTTATCGTCACCAGCTGTTGCAAAGGATTGTGGGAGCAGAACTCTGTCGGCTGGGTTGCAAAATCTAGGATGTGAAAATGCCCTCGTGGATGTCCTGCCTGCTTTGAGCTGATGAGAGAGGCACTTTCACTCAGTGGACGATGTGGAAATGCAGTCTGATTCTCAGTGTTGGTCGCTTAGGAATGAAAACCTTCAGATAAGGTTCACTGCAGCCTCCTAAAACAGAGAAAATGCTATGGGGGCAAATCAGGATCAATCTAAAGTGAATGATAATTTTAGATTTTAAATTTGAAAAATAAACTTGCAACATGAAGAGAAAAGGTATAAAAATAACAGTTTGGTAACCAAGACAGAAAAGAGATGAAAGAAAAGCAATATGTTGTATGTTTTGCATTTTAAGATTCCTTCTGGCAGGAATGATGGCTGAGCATAAAAACAGGTCGGAATCGGGATGCTGCAAGTAATTATTAATAAATGCACTAAATCAGAGAAATCACAAGGTAATAAACAGGTAACAGGAAGTACAAACCTGGAACTTTATAAAGAAAGCCATGCAGTTATGACCAGAGATAAAGCAACGAGTAGTCATGGTGGGTTGAAAATTTAATAAAATTTGGTAAACACAGAAATACAAAGATCTCAAGTGTCAAACAAAATACACGAAACAAAGAAAAAAGACAAACTCTCCCTGTGGAAATCCTGAAATGCGCATTCATGAGCGTTAACATAAGTTATAGAAGTGGTTGCTTTAACGCGTACTTCCGATGGCAATGTGAACGCAGCTTCACAGAAAACTGGTGGGAAAACTCTGAGATCAGTGGTGAATGAAGACAAAACAGTTCATGAAACACAAATTGGAAATAATCATTTTTATTGGAGTTGAACAAGAATATTACAAAACCTGCAAAGAAGCAGGTGAGATGATGATCATGCAAGAATTCTTTCATACCCAAACTCTTACCATTTTCTTAACAATTGTGGCCTCTGAGGAAAGACAAAACAGCTATTTTTACTGGTAAATAAAAAGGCTTTAGGTTCTCTATAATGTTTGTTCAAAAAAATGCAGCAAAATATAATGCAAAATTCTAAATAAAATCCTGATAAAGATTGCTCTAAAAATTGTGTGAGTCTAAACTTTTCGAATGTTTCACTTTATAAAAGTCCTTTTGTGCTTAAAGAAAATAGTTTGAAAGTGTTGAGACGACCGATGAATGGAAAACGGTCACGGTTTGAGCTCCTCTACCTGCTGGCTCTGAGCAGCAGCAGTGAATCACTGCATGGAATTACTTTTCTACAGATTCTAAGAGCCTTTACGCAGAAGATTTGTGTCAGAGCCTGGCAAATAAGATTTTTGGATTGAAACCAAAAAGCCAACAGCTGTGGAGAGAGTTGTGGGAACGAATAGATGACTCACCCTCCCTGACATCATTTTCCACTTAAGACTGATCCAGAAAGATGATTTTCAAAATCTCTTTTGTGTGCTTAGCAAAATAACAATAGGAGATGTGGAAACTTCCAGAAAAATCTTGTTGTGGCCAAGGATGTCAACATTTACAATGCAAAAAACAGATGTTCCGTCATGAAAGCAATGTTTCAAACAATACAAAAGTTGTCCTCAGCAAATGTAAAATCTTACAGATTGACAGGTTGCATAAACTGCTTATGATTTAAATCTCAAGGGTGCGAATCTTCACATCTCTGATCACTGGATTGGACCACTTCTACAGGTCTCCACAAACCAGCTCTCCCTCTGCTCTGGTTTCTTCTCTTCTAAGTGCTGTTTACTTTGCCACTTCCATATCGCTCCTCAGCTACACGAAGGGTCAAAATGAAAAAAGTGTTGGGTTTTAGCACTCTGCAGAGTCTCCACAAAAGTGATGGAAACAGCAGCAACAAAGGATTACATGGCGTTAACGCCAGTGAACAAATGTCATCCAAAAAAGAGGTTTTCAGCATCTCCATGTATTATTCTCTTGTTTAAAGACAAATGATCTCCAATGCACGCTTTCAAGCATAAGTAATTGTTCTAGCTTTTGTCTTGCGAAAGCAAACAGCACTGCCGCGTAACTTTGTCTGAACTGACATAAATTCTCTTTTTAAAGGGTTCAAGCGGGGGTCACAAACCAATGACAACAATAATGACAACAATGCAGGAAGCTGATCTTTGTCAAAATGTCACACAATATATTAGTCGAGGGAACAATTAGACCGCCTTTGTTTTGGCTTATCAGTCTGCAGCAGTAGCTCAGAGGATGGTGCGAGTTTAGGCACCAGCATTAAAGCAAAAACATCTCAACCAGTAAAATCAAATATTCCAAACATACAATAGTAGATGTCAGCGGTTTTGTATAGCAAGCATTGTGCAGTCATTTATGACAGGATATCTGTAATTTGACAATAATCTGGGTCATGTCTGATATATCTTGTTGTGACATAATTGCATAAAAATATGGTGTTTGGTTAGGAAAGAGGAACTGATGATGTTCTTAGTTCAAATTCAAGATAGCACAAGAATGAACCCTGCAGGCAAGATTATAGGAGGATTAAGTTTACCCAGCAGGTAGCCGTTTGCATTCCAGATTAAATCTTGTTTGAAATACAAGTAACTGGAGCCAGAGGCAGTTCATCAAGTAACCACTTTGATTTGCACCTGCATGAATTAGTCTACTTTAATGCCAAAACTGCTTAAAGCCTGGTTTTATAAATGTTTCCAACGGTCTTTTGATTGCCATGCAGCCGTCAAATTTTTGTCTTTGCCATTATCATCATCTACAGGAGACTCAAGCTCAGATGGTTTTTGATGCATTGCACGAGTTCTGCAAAAACTACAGTAACGTTACAACATTTTTGTTTAAGTTGTGATTTAAAAACGATAAATCAAGAAGAGGAAAAAGCTGTTTGCTGTTTTTGCTCTTTATTCCAGAGGAAATGAAGGTAGAAAGGAAACAGACGTCTGTTTGATCCAGGTCAAATCATGATGTTCTGATGATCTTCTGTGGTTAGTGTGTAGCCCCACACAGCCCACCGCTTTGTGACCGATCACACAATGCTTGTGCACTATATCGAAACTGTGGGGCTGAGAGACAAAAATGACATGATGAATTTGATCTACTTTGTTGGAGTATAAAACGATACTTTATGATCATTTAAAGGCCAGAGACTGCAGAAATTCACCTTCTTCTTAAAGCAGAAAAAGTAACTGGAGCCTCAGTTTAGTCCAGTATATAACATCCATCCATCATCCATCCACTGGGCTTGTTTCATCTCTGCTTTTAGATGCGATTCATGGGAGTTTAAGTAGAATTTTATAAACAGTGTATATTTTTACATTTGTTTTAGAATGGAAAAGATGTTTAATGACCAAGAGCTGGCATGGCCTTTTACTTGACAGGAGAAATTTTGAGCTCTAGAACAGCCTTACTGGGCATGCTCCACTAACTGACAGGTGTTAGTTCAGCCCTTTTTTTAGCTGATGATGTCAAAGCCAGCTAAAAATGGTGATGACCACCGAGCTGGGAAAATTAGCAACAAATGAGTCCAATGCAAACCAGTGGGGCACACATTGGTTTCAGAAAGATGACAGTGATGTAAAACGGCTTTCAAAAAGATGAAGAAACGACATGCTCAACACTCAAAAAAGTGAAATTAACAGTAATGCCTGTGATTATCAGGCTTTTTTTGAACTGGCAAGAGTGTCTGTTAGTACATAGAAGGGCAGCTTGGGCTGAAATTAAGCTAGGGGGTGTTTTAAAGGGGCACTGAAGCAGTAAATGACTGGGGAGGCACATGAGTTTCATTTACAGAAGTGAACCTGCGGCCTTTTATGGCAGACAGTTGGGTCGGAGGCAGAGAAGGTCGTCGGGCTTCTTTTTCCTCCAGCTAATGCTAATTCCTCCAGCTGCTCTAACACAAAAGGAGTTTATTACACCCAGTAAATTTAGGATTTTACAGAGATGAGTGGCCAATTTTAATACAACAGAGACAGGTGGTGCAAAGATATGAAAATGTACCACGGACAGCCATTATAGGCACACAGATGCTAGATTCTAGTGGAAAAGCTTGCAGAAGTACAGCTAGAAAGGCAGCTCTTTGATTGCACATGCTCACACGTGGTCTGGACTAAGTGAGCGACTGTGTGGCACCTCAGCACAATCAAGTCTGCCACTCAGCTCCTTTAATGACAATTTATTACTTCCTGAACCCTGAAAACATGAGGCCCAGGACAACAGAATTTCAACTGCTGTTTTTCTATCTCCTTCCCTGTCCAAACGCCGCCTCCCTCCACTCCTAAACAGTCCCTAAATCTGTCCCGCCTTTGAGAAACTCTGCCCCTCACAGGCACACATATTGTTCGGAGCTTTCAAGAATCTGATTCACGAGTCCTAGAGGTGACTTATGCTTGAGAAAAATGTACCGTGGAAGAAAGCTTTCATGCTCACCGTGTAATGTGGACTGACCAGCATTGATGCATTAGATGGGGGGGTTTTAAAGAGCATGAAACAGCCTTATGGTTTTAGACAGCCTTAAAGAATTCGCTTGAAGTGGAAAAGACAGACACACCGGCAGCCGGAAATAGTGTTTGTAAAATGACAGAATACTTTAATAGTACAGATGAACATAAAAATATTTCAGAATACTTGTTTTTTTTTTCCCTTAACCTTCTTATCAACATATATACATTTCATTTTTCACATAAATTCACATCAGAAATGCACAAAAATGGCAGTGTATGCATTTTAAGCAAATCACCCCAGCACAATGGGGTGATTTGGTACAAACCCCGTCTGCTTGATGCTCTAGTGCACTTGAAAGGTTTCATTGAACTTGCCAGATATGCGGATATAAAAACACTTCATTTGAGTTATGATTGGGATTGTTATTTTGACTGGCTTTCATCTCCATTTTATGAATACTGAAAATAACAGTTTAGCATCTTATCTGTTTTTAAACCAAAAAAACAAAAAAAAGCTTCAACATCAACTAGTTGTTTACTGCTTTGGCCAAACTTGAACTTTTCAACGTCTTTTAAAAATCAAATACTTTTGTGGAAAAAATGTCTAAAATGAAACAATCTCAGACTGGCTACAACATGAAAGTGCTCTACATGGAGCTGCTCGGTTAGTGTCTGTAAATGCTCACAGGATCTGCACATATATTAACTTCTTAGCTGTTGCACTATGCTACATATATTTGCTTTTTTTATTTGGTTTTCAGTGCTTGCAGCATTTCTCGTTCCAGATTATCTTGTTTCCTTCATGAGTGCAAATAGTTTTTCTTCACATTTCTTTCAGTGAAGGCTTTCTATAATAACCGTGATAACACTGAGGCCAACTGATCCTCTTATGATCAAACTTTTTCTGGGCATAAATGTGTGAAAAAAAAATCTCTTTTTGTTTTTTTTGTTTTCCTGAGTTTCCAGCAGTGACTCCCAGCAGACTCAAATGAATGGCTTCTCTGACTGAGTCCCAAATGCAAACCTTCTCAGTAAATTTACTTTGATCAGCTCTGCAGCATTATATGTTTGCCGAAATGTCTGATCTAGACTGATAACCCTGTCCCTCTGGTCCTGCCTTCACCATGACTGAGCGGGTGACGGCATATTGCACTGAAATAGGAAAGAAGCCCATTTCTCTCCTCAGTCCTTTGGGAAGACCTCATCAGCTGGTGTTTCTGAGGCCACGTCAGCCACCATCTGCACAGTCTAGCCTTTTCCCAAACAGGCCTGAGTCCGGCCCAGCTTTTAGCTCTCCCGTGCTTCTGTTAGGTAGATGAGCTGCTGGGGAGTTTGTCAGTCTACAGGCAGCTCGCAGGGTATCTGCTGTGCGGCTTTGGCCAGAGCATAAGTCCTCTGAAAGTCCCTGTAGCGGGGCGCGCAGCCCAGCCAGGCCTCCCCGAAGTGAATGCGGCCAGTGAACAGGAAGCTGCCAGGGCCTGGTTTGACGCCGCACTGAAGCAGAGTCCGGATTTCGCCCCAACTGGGCAGCCGACTGTTGCTGTTGAAGATGGCGTACTTTTGACGAAACACACGAGTAGATTTCACTTTGATCACCGCTGCCCTCAGGCTCTCGTCTTCCTCCACAGATCGGATGTTCCCTCGCACCACTGCAGGTAAAGAGGTTACTTTGTTAGCGTCACATCATTTCCAGTCATTTTCAAACACAGCCCTTCGTTCTGTGTCACACAAGCGTGCTTCATTTTCCTATGCTTTTTAAAACTACTTTTAGAATGACCAGCATAGCCTGCAGACTAAGCCTTTTCACTTAAGTTGAAAGCTAAACTCTCCTTAGTACTTCCACAGCTCAATCAAAGGCAGATTAGTCCACCGCTTCTACTTTTAGAGGGGGTGTCTTGCTAAGATTAGTGCTCTACAGCCCTTCTTGGGTTTCTGTTGGGAGTGGAGATGCAGTTATCCGCTGTTTCACCTTTTCACTGGTTTTTCTCTTTTGATGCCAATCTGAGATAAGCAGTGTGTTTTTCGCAATAGATAACTTTAACGGAAAGTTAGGTTTTGTGTTGAAATTGGCGTGGGTTTTTTTTTTTTATATATACCATGGTGGGAAAATCTCAAAACTTACCAAAGTCACTGGTGCAGACAGCCATCAGAATCTCTGTGTTGTTGCAAGGTCTGCAGGCATCTAGTAAGAAGAAGGGAAGGGAGCCAGTTAGGGACATTTCACAACACTCAAACTGTCATATATCTGGATCACATGTACTAGAACGCGTGCGGCGATTCAACTAATGAAATTTTGCCAAAACCCACAATAAAAGCAGTGAGCCAACCTCTTTCCTATAAAGAGACAGCTGCCCCCTTTATAGCCATCAGACAAGGACCAGATAAGGATGAACGTGTGAAGCCCTTTCCACCCCCAGACAAAAATTTTATTCCCCCACTAAAGCCTTCTAGGGTGTCTACAGTCACACCGCATCAAAGCATGAACCGGGAGACAAGACAGAAAGAGGAAAAGACCTAAGATAGAGTTTCACACATTAAATTCTCCTTTCCCTAAAGCATTGCTATCTTGTGTTGTTATTTTTTAAAATGAAAGATGGATCTTGCTTTGTAGTCCAACTCCAAACTTCTTATGACCTTTAAATCGTTTTCAGCGTTGAAAATGTTGTGATTTTAGTGTGTGAATTTACCTATTAATGGGCTTCATCTAAAAACATCTCCTGCTAGCTTACAGCCCCTCGCAACTCCAGCCTAACATTACTTGTGGAACAAAAATGATGAGCAGTATTGGAGTCGTCCAGTCGTACAGTTTTTAGCCCGATTCCAGCTCAGACGAGGAAAACAAAGACGTACATGGATCTATTTGTCTGCAAGTGGATGCATCTGAATGGAGCAGCTTGTGGCCTACCGATTGTAGCACCTACGTCACTGCTACAGGCTTTTTCCAATGACATTTTTTCATCTGCTCCTAATTTACAACCATCTGAATAAAGAAATACTAAGAAAGGCAATTTTGAGCTCACTTTTCTTTACATTTATCCTCTGTCATGAGAAAAATGCCACAAGAACCAGTTAAAAACACCATTGTCATCGGAGTGGGTTTTTAATTCATAGATATACTTCTGACGGACCCAAAAAAAATGGACGCTGTCTGAACGAACTGAACCATAGCTTTTAAAGAAGTAACCCTCACATTGTTTAAACTCCTCTTTGGAAGCCTCTTACTTACAGAAGAACTTGATGAATGAGATTCCTCTCTCTCTAGTCCACTGAAAAACCCCCTTCCAACCCTAATCAGTGTGTGACTGTGTGTGTGTGTGTGTATGTATGTGGGGCGGGGGGGGTACTCCAGCAGACAAGTCTCCTCATAAGAGAAGCGGCTCAACAAAAGGGAGGGGGCAACATCTCAGCTGGGCACAGGCCTCCCCGTCGCCTAGGCAACGGCAGTAATCCCAGAATACTCATGCGGCATCCATTCAAAGAGCTCGGGACTCTGGAGAAAGACCCACATACTGCGCTTTTGTACCCCTCCTCCCTGCTCCACTGCTCCCTTGCTCCAAACCAGTACGCCCCTGGGGAAAGTCTGGCCACTTCCTCCTCTGCATGAGCCATGGAAAGCCCAACCAGCCCACAGAGGCCTGTTCTGAATTATGAATCATCTACACTGAGGGTTTTATGGGATATAAGATCATCCCTTTTTTTCCAAACACTTTGGTAAAGGAAAAAGAAAAGACTTGCATGAGATGGTGACGTTTAATGTCCCTGATTTAAACATAAAACCGTTTTAGCTTTGTGGGAACTGAGTTTTAAAGAAAACAAATATTTATGCTCAGAAATGACTCACCTTCACTGCTGATGGAGTTAGAGTCCAGAGACATGCGAGCCGACCAGTCCCCCCTCAGCTCATAGCGAAAGGAAGCTATCCTTCTGCTGATGTCCTGATGGGGCGTAGCTTGCAGGAAGAGGGCCACTTTCTCGCCAGGAAGCCGACTGAAGCAGCGCACCCTCGGAGGAGGGGACGACTCCAGCCTGTCTCCTACCAGGAGCTCCAAGACCCCGTCTTTCTCCAAGTAAAGCTGGGCTCCGTGGAACTGCTCAGAGGGTTTTACACAGGTGGTGATGAGGCCGCTGCTGCTGCCCCCGGGCCCCACCGCCACAGAGGGAAGGCGCGGGGAGAGGGTGAGGTGCAGGGCTCCTTTGGGATACAGCCAGTCTAATGTGCCCTCTGAGCAGTGCAGGGATATCTGCTCCACACTGCCCTTCTGCTGGGACAAACCACTGTAAAGGAACGGCATTAAAGGGTTAATAAACACTTCAATCCCAAAATTCTCTATGCAAACACAATCGTCTGACTTTTGTGAAAATTAAATACGCAAGAGCAACATAAAATACTTCAGGACACAATTTTTAAATAGAATGTCAAATAAACTCCTGCGCCACCTACTGGTGCCTTCCTGGTGCAAAGGGCCAAATGACATTAACGGGGGCCAAACTCTTGGCCACATAAAGATGAACAAAATGTCATGTTCTGTTTATACCCATAATAAATATATTTATTTCTATAACTGTATAAAAGTGCGCACTCTAGTGCCATCTCCGTTATGATTCTGCGATTGTCCTTCAGTCTCCAGCCTGTCTGCCCCCCATGTTTCCTGCAGGAACCCCTTAGTGATGCAAACTTAGCTTTGCCCTGAGGGCAGTTTTTTTTTGTTGTTGTTGTTGTTTTTACATTTTGCATTTAAATAAAGGCTTCCACTGCAAGAATATATTTACACAACTACCTGAAGCAACACCTACATGTGATGTTAACTCTCGTTCCCTGCGCAAATTCGCCAAAATAGCGCACCGGTTCAGCCTAAAATACTTGCCTTCCTCTCCAGCTGCACTGGTCTTCAGAATAATTCGCAAAAGACGAGTCAAACAGCGGGAAAAACAAAATCCAGACTGCGTTAATCACACTCCCAAAGCCAGGCATTTTCGGCTGATGCGCAAACAAATATCCCAGAGCTGTCCACCTTCAGTGAAGAAGTCAATTCTTCTATAAAACTACTGTTGTGTGTCCGGAGAACTCCATATCTCCGCATCCGCTGCTGCGCACGAGTAGAAGACGCACGTCCTACGCTCTCCAGACTGCAGAAGCGCACGCGACGAGCAACTCCAAACTTATTTCGCCTGTGGAAACTTCACTGACCAATCAGATTCTTTCAGGAGAAACTTTAAACCACTCACTCCGGGCGGGAGGGAGGTTCCCCTCGTGAATGAGGGAGGGAGGGGGGCAGACAAATAACTGTATTCAAAGATAAACCGCTATTGTGTCGCACTAGTCTGCATGCAAAAATACGAATTAACTTATGTGTTGAGTGAGTAAATGATGTGTGCATACATGGTTGGAGGCCGAAACCCCCCTGCAGGTATTTTCAAACATGCATTTAAAATACTTTAGTGTAAAGGAATGTGCTCCATGGTTGGTTACTTTTGACTAAGCAAGATATATACATAAAGAAAAAAAAAACATCCTGCATTTACGCAAAAAGATGTAATTAAAAACAATAAATCAACAAAGGTTCAAGGAAGAGTAAAAATGTAACTTTAGTTGCCCACTATCAAACCAGACAAAAAACCTTTTTTTGGTGAACAGAAACAAAACAAATAATTTTTTTCAATTATTTAATACTAAAATAAATACTCCGCTTCCTTTTTTTCACCACTTAAGTATTTTTAGCTTCATTTTAAGCTTTTATGGTTTGCAACATTTATCAAATGTTCCTCTGAGGAGGATGAGGTTCACTCCTTTGTACTTCCCTGTAAAATGTGAAAAAATATATTTCGAAAACGTTTCTAAAGCACAAAAGGGTCGAGAAAAAACATCTTAATCAAGCACACAGCAAAAGGCTCATTAGTGTTTGGAATACAAAAACCTTCAAAGTATCTTTTAGAAATAAAAATTATTTATATTAACTTGATTTAATTTATTTGTTTATTTCAAGCATTGAACATAACTGAATAAATACTGCAATAAAAAGGACAAAGCACACATAGGGACATCAAACCTAGTTTTTATATCAAGTGTGTGGAATCACTGATTATAAAACATATTAGAAGATCATGTCATCTTCTTGACTCAGACATTACTTTAGTAATGCATGCAACACACATGTCACATGACATCAATAAACATAATGGTTATCAAACAGAGTTTGTTGCTTGAAAGGGGACGGGAAGAAACAAACCTATTTAATATAATTAATTAAATGATGCAGATAAACGAGACGAGTCATTCATTTTCACAAAGAATTGCTTGAGTTGAGTTTTAGTTCTTTTGAGGAATTGTAGAAAATTGTACAAGAATACATGTGAATAGAAAGCTTTTTTTTAGACTATTAAGCAAAATATTTAACTAGCTGCTTGTCTGACCACAAACACACAGTATATAATACTTTCATAGTTGAAGGGACGCAGTTTTTGTTTTACTTTTGTTGATCCTATTCCTTGTAAACACCCAGTCCAATGAAAATTGTTTTTTTGGTGTTTTTAGCATGCTCTTATGGCCTTTTTGTCATAATGGAGGACATATTTTAAGACAATTAAGATTAAAATGGAATTTCTGAGTATTTCTTTATTCCAATCATGGTGAAGGAAGATCAGATGAAAGAATTCTGTTGGATAAAGTTTATAGGTGTGTCGTAGAAACTATAACAGCAAGCCACAAGCTCCTTGCTTTGCCCCAATATGATGCGTCCACTTGTGGACAACTAGATCCATGTACTTTTTGTTTTCCAATTTGGCATTTGGCTCAAAACTGTACAGCTGAATAGCTCCAATGTTTTCTATTTTTGTTTCCCCAGTAATGTGATGTTGGGGGTTGTGTAGGGGTGTAAGCTAGTGGGAGAGAGCATAAACAAAGGGATGATGGGAAGTAGGGGAAGGCTTACAACACGCCAACAGTCACATTTTTGATTTAGGCTAAAAACAGCAAAATTATAATCAAAATTCCATTAGTAAAGCTAGGAAAATAGATCAAAGGATGATTGATTAACTTGCAATTCAGCTGTTTAAAAATGGGGGTTTAAACTACCCACCTGAGTATGTTTGAACTCTATTCATACTCCAGCCTGACCCGTCTATAGCAAACATGTTGGCTTCCTTTGAACTTCAATGAAGTTTCTCAGACACAGCAGTTATGATGGCATTTGGCCCCTCCTGGTTGTTTCGCCTGCTCCCCTCACCCCTGCTGTGCCTCTCTTTCAGGTCGGGGTATTTATAACCAAATCAAATCTTCTTTGAAACCAATGGTGCCATCCATCTCTCCTAGCCAAGCAACTTTGGGTGTGTGTGACTGATGAACTCTAGGCCCCCCTCTCGCAGAGTTATGATAAAGCTGCAGACCAGCTCAAAGGAGCATGTACAGAAATCCAGCTGCTTCATTGTCCGCAGCAGGACGAAGCTTTGTTTTCCACACCGTATTTCAAAGCAGCCGAGTTTAAAGCTCAGAGCTGTGGGGTGTTGGGAGGTTATTTAGTCAAAATACAATGAATATATCAGGAATTTAGACTCTTTGAATATGGGACTGCATGCACGTTCGCACAGCGTGGTCGTGCCAAGTCAAATGTACAATCAAGATCATGTAATCTGACATGTAAAGCCTTTTTGGGGTTATTTCTGTGTTGATTTAATTTTATATTCCCTTAAAATTGATTATAGGCACCACCATCATGCATTTGTTGGTACGGTGGTCTGACAGATCCTTTTCTGTTTAACTGCACACAGCAAAGAACCACAAAGTGCAGGTTGGTCTTTGAGGTTGCAATCAGACCGTGTCTAAGTTTCAGTTTAAGGTCAGTCTGTTAATGTGAACCAGCAGAGCAGCCTGTCTCACTTCCACAGTCCAAACAAGGCCACCTTTGACTGTAATGTAACACTGCCTGGTGTTCCTCATACTTTAACTACCGTACCGTAGAGGTTTGGCTCTTAGCGTTCTCAGCGACTCGCCAATTCTTTCTTCAAAAAGCGCTTCTATATGCATACGGGAGTTTACGTGCATGTGTCAGCCCTGTGTGTATTTGCTCTGTACATTGTACCGCTGTTTGTGGGGTCACGTCCAAACACTGAGAGGATGTTGCGACAGTGAGGTGTGAGAGGCATTTATGGAACCTTGACATTGTTTGTAACTTTCTCTCACTGTCTCTTCCTGCTGTTTCAATTAAGAAGACATTTTCACGAAAACATAAAATTTCAGTTTAGTTTCAGTTCAATAGCTTTAGTGCGTAGTAACCAAGTCAAAAAAACTGATTTTTTACATGTAAACAGGATATCGGATTCCCATCAGGTTGATAGATCAGATTTTATGAGGTGAAATTCTGCCTTAATTTCTACATAAATGTAGAAATGGATGAATTTTAGCCACAGCGAAACCAAAAAACCTGATTTTTTTTAAACTTATGAATCTGTTATAGAGTTAGACCTATTGACCAGTTTTCAGACAAAAAGATTTCATCATCTTTGTCGGGTTTCCTGTGACGGTTCCTATGAAGGTTCTTAGAGTCCTGTGCAGATCAGAGCATTCAGTCATCTATTTAACAACAATAATCATATCATACTATGGTAACCAGCTGAAAGACACATATTAAAAAATGATTCTAAGTTGTCCTCAATTGTGGGAAAAGTATGTAAAATCACAGCCTTGGAGAGTCAGACAGAAAAACGACAAGCATGTGTTTGTGCTCTGAAGGACAGCTCATATGCGATAGTTGTGTTTTGTTGTTATGACTAAAACAGTACAATCACATGTAAAACTATGAATTTAACAATCTGGACTAATTTTGCAGCATTAAAACTCTTGAATGTTTGCAGTTAGTCCATTCAAAGAAAACATCTCCAAACTGCGTTAAAAACTGCACAAAACAGGAAAAAATAAGTTTTTGTCATTATGTTATAACACACTTATTCGGTTCTGTATGAGTTCGGTACCTGTTTAATGCAGTTTTTTGTTGACTGAAGACTGATGTTAACAATCTAATGCTGAAATACTCACATTTTACTGAAGGGAATTAAAATTAATGTCTTACATAGACAATACTTCTCCTCAAAGGGATTTTTTAAGGTTACATTTATTTATTCAAACAAGTTTCTATAATTTTCAATGTTTTTTTTCCAGGCTAAAGTTAATTACTGGTAGTTGTTCTAATCTTTTTTTTTTTTTTTTTTTTACATTTTACTTATGAATAGATCCTTTTTGTTACCATAGTCACTTTAAAGGTTGAAATTGCTGCATAAAACGCTCCTTGTGATGATTCTGTGAGATCAGAGAACGTGACATTTTCCCATCTCTCCATGCAGGTGAGGGGCTCCTGCACAGCAGCCAGCATGGAAAAGCAAGCAGAGGCTCTGAGAAAAGCAGGGAGGGAAGACAAACTTGTGCTGATTTTTGCCATGTGATCCCCCATGAGAGCTGGATGTGAAAACTGACACCTCTTCTCTCGTTGCATTTTCTCAGGAAATCGTGTGTGTGTTTGTTTGTATGACAGTAAATTTCTCATTGTGCCTCACATCTTAGATGTGAAGGGTGTGTGTGTGTTGGTGGGTTTTTTAGTGTAAAACCCAGTGGGAAAAGAATGCAAGAGGGTCCTGCATCAGATAAACAGACAGAACTGATAGCAAACACAGCTGTAGACACACAAAGTCATGTCAAAAATGCTCTTTAATGGACTTTTAAACATTTTATAATTGACTTGACTTTACTGTAACATGATTTTTAAGCAAAATTAAGCATCACTGGGATCTGCCATCATTTTTTTAAAGCAGAATCTGCAGTTGTGTTTTCAGAAACATCTTTTGCTCTTTTGTTCCTGTTTTCAGTTTTATGTTGAAACAACTCACGTGCACATTTCTGGGTTTATGTTGGATCAGGTTCCACTGAAATGGAAATTGAAAGAAAAGAAAAATCAATAAATTTGGAAGGATTTTTGTGTTTTCATTTTCTTTACAGCATTGCCTTTCTTTCACTCAAAGGACTACAAAAATAACCTAATTATAGAGTGTGGGGTTAGAGGTCACAGCTGGGTGACCCGTGGGGGGGGCTTTTCATTAGCAAAATGGAGGGAAGATGTTGTCTGAAATGGACCTCCATTTATTGTGCTCAGATTTATCAGTCTGTTTTACATCATTTTACACTTTTTAGGCATTAATTGCATTAATTTTATGTTTACAGTTTTGTCCTCTCAATCAGACCAAACATAAGTGATCTGATTGTAAAAATAATTAAAAACAGTGTTGTTTTTTTCAAAATCTCAATGCACTTCAGTACTACAGTCATTGTTTTACGCTTTGGAAAATACTAAGAATTGACATTCTTTAACTTCTCAAACTTTAATGAATGAATGAATGAATGAATGAATGAATGAATGAATGAATGAATTCATAAGTGAAGCTTTATTCCTCAAATTTCAACAAATTTCAACACCAGGTCAACAGTGTCATGAAATACATGAGATGAGAAAACACATTGTATTCGCTAAAATAATAGAGAGGTACTTGTAGCGTGCTATAGTAGTAAAAGACAGAGACATAAGATAAAATATAACAGAATACAAGCGATAGGTACGGTTAAAGTGCAGGGTGCAGGCAGAATTCACTCCAAAACTTTGTTTTAGGTCATGCTATTGCACATATCAAACCTTGACTTTTTAAGGTACTAGTACGAGTGATCTGTCTCCCTTTCCCTTTTGTGTTTTGCTATTTGCTAACTTTTCCAGATTTTGTGGAACTAAAAACTGATCTGAAGGGAAAGGTCCGATCCATTCCTCTATCTCAGTGTCACCAGAAAACAACGGTCCCATTGAACTGACTTTCAGTAATCTGTAGCTTTGATTTGTTTTGTAACGATTCCCACATTCCTCACTGTTAAAAATACACAAGGAAGTACTTTAGCTGGAGTGCAAACAGGCCAGACTCTTTTAAAGTGTGGTTTTTCACACAAAAGTCATCCCTGTTAACTCTGCGGATTTTACTTTTGACAGTAATTGTTTGATCACGAGCAGCAGGCGAGGATCAAAAAGCCAAAGAATGAATTAAAGTCACCACAGAATGTACAAGATGTTTCCTGTGGTATGTGAGGTTTTTGGCTAAATTTATACTCTAAAGATCCTGCAAACTGCAACACTTCTTTAGATCTCAGCCAGATGGAAGCTCATGCTCTGATGTTTGATAGTGGATTTTGTCAGAATTGTATCTGTAAAAGGGTCTATAGATGTCTTCACTAATCATTTAGGAGCCTGATTAGTTGGAATTAAGCAAGCGTTTGTTTAAACCACTGTTTGTCATTCTGATGAGTCGTCTTTGCTGGAGCCCAGTTGTGCTTCATTGATGCCTCAGGGGTGGTGAAGATGGTGGGCAGTGTTGTTGGAGCCCAGCTGGGGGTCAGACGGGGGATCACCGCTGTCCGTCTTGTTTGCGGGTCCCCTACCCCCCATGCTTCCTCTAATTGGCTGAATCAGTTTGGAGGGAAACTCCTAACAAGGAGCAAAATCCCTCCAAAAATTCACAATAGTTATAGTGTTTTACACATTGTTCACAGCCAAGACAGATGTTGGCTCTCTGACCACATCCACATTGAAACCTTTCTTTGGACACAATAGAGAAACACACAAAGGGACTACATTTTGGCGGTTAGGGCAGATGCATCATTTAGACCACAGAGAAGATTCCGCATTTGTCAACTTGAGGAGACTTTTCCAAACTTTGAGAACAACCAAACCGTAAACATGAACTTTACAATCACTCTGAGAAATCACTCTATCAGCCTCTGATAATGACTACTGTTGCTTCATCAAGGGATTTGACCTTTCCACTTCTGCCAAATGCAAGAAATAGTCCTTTATGGAAATTATTTTTTGACAAAACAAAACAAAAGCATAAATTAACGTCATACACCATCAGTGTTTCCAAACAGAAAGACTGTTGCTTTTGGTTGATGCCAGTTAAATGTTAGATTTTTTGTACGTATCCTTTATGTTTACCAAATTTACTTTTCAGTTTTATGAAAACACCTACAATATTCATAAAATGCTAATTCGAATTAATCCAAATGATGCTTGTATGTTAAATGTTTTCATTTCCAACTAAACAGCAAATTTGTGATGTTGAAACACAGATTATATTTCTCTTGTTTTATGAAGTTAAAGAATGTTTTTGTTTAAGGAAAATTTACATAAAGAATGTCAGTCAGACCAAAGCTAAAAGGTTTTAAGTTCAATTTAAGAGGTCAGGTTGAATATTCCTGAACAGATATGTTTCTGTCACATTTCTAGATTAGATCAACATCAACCAAACTTACTTACTGTATCAAATAGTGTTTCCCTTTGTTTTATTTTTTTTATAAAGCACACATTTAGTTTCTCCTCATTTAGTAACTCCTCTTCCTTCCTTAGCCTCCCACCCTGAAGCTGCATCTTCTACCAAACAGGCTATTCTCTTCACTCAGACAAATGTGTGCAACAAGAAGCAATTTTAAGAATTTAGTATTTTGATTTTTCTTCACATTTGCCTTTTAAACTGAGCTAGATCTTAGGTTATTAAATAAACATTGCAATTGTGATTAAAGATTTCCCTACAGCTAAATAAACAAAAAAAAAGCTTTAAACCCAAAATAGACAAAGAGTTATATGTGCAGCAATCCTCTGTTACTCCAGTAAAATCTCAAGGTTCCTTCCCAAACCTTAAGTGTGCCTATAAGCTGTTTAGCTGATCATGTTTCACATCGTATCACAGGAATAATGCAAACGTTTGCAGCTTCTGGCTTTAAAAGACTATATAGGTCACCACAACACATTAAGTTCAGTTACTGTTGATGCTGTTATGCTATATCAGGCTTTTCAAATTTTTTACCTTCCATGATGATGAACTATGAGACGACTACAATGGTTTTCTTGGAAATTTCACCTAAAATGTCCCCCCAAAAAATCTATCACATTTTATGGTAACATTTTATTTGGCTAAAATTTGACAGAAGTTGTAACTGGAGAACCTTTGCATTTTATCCTCCTGAAAAGAACTTGGGAAGGACTATAACTACACCCCAGATAAGCATCCAGTCTCCTTTTATCTCCCATCATCTTTCAGCGAGTCCATTCAGAATCCTTGGTGACGTGCTGCTTGTCCTTGAGGTTCCCTTTTGATGGTATTTTTTTAAAATGCCGTCACACACACACGGCCTTCTGCCCTCCCCTCTTCTCTCTCAGCACCTGCGCTTCCGCGTCCTCCACCTCAACAATTAAACCTGCCTTTTGAAAATGTAGCTATACATCTGGTGCAAATGAGGTACCCTTTGAACGAGGATAACCCTTTAGGGGACACTAGTGGAAATGTTGTGTCGCCCTGGCTCCAGTACATCTCAACCCCCTTCGCGTCCCTCTGACCCTCACACCCACACAAAAACACACACCTCACTTCAGGGGTATCGGATCACTACTCCCTCAGGGTGTAGTTGTGTAGCTGAGGATAACAGGTGGATTTGAATGTATCTAACAGGTGGGGTTAATGCAGATAAAAAAACAATTTTATTGATTGTTTCTGTCAATTTGCTTCTGGTTTTATTTAGAAAAAGAAGACGAGATAATTATTTATTGAACCGCTCCTGTTAGTTTCCTTTCCTTTGTCTGAGGCGAGACAGGGGGGTCGGAGGATCCTGACACTGATTGCAAAGAAACAGCACAGAGTCTGTTTTGACTGGGTGACTCTTCAATAGAGGTGGTTTCATTTGTCATCAAGCAGACAAGCAAGAAGGCAAGAGGGAGACTAAAAAAGGGGAGAATTGAACTTGCTGAATAATTAGAGCTTTAAGCACAGGCCTGAATTGTTGCAATGACACACATATGCATGAGCTTATGCACTTTCCTATGCTTTTCCTGTCTGTTGCATGCACACACAAATTCACGCATGGCCCCGACTGAGGGATTGTGAGCCTATCTGCACATGTATGCTGGCTAATCAGGGCCTCTTCACAAACAGAAAGCGAAGGGTCAGTCAGGGTGAGATGTTTGTGATGGAAATTTGGACGGCAGGCGTAGGAAAACAAAGCAAGACGCCCCGGAGACGACATACTTTACACATGAGATAACACACTGTGAGGAGATGCAAAAACGTTTCAATCTGGATCATCGCCGCTTTCTCGTTTAAATCACAGATAAGAAAGTGCAAAGTTGGGATAACTGAAAAATGTGTTTTGTTGATGTTTTATCATAAATATTTCCAAGCGAATTTTTTTCTAAAATCTGCACACTCAAACTGAATATTTAATGTTCGTGATTTGTAATTTTGACTGATTCTAGTCCCTAAGCGTCACTAATTCACCGCTTGCATGATCTGTGGTGAAGGTCCAGCAATTCCAAAACATACACTGTTGCTTTTACTCAGCATGGACGCTGCACTGACGCGGTGCATCCAATGGAACCGCGATGCCTCACTAAGAAATTCACAAAGATAGAATTTAATGGTCCTTCGATTGAGCGGTTTTCAAAAGCTAACCTCTGAACCTCTAACTTTAACCCCTGGCGGCTACTGCCCTCCTCCAGAATCCAGTGCTTGTCTCTGGTCATTTGTCAGCCTCACACTGATCTGATTATCACCCAAATTAGAATCTGCAGACTAAACACTCCTAAGAAAGCTGCTTTTTAGCAACTTTGCATGATGACAAATAACTGTGTTGTACGTCAAAAGCAGTCCTAGAATAAAAACACAACCAGCCGTCAGATATAGGATTTTTAGCCTGGTAAAGAGCTGATGTCTTATCTCTATTTGAAAAAAGAAAAAAGCTAAGTCAGGTCATAAAGAAATAAAAACACTGATTTCATCCAGACTTCGTGATTAAATTTAAGCACCCTACTTATATTTTCAAGCAAATAGGGCTTTAAAGCAACCAGGAGTTTAACACAGAAACTATTTTAAAATGGATTACTCAGCCCTGCTCTTTCTTTGCCAATTTCCAGAGCATCAGCCAATTTCCACACAATTCCTTCAAAATTTCCGATGTCAAGGAAACATGGCCGCTGTCCAATATGAATCAGTTTTTTCTGGAAAAATAAGAGAAAAATATCTCATTGAGATTTAGACAGTGGCCTTACAAAAGATCCAATAGTACACACAACAATAAATGCATTTTTTTTCTTTCATGCTCGCTATGTGCGTTGCTTAATTTAAAGAAATAAAATCCTGCAAGGATTTCCCAGCTTTTAAATAGGTGCAATTATGTCTTCTTTAAATACAGAACTTGGAGCACTTTGTTTTCTCCAAGAATCAAATCTTATTCTTAGAAAAACCTCATCAAGAGGCAAAAAAATCTTCTTTATTTCACCTTTAGGGACTCCACACACCTCTCTTTTTAGCTTTGATTCATTTCAAAGTTGCCTCTCAAACCTCAAATACAATGTGGTTGATTTTAGTGCAAAAAGTTTGGTAGTTTTCCCAACACGTGCAGAAATAGACCACAAAACAAACTGTTTTACACACACAGACATGCATGCACGCACACACAGACAGAGCACACAATTAGCCTGTTGCTCATTATGGCTGCTTTAGCTCCTGTGGATTGTGTTGGGGAAGTTTGGGGCCTTAGGGCAGGGAGGGGTTTGGTGACCCTGAAGAGCATGACCTCAGGGGACATTTGAAGAGTGAGGGAGGGGGAAGCTGCTCAAGAGGGCAGGGGGATGGGGCATCAGTGGACAGGGGGGAGGGGGGGGTCACTGCCTTCACAACATTAAAAAACATAGTTATAGTCAGAAAATATGTACATAAACATGTCATTGGGGCAAAAAGCTATGATGAGAGTCACAATTTTATTAAATTTGTTGCTTTTGTCATTTTTTTAGAGCCATTATTTTTGAAAATAGAAATTCTGTGAGGAAGACAGGACAGCTGAACTCTATTCTTCTCTTCAGGATTGTGGTTTCCCTCCAAAAAGCCACGCATCCACTGAGAAACGTCCTGCCTGCCACTTACACGAGCCACTCAGCAGCTGCCTCCCTCCATCCACAGTCATTACACATCAATCTATCTTAGTGTGGGTGTTTTGAGAAGTGGGGGTGCCTCAGACAGTCACCTGTTCACCCCTAAGAGTGTGAAACATTTTTGGACTAACACTGAAAGTTTGGAAAACTCCTTAGTTTAAAAGTCTGATGTTTTTTGTCAGCTATGAATCAACACATGAAGAACTCTGCAGATGTGTGAAATTGATCATTTTTTCCTCAAGAGTATCATCATAGTATGTTTTTGTTTAACTCTTAATCGTCCCGATCCATGAACTTTACAACAAAAAGACATCACATTAAAATGTTTATCTTTTTATAGCCTCTGCTGTAGTTGGTATAATGAAGGACAGAGTAAAAACATGTGTTAATAATGCATGAGAAACCTTGAAAACAAAGTTTTAAAATAGATAAGATAGGTTAAAGAAATACAGAATTATATTTTCAAATAATGTAATCGTAACAAATGATGCTTTTTTATCGATACTTCCCATCGCAGTCCCATTCCGGTTACCTATTGATCTATTATGAAAAAATTTGCAGTGGTCTTTTAAATCAGATTTTGTGTCATTTTTAGCCAAAATCAATAAACCTTTGATGTTTTCTGGACATAGTTCCTGCAGAGCCGTAGGAAATCATTTGAAATCTGTCTTTGAGTTGTGGGTCAAAATTGTAAATGGTCCCAAAAATTAAAAGAAGGAGCATCACAAGATATTTATTTTTTAGCTGCAAAAATGACTATCCTGAGAACTTGAATACAGATGAGCTGTTTTACAGCTGGCATAAAAAAATATTTGAACTATGGGAAACCAGAAGATGTGCATCAATGGACTCTGCCAAAACAAGTGAGAGAGTGATCCTTCATTAGAGCCACACCTGTCAGGAGACCCTGGATTACACATTTTGTTAACTTTAATCCCAGAAGAAATCCAGAGAAATGCAGTCTGACTTAAAAAGGTTCCTATATTTTTAGTTGATTAAACACTTTTCAAAACTGGGAATGACTTCCTCCCATTTGTACTGAAGGAATGGAACACCAAGAAGCTGAGATGAGCGATCTTAAATGGAGAACGCAAACCACTCAAAGATGATCGGGGTCTTTATGAGCAATGGTCATTTTTTGGATTGCATTATTTCAGTTAAACCCAAATAGTTTGTGTCATGCCTGAATTTATTTTAACACAGAGCGTAATGTATATTTGATTGATAATATCTTGATGAATGTCAAATGCCACATGCACCATTCACACTTTTGGATTGTGCAAACTCTGCAAAACTTGCATTTTTTTCTTTCTTAATAGACCCTAAAAAGCCAACAATGTCAAAATATTATAGATCTTTAATACATTTTGATTAGTTAAACCACAAGAGATCTCGCTCTTGACCTCAGTTTGTTGAATGAGCTCAAAGCAAGGACAAGGCACCAATTTTAAACATGATTTTGTTTGTATGTTTCAACACAAGCTTGCACAAATAATGTGGTGTTCTGGGTTTAATTATGATGACAAAACTCTGCTAAATGACTTAAAGGCTTCTTGGCAAAAATATGTTAATACCGACATGAAATGTTTATAACCTTTAACTTCCAATATGAACCCAACTGTAACTTTTGACCAATCCTAATATACAAAATACTCTATGTTTAATACTCAAAACAAGTGTGCCTCATTAGTTTATGGAAAGCACAAATTGACATAAAGTTAATATTTTAAAATACATGTTTATACAGTGTGTCTGTGTGTTGTAAGCACTTCATCAATCAATTACACCTTTTTTTCCCGTTTTTGGTCAGTATCATCACCTTGTCTTTTTTTCTTCACTTCACTGGATTTCGCTGTGAGTAATTGCAATTAATTGTTTTGACAGATTTATTGTAGTTACATCATGAAAAAAGAATAAAGCTGAAGACAAATAAACCACAGATTGAGAAAAATAGCAGTTGACTTTAGACTTTTGAGTGCATGTGCTCCATGAGTGATTTTCTTTGGTCTCACAGTAATAAAAAGAAAGTCACCCCTGAAGTGTTTAAAGAGACTCACAGTAGGTTTACATTTGCATGATTGAAGACATTGTAAAAGATGCTGTCTGCAAACATTGGTTTGACCTCAGTTATCTGTTGTTTATCATTCCCTCATCAATCCTCTTATGTTACAATTAGGGGAATTATTTTTTTTATACCAAACCGTGCTTCTTACATTCAGCTTGAATGAACTGCCGTTGGTCTTAGAGACCATCCCCTTCTCAAAATGAGCAAACCCACCGAACAAAGGGCCACCATAGAAGAGAATTGTTGCTTTTGTTTTAAGCATTTGAACTCAAGGTTTCCCTTCATGCAAAAGAGAGCGTGTTCCCTCTTTCTCTTAGTCTGGGAGTTTTGGCGCTTAATAGCGTAGAGCGATGCCAAATAGGAAAACGACTACACAGGCATTAAGAAAAGATGTCACGAGGAAAGGGCAGCTTTTTAGCTGTGCCAAAGGAGCTGGGCAACTTCCTGGTCTGGTTGCCAGGGTAACTGGAAGATGAGCCAGCTGGTGCGTTGGGCAGCCGTTGGGTCTGCTGAGGTAGACTGCAGAGGACGGTTGGGATGCTGAAAAGGAAACTTGAATTAATGGGGGACATTTTAAATGTAAGCAACAGCAAAAAGTGAACTTTTGAGTGGCTGTTTAATCACGTTGAGACATTTAAAACACAAAAAAATGAAAATCTGGATAAAATTAGCTTTATGTTAAGCTGAAAATGTGTCTTTTTGAAAGCTGGTTTTTACTACACTGTTTGAACATTTAAAAGTGCTTTAATATTCACAAAAAAATACAGTATAAAAACATGGTTTCTGTTTCTTTAAATTGTTTTTGTTGGCTTTTAAAGGTATTTTTATACTATGGCCACATTTAGACCAACTGGTTTAAAGCTTATCTAGGTAGGTGGGTGTTGTGGGGTTTAAGTAGACCATACTGGGATGAGTAAACACAGCTGGGGACACACATCTCTGGAGGGCTGCAGCTTAACAGACCCTTCCTTTACACATTTATTGGTATGTTTGCTCTGAGGATGTGTCTTAATCTCCAACCATTGATGTCTGTGCTGAGCCCTTACAAAAGCACAACTGGCTGGTTTGAAAGTGACCTTTTCCATAGTCAAGGTCTTGCTAATTCCTCCACTGTCAAACATGGATGATCGCAAAGATCCAAATGTTATCTGCAGTTTCTTTGTGAGTTAGAAATCTCTAAAAAGCTGTTTTATATTAAAAAAAGAAGATGGCCTCATAATTTTTGTTTTGGTACACATCTTTATTTGACCCATATATTTATTAGAATTAGTAGATTACACAGCAATGGTCTTTCACAATACTGCGCTCAAAACTGGGCTGTTTGGTGGCATAGTGTGTTAGTGCACTCACAGAGATGAGGCCCTTGTTCCAATCCCAGCTTTAACCTTTCTTTGTGGAGTTTGCATGTTTTCTCTGGGCACTCCAGCTTCCTGCCGCAGTCCAAAAACATGCTTCAAAGATTAATTGGTTACTTTAAAGTGTCCCTGAATGTGTGTGGAAGTGAGCGTGTGGCCCTGCAACAGACTGGCGACCTGTCCAGGGTGTGCCCCGCCTTCACTCAACAGGAGCCGGCGCAGGCTCTGGCAACTCAGTGACCCTGAAAAGGATATAGCTGGTTAAGAAAATGTATGGATGCACAACATACTTTAAAATAAACTACCTTAAAGACATGACTGACATTTAAAGAAACACCTAGGCCTGTGGCGCCATCTTCTGGCAAATACGCCAAATGTCTTGTGCTGATCTTGCACAAGTCCATTGAGATATCACCAAACTGCCTTTCTTTTTTTTATTATGTCTATTGGTATGTAATACTGGTAAAACACAATCCAAAAACATGCTTCATAGGTTAATGGATGATTCTAAATTTGACTGTGGGTGTGCGCCTGTTTGGCCATAAAACAGACTGGCTACCTGTCCAGGATGTACCATGCCTTCACTCAACAGTAGCCAGGTTAGGCTCTGGCAACCCTGTAAGCCCATAAAGAAGACAATGGCTTAGAAAATTAATAGATTTAAAAGATGAATATTTTTTCAATAAACCTTTATTTAACCAGGTAAAACCCATTGAGATCAAGATGTCTTTTACAATGGTGATCGGCCAAGAGGTCAGCAGCACATAGCACAAAACATGATGACAACATAAAATATCAAGTAAATGTAATGAGTAATGGTAAGTGTCCATTTAAATGTAGTGGAGCAAAGAGTACAAATATTCTGTGGTAGAGTAGAGAGTAAAAGCTGCTTATATTTTTGATGTTACAAGTACAAAGTAGCCAAAACAAAAAGAACTTAGGTAAAGTAACGAAGACCACTGGCTTTTTCCAATAGTAAAATTTGGCATCAAGGTAATATAAAAGCTGCAAAATGAGTAAAGATATAAGAACAACTAAAACAATATTACGCATCAACTTCAGAACTGATTTATCATCTTCCAACTATTTTGAATCAGTGCAGTGATAAAAGTTTAAAGGAGAAAAAAGTAAGACTAAAAATAATTTGTTACGAATAATGCTAATTATTTTTGCAAATTAATTAATTTAGAGTCAAGTATACACTAACACTTTATTTGGCAGGGTGCTGTTATTATGGTTATCAAAGCATCAGTATACTTGTAGTAGGTATAGTATCTACTTTCTATTTATAAAGATACAACAAACCATTACATAGTGATAAGTTACATCACTGGGGTTACTTGTATTAGTGGTCAGTTATCAGTACCAACCACTACTTTAGCACTGATACCGAAATCTTCTCACAGCTAGAAGGCTTTTGTTTCACTTTCTTGCATATTCTCCTCGTGGGTTTTCATCCAACAGTCCAATGCAATGTGATTTGTGCATTGATAAATGTTGAGTTTGTCTGTGTGGTAACTTGTCTGTTGTGCACTTCTGTCCATTTCAACCATTAATGTATGATTTCGACCTTAAGAAGCCTGGAAAGGCTCCAAAAGTTCCAGTGATCTTCCATGATGCAGCTGGAATGAAAAACAAATAGATGTCATTCCAAAATACCAAATTATGAGAGCAATCCCAATACGGATGGTTTGTTTCCTCATTACATGAACATAAATTATCACAGAAAGTCCACATTTGTGCGATACGTGAAGATACGACAGGGAAACTTCTGCGCAAACCTTTACTAGAATCCATATCCCCTCGGCTTCCGTAGATACAGCGTAAAGTATTTGACGTCAGTACCACAACATTCCGTCATGACAGTTCGCACAGGGGGAAAAAATATCCCTTACGATTTTATATCAAACTGATTTAAACCTCTCTTATATGAATGTAAAATTTCCAATTAAAGGTAAGGACAGGGTAAGGTATATGTATATTTGACACCCCAAGAAAAACAAACGAAAAACAAAAAAACGAAAATGGACGTCAGGCAACTGTAATGCAAAAAAGCTAACCTAGCATTAGCTAGTTTATGTTTTTTTTGAAGAAACTGAGCTGCGTTGTGTAAAATATCTAAATTCCAGAAGACATTTTTCAGTTTTTGCTTCATTTGACTAGATTCTACCTTAATAAAGTTTCAATAAAATTGATTAGACACGCAAAAGCTGTATGTCCCGACAAACTCGTTTTAAGAGAATAGCTTAGCTAACTTAGCATAGCATCGATATCAGCGTTCGAAACAAAAGTTAGCAATTTTGTTATTCGGGTTTCTTTTCGTAACATTAGCGTAATTTACAATTTATATGTAATTTAAATATATTTTGTTGTGACGGGTGTTTATCCACTGTAAATAAACCTGCTCTGGGTGTGTAACGGCTGTTGATGAAATAGCAGTGCTGGCTATTTGGTGGCCATCGATTTCCGACCGTGAATAGTTTATTCGCCGGCAGTTTCGCTGTGATTTTCACCTGCGTGCATTGTCAGCAAACCGAATGAATGCGTTTTGAGCGGTATCGAGCAGCATTGCACCGAGGTCGTGGAAGAAGCGCATTGCAGGCGCATTGATAACTTTGCACGCGCTGTGTTTGCAGCGTGTGAGACCCCGGACGGACGGCACGTTCAGAAACCTGTTATCTAGCCAGCCGAAGAGACGGGGAACAGGATAGGGAAACAGGGCGAAGCGGAGCCGGTGGAGAAGATGGCCGGCAGCCCGGAGAAGAGTTCCACCGCGCAGGAGCTAAAGGAGCAGGGGAACCGGCTTTTCCTCTGCCGCAAGTACCAGGATGCTGCCTCCTGCTACAGTAAAGCTATTGTGAGCATCTGTGATTCCTCATCCATGCCCTATTGGCAAAGATCAAGCTCTGTAAACTGTAAATACACTGAGACTTTTTGATTCATTCCTTTTTTTTTATTGCACATTGTGTCTTCCAGAACCGTAATCCATCAGTGGCAGTATACTACACCAACAGGGCCCTTTGCCACGTGAAGCTGCAGCAGTATGACAAGGCTCTGGCAGACTGTAAGCATGCGCTGGAGCTGGATAGTCAGTCTGTTAAAGCTCACTTCTTCTTGGGCCAGTGTCACTTGGAGCTGGAGAACTACGATGAAGCAATCGGCAATTTGCAAAAAGGTCAGAGAAAACTTTGAACTAATTTTGATAGTGTTCTAAATCAGAGTGGCTGTGTGGAAAACAGGCTGCTAATGCCTATCATTTTACTTTAAATTGTATTTGTGTTGTCTTTATTAGCTTCATTGTTTTTACCTCCTTGTGTTAGAAGGAACATTTATTTTCCTGAAATCTATAAAGTCTATCAGAAGCTTAAATGTTGGCTCCCCTGTTTGGAGGCCCATCACACGTTCAATAAAGGTTCATAAAAGTGTCTGTTAAGCTGCAAAGGACCAAAAAAGTATAAAGCTGGTTTCTCATTAGAGTTTAAAGTCTAAGGGTGTATTCAGACTGGACACATATGATTAGCTTAAAGTGAACCAGAGTTTGTTTCCCTTGATTATCTGGAACAAATTTTCAGTCTGAATACACCCAAGCAGACCCTGGTCCGGAACCAGGAACCACTCTTGGACCCCTTTTTTTGAAATGATCTTGATTTGTTTCCAACTGAACTCTGTGCTCTGAGTTTCCTCAGTCTGACTAGGTTCTGTGCAACAACTGGACCAATACAGAATATAAGAGTAGGAATGAAGCAATCGATGAGCCACAGACAAATGTAAAGCAATGAGACACAGTGACTCATTGACATTTGGTCGGATGAATGCAGGCTCATTAAAACTCTTTCCAACACATTGCTTCTCACACTATTTTCTCAACAATCAGCTTAGGATTTCCATAATTCCTTCTCTCACTGCTTTGCCTCACCCTCATAATTCCTGGCCGATGACAGAAGAGATCTTCAGTAACGTGGTTTTGTTTGCAGGCTTTAGTTTGAAACAGAAATGTCCGCTAGACGTTAGTCTGAATCCAGACCAAACACAAGGTTCAGGACTTGATCCGGCTCAGTTCAAGCAGTCTCAGTCCGGACCAACAGACGTTTCCAGTCTGAATACACCCTCAAATCAGCTTTTTTAGCCCTAGCTGTACCAGTACTGCTTTCTTTAAATAGCAGAGACAGAAATAAGAACAAATTTTAGATGCTGAGGAAAATTTGAAAAAAGATCATCTCACTTTGTTCTATTTTGTGTAATCTAACATAATTTTCTGTGAGGAGGAGAAAATCAAATTTGATCATGTTCATGTAAAATGTGTGGCTATAAAGTTGCTCAACCAACAGAAAAACCCAGTTTTAGGTAGTTATGCAAAATCTATTCGTTAAATTTGGGGGAACATCACAAGGAGTGGACCGAGGACAGTCAGTGCACCAAAAGTCACCACAAACAGACTCAAGGTACAAATGTCATTTCTTTCATCAAGCCACTGCTGAACCAGAGACAGTGTCAGAATTCTTTTTACCTGGGCTCACTAGAAAAGAACTGAACTGTTGCTCAGTGGTTCTAAGTTCTCCTTTCAGGTATAAGTAAATGAGTATTTAATGAGTATTTAAAGTATTTAATTTGGAGAGGCACAGAACCAAATGTCAATCGGGGATGTTGTAGGTCCACTGTTTTTTCTGAAGTTTACAGTTAATGCAGTAACCTAACAAAAAGTCCTAGAACACTAACTTCCAACACATGAATAAGTTTCATTTGAAGGCATTCCATTGCAGCTTTGGCTTTATGTTTAGGGTGGTTGTCCTGTTGGAAGGTGAATATCTGCTCCAGTCTCAAGTGTTGTTCAGACTTCTACAGGTTTTCCTCCAATATTGATCTGTATTTGGATCCATCCATCTTCCCATCAACTCTAACCAGATTCCATGTCCCTGCTGAAGAGAAGCAGCCCCAGAGCATGATGCTGCCACCTCCATGTTAGACAGTGGGTATAGTGCTTCAGAGTGATGTGCAGTGTTAGATTTCCACCACACATAGTGCTTTGCATTTAGGCAAAAAAGTTGAACTCTGGTCTCTTTTGACCAGATCACCTTCTTCCACACGTTTGCTTGGTCACTCACATGGCTTATAACAAACTGTAAACAGGACTTTTTTTGATTTCTTTTAACAAAGTCCAGATTTGTTCAGTGCACAACTGATCATTGTCCTATGGACAGATTGCCCCACCTGAGCTGTAGATCTCTGCAGTTCATCCAGAGTCACCATGGGCCTCCTGGCTGCATCTCTGATCAGTGTCTCCTTGTTCGACCTGTTAGTTTAGGTGGACGAGCATGTTTAGGTAGGTTTGCAGTTGTGTCATACTCTTTCCATTTGTGGATGATGGACTGAACAGTGGTTCGTGGGATGTTCAATGTTTGGGAAATCTTTTTCTAGCCTAACTCTGCTTTAAATTTCTCCACAACTTTATCCCTGACCTGTCTGGTGTGTTCCTTACACTTCATGATGCTGTTTTCTCCTCAGTATTCTCTTGACAAACCACAGACACTGTCACAAAACAGCTGGATTTGTGTACTGAGATTAAATTACACACAGGTGGACTCTATTAAGTCAACATTTGATCAGTCACCAATCATCAAGCAACTTCTGAAGGCAATTGGAAGCACTTAGAGAAAAGGGGGATGAATACTTTTGCACACTGCTCTTTTAATTTTTTTATTTGGAAAAAAAATGGAACTCTTGTATAATTTTCTTTCCACTTCACAAATGTGTGCCACTTTGTTTTGGTCTTTCACATAAAATTCCATTAAAATATATTTATATTTGAGGTCATAATGTGAAAAAATGTGGAGAAGTTCAAGGGGTGTGAAAACTTTTGCATCCACTTTACCTGCAAACATATTCTTACAATTGTATTATGTTTTATGCAACGTAAATAGTAAAAAAAAAAAGAAAAAACATAAGGGGAGATAATCTAAGTTTAAAGGGAATCCTAGTGTTTGCTGTTTGGGTTCTGGATTTAGAACATCTGAATTAATTCTGTTCTAATGTAAACTTCATGTTGCTGTGAATTTGCTTCTTTCACATTGTTGAGAAGTGACATTGTAGACTGAAGCAGAGGGTTTGCATAGATTTTAAGTTTTGTATTTTTACTACGTTTTTGTTTATTTGGTGTTTTCTGCTGCTCATATTCAACAGTAAAACATTTCAGTAAAAGGTCAGTTGTTCATTAGCCTATCTCTAATCCCTTCCTTTGTTTTACAGCTTATAACTTGGCAAAAGAACAAAGGCTGAATTTTGGAGATGACATTCCCAGCGCTTTACGCATCGCCAAGAAAAAACGCTGGAACAGCATTGAGGAGAAGCGCATCAACCAGGAGAACGAGTTACACGCTTATCTGACTAAACTCATACTGGCTGAGAAGGAAAGGTGAACTATATTGTAATAACGACTTTATTCAGTTGTTACATTTTTTAATCTGCAATGTATCTCATCATAACTTAATATTCTACAGAGAGTTGGATGATTACAAAGAAAAACATGATGACAATCAGAACGGAAGTGATGCTGCTAAGATTGCATCAAAACATGTATGTTTTTACATTTTCTTTGAATTCACTTGTCATGTAGCCACAGCCGCTGTTACACATTTTCTTACAACTCTAATCTTGATTTTGTTTTTTAATCATCGTGTGACCTGCAAAGGACAAGTATTTAATGGATATGGAAGAGCTATTCTCCCAAGTTGATGAAAAAAGAAAAGTAAGTATCAAAAATATTTTTCTGCAAATATCTGGCTTTTGATCACATTTTCTTATGATTTCTGTTTCTTTATCTTTAACTGACATGATATCACTGATAAAATGATGTAATGTTTAAGAAAAGCAGCCTTTTCTCACTCTTGGCCTAGTGTGTTTCCATGGTTACTCTCATATAAGATGTTAACTGCAGAAAAAAAGCATGAGGGTTTGTTTTTCTTTTGCCAGTAAGGTGTTTTTCTTTCAATTTTGTTTTATGATTTAAATTATAATGCAGTTTTTTATCAACCAAATATGGTTTTAGTTTCTTTTACTATTTAGCTCCTTCGGCAAACAAATTAGCTGGTTTTGAAATGAAGCAGTAAAATGTATTAAATGCTTGAGACAAATTACCAAGGAAGGGGAAAAGGAAACGAAATACTTATTTTTTTTTTTTTTTACATAAATGCTTTCTTATTAAGTTAATGTAATGTTCAAAAATCAACAAATCCACCCTGAATCTTGTTAATGAGGAAAGACAAAGTTTTATGTCTCAATTTGTGTGACTTTGTTTCTTTTCAGAAGCGGGAGATCCCTGATTATCTTTGTGGAAAGATCAGTTTTGAGCTAATGAGGGAGCCCTGCATCACACCAAGTGGAATCACGTATGATCGCAAAGACATCGAAGAGCACTTACAGGTAAAGGTGTTGTCGTTGAATTGTTTTCTTTTCTAAATAAGTCAACTTTAAAGACCCACTCTTATCATCTCTTGATTTACTTTAAAGAGTTTTAGGTAGAATCAGAAAAACGTATGTTGTTTTCTAGAACAGTCTCTGCAGGGCGGCAGTAGTTCATTCGAAATTCGCCTCTGAGATGTGGCCAGGACTATTGCCAGGGGAGCAAGCCCGCCCCCTTTCCCCTTGCTGAGCTCTCAGAGCAGGGAGCTGTATTTTTTTTTGTCTTCTCCGGATTCACAACAATTTGAATAAAACAAATACTCAGAAATGCAAATTTAAACTTAATTTTCTTAATATATGTCCTACATCATGAGAAAAAGGTTATAAGAGCATGTTAAGAACACCAAAAACACAATTTCATCCGAGTGAGTCTTTAAGTAAACCTTGTTGTGATATTTTTCTTATTAACCCTGCAAAGATTTTGCATATAGAGTACTGAATGGCTCATAAAAATGTCTTCATCTGGATGTTTGCAGCGAGTCGGTCACTTTGACCCGGTCACCCGGAGCCCCCTGACCCAGGATCAGCTGATCCCCAACTTGGCTATGAAGGAAGTGATCGATGCCTTTATCCAGGAGAATGGTTGGGTGGAGGACTACTGACAAAAAAAAAAAAAAAAAAAAAAAAACTCCCATTTCTCCCTCATGCCCCCCCCCCTATCTAGTACTCAACACAAAGTCTGAACTACTGAAGGCTTTTGAAAACAGATCACCCCTTGCCTGGATATGCATCTTACACAAGCAGGAAAAGCTGCACTCGGGACTGCCTGATGGGAGCCATGTATCTCGGTTTGCCTCCTCCCTGCATTCAGTCTTTGCTGTAAAACTTCTCACTGCAACTCTCCACGGCTCAGTGTTCATATGCTGCTCCCTTTAAGAGCCTCTTTATTTCTTTCTGTCTGTGTCTTCTTGTTTTCGTCTTTTCCGGTAAACTCTTCTGTAATCAAATAGAGGCCGTCTTCAGGTCTCCCTTGCACACTTCCTGCTTTTTTTCCCTTCTGTTTCTGAGTGCCACAGTCATTGAAAAGCTTTGATCTCAAGTGTTAGACATGGAACACTAATATAAAAAAAGCATAAAAAGATTATTTTTAGCTTTTCATTTGGCTGTTTTTTTTTTTTTTTTTTTTTATCTTATCAAACTATATTTCATTTGTCAAAACTTACCTGGAAAACTTATTTGTATACAAGTCTTACATCAAATGCAAAGTGAGCACATGTTCATCACAGCCTCAATTCATTTTACTACAAGATTTTTCATGAACTCAACACAATTTTCTTTTTCATATCAGTCACCCCATAACAGACAATTCAAATCAACTGAATGTATAAAATATGTATTTCATAGATTTTTTTAAAAAATAATGATTTCAGGTGTTTTGTATTCGGTCCATTTGAGGTAATCATGTAAAGCCTCGAACAGGAAGCGTGATGATGAAATGCTGCATACTAAGAACGTTTTCATGTTGCTGGTTTTATGTTCAAAGCAGAAAGCTTTTTATCCTGGGAGCCGCGGTGGTTTTCACTAAATCCAGATCCGACGGTCCAGATGTTGAAACTCATCTGGAAGTAAAACTTACATTAACCACAATGAGTGTCACTGCCCCCCAAATCAAAGAAATGCTGGAAGAGTTCCTAGCATCTTCTTTCATCCATACCTCAGTCCAAGTGTTTTTGTGCTGGAGCGCCAGCATCCCCCTTTGTGAAACCAATTTTCGGTTCAGTGCTTGTAGTTGGCCGGTTTTCCAGCTGAATGTGTCTGTGGTTAAATGGGCTTGTTGGTTGTTTGTTTGTTTCGGGGTGCAGACATTGTACATAATTTGCTGGTCTTACTCAAAACATTATTTCTTGATATTTTTTTTGTTTGTTTTCTGGAGAAATCCTAAAGCTTGATAAATTGTATTAAATGTAGATATGTTGATAACAAAAATGCCTGATTCCGATTTCATTCATTTGTCCCCATTTAACCATAAACTTGGAGTATGTATGTTGTGATGTTTGATGCTAGTGGATCATTAAAGGAGATACAAAGAGTGAATGGAACTCTGCTGCTTATTAGACATTTATTAATAAAAGATCATGGAAAACCTTTTTTTGTTTGATGAGGCGTTTAAATCAGAGATGACTAAGAACCTTTTATTTGTTTTATTTTTGGAGTTCAGCCCACATGACGCATTTGTGTAATTTCTTGTTTGGACACTAGATGGTGCTGCTGTTAACATTTTTAACTGACCAAAGTAATGAACACAAAAATCAGTTCCAATGAGATTCTGCAGCTGAAATATTTTAACATATTTTTGTTAAATTCGACCCAAACATTTAAAAAAGTTGTTTAATATAATGGATAGACAACTTTAGAACACGGCAGACCCATTGAAAGAATAGTTTCTCATTTAGGCTGTCTAATCTTTAGCTTAACACTCTTTAAATTTATTAAAATCTTACTTATTTTCAATGTGAAGTCTTTATTGCCTTTTTTGGACCAATATAATATTATCTTTTTTGGGACAGCCAGAGTTGCGAAAATTCATTACATTATTCATGATCCAACTGAAAATATCAGTCTTTCATAACCAATAATTTTTATTTTAGATTTCTTTAATTTTGTAATTTCTTTGTTATTTTTGAAAGACAACCTTAAACAAATGTTTAATGTTGACTTGGTGCAGCTTTTCTGCTCAGAAATGTTATGTAAATCTGTCTTGTTGAGAGTCTGCCCTCAAGCTGCGAGACTGTTGATTAAAATCCATAGTAAAGTTCCTTGATGTTTGAACCTCACGATTAAAGACTGGATTGGAGGGTTAAACCCCTGGATTGCTGCTTCTGCAGGGATAGGTTAAATGTTGAGAACGGATTTTACAAACCCATGCAGGTGTGGAGGAACCAATAGGAATTTGGCTTTATTTTGTCCTTGATCTTTTTTTTTTTTGCACTCTTTCAAATGGCCAGAAAGCAGTTCTCATAGTTGTTGTTTGAGCATTAGTAGCCTCCTGACCTCCAGCAATCCAAACCTGAATATCACAGAATACTACTGAATGAACTCTATCTACAGAGGACATTAGGGGATTTTCAATGATTCCAAATGTGAAGAGATGGGCTCTGAGAATTGTAGTTTTTGGTTATTTATAACGTTTTTAACAGGATTTTTTTTCCCTATGGTAGTCAGGAGGTGAGGATAGATCTGACAGTGATCTTCAGTTAGCAGTTCACCGGAGAACATTGATGAAAAAGCAAACCAAAAAAATGAGTGGTTTTACATTTTTCACACTAACATTGGTGAAATAATGCTTGCTTCAGTCACAAGGACAGGCTGCCATGCAGCCCCCACACACTGGGCCTATTGTCTCCATCCTTCAGAGGGCTGACATCACAGCGTGCCTGTGCAAGGAGGCGAGAGCACCAGACTAGTGCTACTGGCTGCCGGTACGGATTTTCCTGCTGAGGAACCAGGGGAAAAAAACATTAAAATGGTAATTAAAAAAAAAAAAAAACAACAAGATTTGTTGGAAAGTTTTGAAATAATTCAATGTATGAAGGGATTTAAATGCTGAGTAATGTTTACAGAGTGTCAAAGTCGAGACTGCTGTGCTTCTTCTTGGTGTTGCTGTAATGTTGTTCACTCCCTCCTCACCCACACAAGGTATGGATTTAAAATTCAAAATGATCATTTCCATGGGTTTGTGTGTGAATCAATCTCAAGAAGTAATCAGTAATCTATGGAAATTATCTTTAAAGGATTACTAACGAGTTCTCCAGAAAAGGAAAATTTCTCAGATTTCAGTTTTCTTCTATCAATAATTCATAGTAATTGCTTTTATGTTTTTTATTCTAGTGGTTAAAGGGGTTATTTATTTAACAGAAACTTAAAATTATCTGTATGTTCATGTTTTGAAAGACAGCAGTTTAAAAACTCTAAACAGGACTCAGAAACTTGTGTGAAAAAGGAGCTGGATGTTTTCAGTCTTTTATTTTTCTTTCTCGACACTCTTTTGAATGGAAGTTCCAGCACAACTTCATTCACTTCAAGCAAGAACTACCATTTCTGTCAAAAGTCTGTCATCAGGCCAAAACTTTTTGAGTTATGTCCTTTTGAAGCTGACAACATGGCTGTCTCTCATTTGCAATTTGAGTAAAACTGTCGCAGCAAGAGGATCTCATTTAACACAGGGTGTACTTTATTTTGAAAGGGACTCATATATGCTGCTGTGAAAAGTAAATGATATCAAAATTGTCATGTTTAAGACAAAATTCATACACAGTTGTAGTTCAATGATTTTAAATATTCAGAAATTGCAGTTTATAAGTGATGGCTATTGACTCAAATATGCATCAAACCACTTGGTTTCCACATATAACTTAATTTAGCATCTGTTTAAAAGCAAACACATACGTTTTTTTTTTTTAATAGCTAGAATAAAATTCAGGCATCAGTCACAAAAATTTAAACAAAATGTAAGAATTTTCTAAACAGTGAGATGAAGCTTATGGCTCCTGCTGAGTTTTGTTCAGATAAACTGGCCCATGTGGCTCTTTAAGTGTTAAGGTTCTCAATCCCTTTTCTAGTTGAAGGGTATGTCATGACAATAGTTAAGCACGGAAGAGGTAAGTTCATATTTTGTTGTGCTTCAGCCTTGACAAGACACTGACTCAGCTAAAAACTCAGCTGAATATTAATGTTTGACAGTAAAAGCGTTATGTGAATGAGATACTACATGCACTTAAACGCATTTTTGGTCTTCCTCATTTTAGCAGGTTTGAGGGAGCAAGTTCTGGTCTTCCCCTATGAGACAGATTTCAGCTTCGTGGCTCTGATCCCACAGAAGGAAATGGAACTTCGGGCCTTCACCCTCTGCATGCGTGTGGCCACAGAGCTGCCAGAGGAGCGGCAGATCATTCTGTTTGCCTACCGCACGGCCGACTACGACGAACTCAACGTGTGGCGTGAAAAAGACGGCCGTGTGTCCCTCTACATGAGCGGGGACGGCGCCTTCTTTCATCTCCCTCCTCTCACCACTTTCCGCTCCAGTCTCTGCCTCACATGGGAGTCTCGCACCGGCCTCACCGCTTTCTGGGTAGATGGCAAACGCAGCACCTACCAGGTCTACAAACCAGGTCACAGCATCCGTCCAAAAGGCACCGTCCTGCTAGGGCAAGACCCAGATAAACACTTGGGAGGGTTGGAGGCCACACAGAGCTTTGTGGGGGAGGTGACTGACCTGAACATGTGGGACTCCGTGCTCTCTAGGAGCATGATCCAGGCCTGGTACTATGGACACAAGGTGCCCAAGGGGAATATCTTCGACTGGTCCAGCATAGAGTATGAGCTGAACGGAAACGTGATGGTGGTGCAGGACGACTGACTCTACGAGAGGTCCGGCACAGACAGGAGTCAGACTTTGGAGCCCGGTCTTGGTCTGGTGCTGATGTGTTTTTGTCTTTCTTAGATTCAAGAGTTCTTCTTTGCAGGAGCTTCTGTCTGTCCTGCATTAACGTCTGGATGTTACTGTGAATGGAGAGAAGGATTTAGGATTTTTGATGCATGATGTCCTAATGAAAAAATGTGAATATTTTCACTTTTTCAGCAGTAAAAATTTAACCAAATCACTGAAAACACTGACAAAATATTATTGTTTTAATGTAAAAAAAAAAGATGCAAAAGTGCTTCAAAATGTTGCACTTTTTGATCAAATATTAAATCTCCTTTAAACGGCTGTTTTTGTTGTTGTTATAATTCCTAAGAAAAGATGAAAAGTAAGTTATAAAAAGTATTTTTTATTAAAGTAAAAAGAAACAGAAACTGCCTTTTTTAATGTAAATTAAACTACTTGTGTTACCAGATGGTGGCGCTCTACTCTGCACAGCATCTCAATGTAAAGAATCATGTCTGATTTTATTTTTAGCCTCATGCATTTCTCTATTTTTGTGATTTGTAAGATATAGTTTAATTTGTGCACATACAAGTTGTTGGGAATAAACACGAATTAAAACATGATCATGACACTAAAAGGTGTTTTAAGGAAACCGTTGACATCCAGTAATAATGTGCAGCTCAAACTGAAAAATCTAATCTAATCCAGCAGAAATTAAAAATGTAATAATCAACTTGAATTTGAATAAAATTTTTGTTGTCTTGAAGTAACTAGACAACCTGTTTATTGACTAAAAGCTCTAAGGAAGACACTAGAAAAGAGATTATTGAAAGTTTTCTTGCACCAGCTGTAATCGTCTAAAATCCTTTGCCGTAATGTTGCCTTCGGTTATCGCCCTCGCTCATAAATTTTCCATGTTTCAGCTGATGTAAGAGGGCTTTGGGGCCTGAAATAAAATCTCGCATGTGCATAACTGATGGTGTTTGTGATTAAAATCTCTTGTTTTTCATATTCAAACTGTGCATTTCAGACTAACTAATGTTGTTTCACCGTTTATAAATTGCAGCTATAAAATAAGATTATAATCACTTCTTTTTTATAGACCAACATCAATTTTAACTTTTTTTCCCAATAAAATCAATCTTCAAGCTTTTTCTTTAGGGTTTTTTTTCTTGATCTCTTAAACGTTCTATGCCAGGGCAAAGCAGACACGAGGGGCTTAGGTTACACATTACTTGCAGAAACTAAGACATATGGAGCTGCTCCACTTACAAAGGGCCCTAAAAACAGGCTCAGGGTGAGATCTTCTCCATCCAAGTGTAACAGTAACCCCGTGTGCCGCCTCTCCTCATCTCCACGGCTCCGTGCACCCATCCTCCCTGCCCGCACCACCATCGTGACCTCCTTGCAGAGACACTGGGAGAAGAAGTTTCAGTGCAGGCTTCCTCCAGGGTGGGAAAGTGCAGCGTTCTGAGTGTTTATTCTGACCAAATCAGCCGTCGGCTCTCTCGCTGCAACTAAATAAGGAGAAGCCAGGGCCGATGAGTTCTGACTGCGGGTCAGCAGCCAAATGTTCCACCTTCTTGGATGTTGCAATGCATCAATCGCAGTGCCCACTCACTGTGTGGTAACACCTTTGTGGACCATCTGCCCAAGCCGGCCTTCTCAGCCCTCTGGTCTACACGTACACACAGATAAACCTTTATTTTTTTTTGCTGCTCTGCCCAAAGGCAGGGACTAACTCTTCATGTATCATCCCACTAAACCATAAGCATACTTTTTGGTTTGTATTTCTTTGCATTTTTAAAGCTAAAAGTTGTTATTTTGTGAAATTCATCAGCGCACCCCAGACTAAAGAGGGTTATTAAGGGTTTAAATAATTGTCCTCCCCACAGAATAATATATAATTACTCCCTGGATCCCTGCATTGCACTGAGCAAACAGTTGCAGGGCTCCTTGTTCCGCCAGTGCAGGCCCATGAGATCTACATATTGGCCCATGGTGGTATAAGCAGTCAGAGGCAAGGCAGTGGCGGGATGTCCATGCGTGTGGAACTGGTGAAAAGGTTTTCCACTCGAGAGGACATTAACTGCAAGAGGGAGCCCCGCGTGAGGCGGCGAGGGGAGACAGAAGGACGGCCGTTCTGGATTCCTTCGAGCAACTCCAAATAGATTTCCAGGCAAAACATATTTGCATACGCAAGACAGTGCTATGAGCTATCTGAGTGCGCTGTGGCATGTGTGCATTGAGCAGATGGATAATTTTTTAGAGCTTTCTTGCAGAAATTTCAGCCGATTAAATCAGAATCATGGGCATTATTCTGTCACAGTGCTCAGGGAGAATAATCAGGATCAAGTTGCTTTTATTTGTGATAATTAGTTCATGCAAAGTGACCAAAAATGGACACTAGAACAATGTCCAGAGAAATTCAAGTTAAGAACATTTTTACCCTGAAATTATTCAAATCTCAGGTTTAACTCGGCTACTCTTTTCTTCTTCTCTGAGGTTTTAATCTACCAGTTCGTCCTCCCCCCTAAGGCTGCTTGAAAAATTCACCAGGGCTTCCCATTAGAGTCAGTCAGAATCAGGGAGCGAGCTTCACAATGGCCATTCGCAATCAAAACAAATGTTCACAAATGCCACATTTAAGTCCTGCTGCCTGCACGGTTCATTCAGAGCCAAATACCAAACTTAACTGTTAAAACCAACCTGTGCCCTTTTTGCTATTTTCACACTGATGGTGTAAGACCTGACCTTTCCTGGGTGGCAGTGTAAGGGCAGCTGGCTGTGTCCGGTGTGATCCCTCCAGGCTGGACAGCCGAGCTCTCCACCTTTTCTCGCATCAGAAAGATTTAAACAAAGAAAGGGGGAAAAAAAGAAAGCAAGAATGAAATGACTGCTTAGGGACAGAAACAGATAGAAATGGGCAGATTTTGAAGGTTACTTTTACATTTTCTGCTTTGGATTTTGTGCAGGAGGTGATTGTTCTGCACATGGAGCAAGTTTTATTCTTTTTGAAAAATAAAACAAAACTGATTCTTATCTTAAAAAGCTTCATGGTGTTGAACCAAACTAATAGATTATTATTTTCCAGCATTCTTTTCTTGTCTTTTAGAGTAAATTTTTACCAAAAACAAATTTTTCCGTCCATCCATCCGTCTTCTGCTCATCCGGGACCAGGTCGCTGGCGCAGCAGTCTAAGTAATTGTGTTTTTCTCAGTTAACTTTTGAGTAAATAGAGGTTTTTAAGGCATGTTATTATGACTAAAATAATTATTTAGATAAATTATTAAAACTTTATCCTTTCTTTATCAGACTTTTTTAAACACAAACCTCCAGACACATGGGTTCTTTAGCTTTAACTGGTTAATAATTGACTACATCTTTCATTAAACAAAATGTAAATTACAAATACAAGAGAAATTTGTCTTTTATTATCTTATTAGTTGTAGTGGTTTAATTGGGTAGATTGTGAGACTATTTTCATTTTAAACGAATTTTGGATATTTTTTAGCTTTTTTTTAAATCTCTTTCTAAATTTAAAGACTCACTTCAATGGAAATCATGTTTTTGGTGTTTTTAACATGTTCTTGTGGCAATTTATCAATGATGCAGGACAGTTAAAAGAAAAACTAAATCTTAGAATTTAATTTATTTATTAAAATTTTATTGAATCAGGACAAAAAAAATCAGTTTAACCCTTTAACTGCCTTCTCAACCAAACTATTTAAACAACTGATTGTGTGTTATGGCTGTTTTTTTTTTTTTTTTTTTTGCCTAAAAACTGCATAATCCTAATTAAAAGAACACTGAGAACACCTACAAAAGATTAAAAGGTGATTGGATGACGACTTTAAAAGAATCACGCAACACAAGAATGAACTTATAAAACAGTCTATACATTTAGTACTTTTTCCACGTCCATCTGTGATGAAGATGTGATGGATTTATTTTTTTTATGTTACAATAAGACTACAATACGAGATAAACTTCCTCCAATTTAGCCAGAACCAATGTATCTTTGTGTTTTCCAGGCTCCTCCGGAGCGGCATCAAGCTCTAGAGCAAAGGAAGGGGCTGTGTGGTTGAATAAATTGTGGCTTTTAGCAGTGAATTCCCCTCTGTCGCCTCTGGGCTGTCCTCTCCTGTGAACATATGACCCACGCCACAGCGCATGGCTCCTTTTGACGGTCCACGGCCTCCTGATTAAATATTACAAGCCTCTAAATGGATGGAGATTAGCCTCTGTGGGAATGTTAGGGCTTAATTTACCCTCGGGGCAGATGTGCATGTGTGTGTGTGAATATGAAAGGAGGCGGGCATGGAGCAGGACTTGCTGTGAAAGTGTATTACATGTTGTTAAAGAGCGGGTTGAATGAGGAGTGGTTTATATAGAGCGCTCGCTCAAACGCAGCTGAGAGATTTAACACATTTAACTGTAAAGAAGTCACAATAACTAGTAAAAGGTTTCCCCTTTAAATGTTCATATTTGATCTTCAAATGTAAGCAATTCAACTAAAACCTAAAATCTGAAGTAATTTAAAACAAAATTAAATATTAATCCCTTGTTTTTTCTTCTCCTTTTTCTCATCTTTGGGGAAAATCTCGCAACTTTCCATCTTTCTTTATATTTTCTGTAGTTAAAAACATGAGGCTGATGTTCATTTTTATGGAAGCACTTGACTTTGGTGTTATTTCGAACAATCAGATATAAAGTAATTAAAAAAGTACAAAAATACCAGAATAGAAACAGTAAGACTGGAGATGGAATATGTAGATGCTGCAGATAAACATTCATCTTCAGGACCCACTAAAACCCTTTTGGGTCACAAGGTTGCTGGAGCCAACCCAGCTACTGTTGGGCAAAAGGCCGGGTACATCCTGAACAGGTTGCCAGTCTGTTGCAGTGCCACACTCTCACATGCAGACAACGGGGCGATTTAGAGACACCAGTTAACCTGTGAAGCATGTTTTTGGACTGTAGGAGATAACCAGAATGCCACACATGCACAGAGAGAGCGTACAAACCCCACACAGAGAGGCTTTAACAATATAATATTGAACATGACAAGAAAATGCTTAAAGTCCCACTCCAACCATCTTTTGACCGCAGGGTTCCTAGTGGTCTTTTATTTACAATTGTGCCGCTTATAGCCATTGTTTAGAACTTGACCTCTGAGTTTTAAGCTAATCCTGACTTCCCATCATCCCTTTGTTTATGTGCTTTCCTGCTAGCACACAGCCCCTCACAACGCCAATCTCACATCACCGGTGCAACAAAAAGAAAGAAAAGAAAAACAAAGACACACAAGCCGCACATATGCATGCATCGTCTGCAAGTGGACGCATCAGAATGGAGCAGAGTAGACTGTAGCTTCTACGTCATAGGTTTTACTAGGTTTACTAGGTTTTCCAATGTCATTTTTTCTTCTGCTCCTGATTCATAATAATTTGAATAAAGTAATAAATGCAGGTTTAATTTGAATTTTCTTTTTAGTTGTCCCCCATCATAAGAAAATTGTAACAAGAACATGTTAAAATACAAAAAACACATTTTTCATAAGAGTGGGTCTTTAGCAAAAATGAATAAAAAGTAAAACGCCCCCCTCTATTATTGCTTCAGATAATAGGAATAAAAAGGCGGAGTCACCTTTTTGTGGAGGCGGAGTCCTTTCTCTTTGACAGAGGCAGAGCCAACCTTGTCTGATCAATTACAACTTTCCAGAAAGAAAAACAAAGCTAAACTTGACCTGTTTAACATACATGATTCATTTCTATATCGTCGGCAGTTTTACAATCGTATTGATGTGTTCCATTCATAAAATGCTTTCCTCTGATTGACATTCCACCTTCACCAGAACCCCGTCTTGAAACAAAAACAACAACAAAAAATGCGACCGCAGCCAGTCTGTTGGACCACATTAGTCATGGATGTTAGCTTCACACATGGATTAAATGACTGCCATTTTTAATTGCAGCCTGTTTTCTGTGCTCAGTTATGCCATCTCCACTTCTGCTCTGAATTATTGATCAGCTGGTTTTGTAGTTCACCACTTTTAAAATGCTTTTAGGGACGTGAGTGTGCCTTCTGCGGTCTTTGCATGTTAACCCCCAACTTCATTATTTATAAAAGTGTGGTACCGTTATGGTAATGGGGATCCATTCGAGCATTTTCTGGCTTTGGCGAGGGCTGTGTGATAAACATGTCTTCCTCTGTGTTCATCAGATGTATTTCTGCGAGGCCTTAATTCTCTAGTAATTTTCTCTTCCCACAAAAGGGAAAACACATTCATCAAACCACACGTGTCCACAGACAGCTCCACCTCTGCGCACACACACACACACACACACACAGAAACTCTGTGAAAAAATGTGCCACACATGCACACACACAAGCACTTTGCGCCACTGGGCAGGGACTAGCCTGAAAGATTGAAAGCAATTAAAACTATCATCTGCAGTGGCTCTGGGCAGGCCTGTGGCTGCGAGGGGGGAGCTGCCACTGTGCATCAGCCTCTCAGTCTCAGCAACGCACAGCGACATGAGAGAAAGAGACGCAGCCCTCTCTGAAACACACTGTCGCACAGCCCCTCGCAATCCACGCGCACCCACACGGGGGTTTTGTCAGCTGCTGATCTTTCACCTCTTTCTGTGTCCTCTTTTGGGGAGGGGGGGAGCACATGGTGAAGCTCAAAGCTTGCAGTGAGGTTCAGCTTGTTTGGGGCTTTTGTAACACTCTGCAACATTGCACAGATTTTGTAGATAAGTGATTGTATGATGCAAAAAAAAAAAAAGAAGAAGAAGTCAGCAAAGCCTCACAAGCCACCAGAGGAAATGGGCTGTTGTTCTACTGAATAGTTGTGCACGTAAAGGCACACACACAAACCTGTGCCCATCAGTCTGATCTCATTAAGAGTGCGCACTGTAACTGCAAGCTGTTTGGGCCAAACTTGCAGCAGTTTACCTGTGCTCAGATCCTTGGGAATGGAAGCTGTCTGCTTCAGTCTGGACTGGCCCTTAACAAGTTTCCTCAGGACAACCACACCACCATTATCAACTCTTCCTCTCTATCTTTCCTCCTCCTTTCCTGCCCTCCGATCAGCTCGCCACCTGTCACTCTCACTTAACGTCGACATTAGTACCGGTGGTTTCCTCATCCTGGTTCTCTTCAGCCCTTCCCGCCACCTCCCCTCGCTGCGTCTAAATACATGTCTCCAATATCCTGTCCCTACTTAATTTGACAGGCCCCTGTTTTGTCAGTCTGACAGGCCCGTAGCAAGACACTAATAGGCCACAGAGACCACCAGCAATGGCACCAGCCAGGGTGGCCCTGCAGTGCCAGTCCCCATCACTCTCTACGTCTCTCGGGGCTATGTAGGCAGGAAGAGACGGCTAAGGGAGTGGTCAGGGTTCGGGCTGGTCAGGCTGCAGCGCTGTCACACCAGCCCACAGCAGACAGGACCAGGCCTCAATGCTGACATCAGGCTGCGCTTCGGTGTGACCCCAACTCTGCAGCGCACACACAAAGGAGAGCAAAAAGAGTAGCCAGTGGGGGAGTCCTGGGATCTAATGATTCGGGCTGCCACTCACAGACTTGTCACAGAGATGGCTTTGGTTTCTCTTCGGTGATGGAGCAGCTGGGACAGAGATGTTTGTGCAGAAGTGTCTGTGTGCGCTTTGCTTTAGGCCACCTGTCTGTAATCGTGACTTGCTAAACTCTGATCAGAGGTAATTGGTGGACTTTCGAGGTCTCCTTTTCTGTTTACAACCCAACCAGCAACTGAGAGATCTGAATGTTATGCGCACTTGTGCAGCTCTGCTTTTTAGTTACGTCTTTGTTTTAGCAGTAAAAATGCAAGTACAAACATTTCAGTACAAACTGAAGACTGGTAAGAAAACAGGCTTAAAAAATGTATATGTTTTAGCTTTTCATTGTAATTGACCAAAACAACCTCATTGTTTCAATGACATCTGTGCAGTAAGTTTGCCTGTAAAAGTTTTTTTTTGTTACAGAAAATTATAATTATTTTTGGATACACGAAAAACTAAAAAACTTAAACAAAAAAAGAGAAGAAAAACAGGTCGGGCTTGTCTCAGTCATCTGGGTCACAGCCAAAAAAAAGAAGATGTCAGTCCTTTTTACTGCCCCTGTTCTTCTGCTATAATGCAAGACATAGAAGACAAAGAAAATACCAAAAACTGCCATGACCACTAATAGAAAAACTATGAAAACATTTGGAACTTAAAGTCCCATTCTTTAGATCTGTTCTAAAGTGCTCTTTTAATTATGATCATGTTGTTTTTAGGCAAAATCTAAAAACGTGTGGTTTTCTTGGACATAGTTTCTGCAGAGAGGCAGACGTTCATTAGAAATTCACCTCTGAGTTGTGGGCGGGTCTGGAGTGAGCCTGACTTCCTATATCATCCTTTCATTTACACTTTCTCCAAAACCACCCATCACGGCACAGGTTCTTCCTCCAAGTCATCGCTCTGATGAACTCTTGAGCAGTCACAGTGTGAAACCACATACATGAGAACTTTAAAACCAGCTTAAATGTGGTATTTATCTTTTTTTCTTTTCTTTTTTACATCTATAGTATATACTTTGTCTTTGTTTACTACTTCATTTACATGAGAGCATGAGTCAGAGTCACTGAGGTCACGTTCCTTGTATGTGCACTCATACTTGACCGATAAAGGTGGTTCTGAATATAAAAACTGAGAACAAGGTAAATGGTGTATACTTGTATAGCACTTTTCTAACCTTCTTGAAGGCCAAAGGTGCTTTATAGTCACAGTCACCCAAGCACACATATATTCAACCTGGGGTTTTCTGATCAGAGGTCGACCGCTCTGCCCCTGTATGATGGTAACTCTGGGTAAGTTACAAAGACTACTCTAGGAGTTTGCCAGAAAAGCCTTTGATCGAGTCTGATAAACTCATTTTCTTATTTGTTGTGAAGATTCTGTGGTTTCGTTTGGGTTTTGTTTTGATTGGTCATGTTTTTGGTTTCCCTTTGTCAGTCACAGAGAGTTTAAGGTTCATGATCGACAGATGTCTTCGTTGCAGATAATTGCCCCCCACCTGTTTAAGTGTGTGGTTGTCATGTCATCCGCTCTGCTGTCACTTTTGTCATGTTTCAATTTATTAAATGTTTTACTTTTCTGCCACCTTGCCTGGTCTCCTACATATTAGGTCCTACATCACCACATCCTGACATTTGTTTTCTACCATGTCACGAGGTGGCTGTGGTGCAGCAGTGGGGCGGTCGACCTCTGATCGGAAGATTGCAGGTTTGATTCCTGCCCACCCATGTGTCAAAGTGTCCTTGGGCAAGACACTGAACCCCACGTTGCCTCTGGTGGGAGGTTGGCGGCAGTGTTCGATGGACGAGCCACCAATGGGACTGTTACTGCAAAGCGCTTTGGGCCTTCAAGGAAGATAGATACAAGTACACGCCATTTACCATGAAGAATCTCAACAACAGCTGTAAAATCTGGAATTATTCTTAAACGGTTTCACTAACTGAAAGTTGAATAATGGTCAGAGGATTATGTGAAATTATTGTCTTTGCCATAAAGTTATTTTTTTTTAATGTTTTGCTTAAACTTCTCAAATTCTGCATCAACAAAAGAACTTTGTGTGAGGTTTGTCTTCTAATATTAGACTCTGCTGCAGACAGAGACATCCAGAGTATAACAGACTGAGATGAGACAGAGAATCAGTCAGGGAGGGGGCTCCTGGGGTCCTTCGTTTAGTGAATTATTAAGGTTTACTAATACTTCATAAATCCCCTCTTTGTCCTGTCCATTACCAGCCTGTCACATCCTCTCCACACTGCTGGACTGACACACTTGCTTCATCCAAATGACAGAAGTTAAACTGTGTTCCAGAGGAGATGGGGGTGGAGGTGGGGTAGGGGCAAATGTAAGGAGGCCTCGGGGCTGGAAGGCTTAGTGTGGACACACAACCGTCCAGACTGCTGTGTTGCTGCTTCCACATATCTGCCGTTGCTTTGTGCATCTCTCCATACCTTGAAATGATTACAGAGAGCAAGTGATCATTCCAGGAGGTGTATCATCTCCCAAACCAGTGTTTTCTCCTCAGGTCTCCACTCATTTACACCACCAGCTCCCTCCCTCCTCCTATCTGTCCCCCCCACCCCCATTTCCAAAACAGCAAACCTTGCCTCAGTGCGTGCCTGGCGGACTCTCTCGGCGGACTCGACAGCCGAGCTGGTCGTTGCCTGGAGCGCCAAGGAGCTGTCGCCTCTCGTTAGTGTCGCCGTGGTGACCCAGGGTCCTGCCTGCCTCCTCCTTGATTAGAGTGTGAGGTGGATGGAGTGTGTGTGTCTATGTAAATGTGTAGGTGTTGTTCATCCTCCCCCTCTCCTGCCCACAGAGCTGCTTTTAAAGATCAGTGATTTGGTCAATTGGCCCGGCAACTTCAATCCCAGCGAAGGTCACTGACGACTCAATGGACCAGTCAGTGAGACAGGCTGTCATGTCACTATGTTCGTGTTTGTGTGTGCGTTTCTACACGAGTCGCAAAGTCCCCTGACAAAATCAATGACAACAAAATCTATAAAGATGTGATCACAGCACTGAAAGTTCCACAAGACTGACCAGGCGTGTTTTTATTCAGGCTCACACTTGAATTACTGTTGCATCCATTTGTGTGTAATTTAAAAGAGCGATACGTGATCCTGACATACAGTGTTTTAAATAGGTACTGCAGCCCAAATACCGGAGAGCTTCATGGCAGACTCGCCCACTCTTCTGCTCAGAGGGCAACAACTCAAGTTTTTGGGCGTTTTTTTCTCTGGACCAACATCAACATCAATCCCACTCCTAAACACGTGCTAACAATGGATTCAACTGACAATGACAAACTCTTTTTCTTTGGCATGTGGCTTGAAAATCATTAAAATGGGTTTGGTTACAGAACCAATGATGCACCAATGAGACCATACAAAAAAGTGGGAGACTGTGGTGAGTTTAAAAGCTAATTTGGAAATATAAATTAACAATAATCCAGGTCAGGTTTAAAATCTTTCTGTGTTATTTAAACTTTTAATTTATTTGATGAATTATGTTTTGCTTTTTGGGGGTGGGGGGTGGGGGGTGGGGGGTAATCAATGGAGGATCCAATCCCACAAGTCAGAGTTAAATTTAAACCACAACCACAACAATTTTGTCCACGTGTGTAAACACTTACTTACTCACTAGCTTTTCAAAAAACCCTTGGTATACAAAACAAAAAAACCTGCATTTGCTGTGGTTTTTTTTTTATACATAACTGTTCTGAATGAAAAGGGTTTTGCTGTTTTTCACGGGATAAAAACATGGACATCAGGAATCATGGCACACAAGGCAAAAATCCCTCTGAAAAGCACAGGAGACACAATTAGGAATTTCACCAAGTGACTAGATGCCGCATTGCTCCCTGCCGGGTTAACAACACTCAAAATTCCTCAACTTAAGGAGCTTTTCTGTCTTCTTAGGAAACAAATGTATCAAATAAAAATGTGGCCATTTCAATAGAAGGAACTAAAATAGCCATAATCAGAAATGTGTCAAACACTATGGATATACAAAATCATCACAGGGCAGTTTTAAATAATGTCAGAGAATTCTAAAAAATGGATTGCATGGTGGTGTAGCGGTTAGCACTTCACCTCATAGTGAGAAGGCCCTTGTTCAAATCCCAGCTGGGACCCTTCTGTATGAAGTTCTTCTCTTCCATGTGTGTGTTTTCTTTAGCACTCCAGCTTCATAGGTTAATTGATTATTCTAAACTGTCCCTAGGTTTGCTTGTGAATGTGGGTATTTGTTAGTCCCTGAGACAGACTGTTAACACCCTCAATTGGGATAGGCTCCAGCAACCCTGTAACCTTGAAAGGGATTCAGAAAATACACGAATGAATGGCATTCTAAACAATATTAAACAGCAACTTTTTGAAAAGGAGTCCGTCATTATAGCTCTGCTCTGTTACATAATGTTATTATCTGGATTGATTTTCTTCATGAATTAACTTTACTTTGCAGCAAAGGAGTCTAAGTGACGTAACGTTGCTGCATGTTAGAACAACTTCTTTCAAAATTGATCAAACTTGAGTTTTGGTGCCAAGTTATTGAAACCCGTCTTACATCAAAAATATCAGTACTTATTTTATTTTTTTAAATAACTTAACACAAGAAATTAGATATTAGAATAAAAAAGTGGTTAATCTTTAAACAGATATGTTGACTTTGTGAAAATCCTTGGTCAGTCAGCGGTCTGCTGCTGAATATTGGGTCAGTGAGTCCCTGGACCCTGAGGGAGCCTTAAATGCTATCTGTTTTCACTTCCTCTGTGCCCGGCCCTGGGCACAGCTGTCCATCTCTGGAAGGCTTTTTTCCCCCCCAATAAGGGGCGACTGGATTGCTCTGCAGACTTTGTACACATGTTGCTCATCTGTTTGGATGCCCTCTTTCACTTTTATACTTAAAAAACAGATAAACTTGGTTAATTTTGAATTACTGTTGTTAGTGTCATTGAAGCTTTTTTGGTTGGCTTGTTTTTTAAAAGCAGAATTAGTTAACTTTCAGGAACTCTGCTGCTGCTTCTAGATTAAAGACATTGAATAATATGTTTTCTGGTGCTTATAATGACAGCTGTGTTTTATTGCAACATACAAAAATGAAACAAAATAGTAAAATTAAAAGGAAAACAGCAGGCCTACATGTTTTTTAATTTTAAAGTTTGATTGCAAAAAAAGACATCTGGCCTTTCCAAGGTTTTGAAATTTAATTAAATTCCGTTTGGGATGAAACGCAACATAATTTAAAACGTTTATATGGTATTTACTAAAAGTAGTAGCAATTTCTTGATAGTTCAGTCTTTATGCTGGCTTCATTTTGACCATACAATATCTTTACTACACAAACATGAGGTTTGGGGTAATGTGTTCATCAGAATGTTTTAGTTGCCTCTACTCATTATTTGGTTTTGATTAATCACATTGTTTTTAATATGACAACATATTTCTTCTCTGATTTTTTTTTTGTCTAAAAGATGTTGCTCCAGACATCTGTAGGACTTGTTTTATTGTTTCTTTTATAGGAAATTCTCTTTAGTTTAGTGTTTGATTGCTATGTAGACGTATGTTAACTCTTATTGCTTTTATTGCACCAGTTAGTGCCTATAGTAGGGTAGAACTGCAGGAATGCATCGACTGCTTTATCGGTTAAGCCTAAGACTGGACTACAAAAAATTTGGTGAAACTCCTAAACTACAAAATGATGTAGAGGCTCAAAAGAAGGGAATGAATAAGTAGTTCCAATCATTGTAACATGCATTTGCTATATGGGCAGTTGTGTTTCACATAAGAGCATAAAGGACTGAAATTTACATGAAGTATATTTCTCAAAAACACTTTGGAGTGTTAATCTGTCATTGAGTTTGCAGCTTTGCATCACGTTATAAGAGCATCGAGTCTGCATGAAGCCGTGTGAACACGCTTAAATGAAAGCCAGCGAGGGAAACAAGACTTCCCTCTAGCTACGGCTTCCTGACTTGTTTATTTGCTAACTGGGTGGGAGGGTGGGTGGGGGTTAGAGGGTGAACATATGGTTTTCTTAAACATGGACTTGTAGTAGGGAGGCTAAGGCACCCTAGGGTATGAGCTGGCGGGCTTTGGTCCTTGTCTCCCTTGATTCCTCCCGCTTGGACAGCCAGGACAGAACAGTAGCACAGCGCAGCCTCTCAGTCGCAGTCACGGATGCTGCACACACCCTTACACCTACTGATGGAGAAGCGGGGGAGGAAAGGGGACTTCTTTTCTCATGGGGGGAGGCAGGGCTGGATGCATCTGGAAACCGACTGACACCTTCTTCTATCTGAAGGTTGGATTGAAAGGCTGTAAAAACAGGCCCCCTAAAAATAAGTCAAAATTCTTAAAATTTAAAATATTTTCTTAACGCTACACAACCATTCGTTTTATGTTTGATACACATATTTCTGGGTCTCTTTAGCTTGATCCAAAATCTCCTAAAGAACCTTTTCATACAACTTGGTCCATGTTTTCTACCATGTAGGGCATCATCATTCCACTAGGGGCAGTAGAAGGACATCTCCTGCTCATTTCAAAATGGCTGCCTCCATGAAGTCCCAAAATACTTTTGGCGGGAAATTTTTTTGCTAGTTTTTACTGCCATGGGCGGGCCAAAGTCTCCCACAAAGACTCCTTGGCACCCACAAGGAGCGAAAGGCAGTTTCTCAGAGATTGAGGCGTCTTACTTCTGGGTAGCTTGCGAAAGTAACAAAAAATGTGTATACTATCTAAATCCCACAAAAAATAATATTGCAATTTTTTTTGTGGCTTTCATCAAGGGGAAAAAAAGATAAGTGGTGGAAGAAAGGATCATCAAGCAAAAAATATATTTGGTCTTCCAAGAAAACAGAATTCTATTCGTCAAATCATGTCTTCTAAAATTAAGATGATTTTGCAATTGAAAAACTTTCTTCATAAGACTTTTTTTTCACAAAAAATTGTCTTATTTTACTTTTCTAAAATTCAGCTTAAACGTAACAGTATAAACAGGTAGTTGACATCACCAATGTGCGCTTTTGATGCACTGGATTTTGAGCAGCTCCAAAATCTGAGTTCATCTCAGTACAAGCAAAAAGGAGCTTTGGCTTTTAGACTCATCGTCTGTCAGTGACCTACCAGCCACTGCAGCTATCTCACACAGATCACTGCACTGATAAACACACATACACACACCCTGAAGCTGCATGTGTTTATGGACACGCTCACTCACAGGGATCAAGGCGCTAACACACACACATACCCTGCATTGATGAACAAGCATATGCACACATTCGCACACTCTCCCCGTGGGTCAGTGACTTAATATGCACATACTTGCACACACTCAAACACACATGTGCTGCCACACACCCTTAAGGTTCGCGGCGTGATGGACAGCAGCCCTGATGTGCTCTGACAGAATCGGCTGCTTGCTTTCATTTCCACTTGCTTTTCCCCCATCAGGTGACACCCACAGGTGCCTTGGCGAGAGAGACCCAGCATCCTGCAGGCACGTTCAGGGGGCAGCTGGTTAAGACAGGATGATCGAGACGATGAGTAGAAACGCGGAGAGCTATGGCACCAGCTGCTTCCTGTCAACCACCCCATGGGACTGGATTGGAGTTCATCACACTCTCAAACATACAGAAGTTCTGGATGTTGGGCATTGGCCGCATCTCTTTCCAAAAGAACGCCTCTAAGAGACTGACAGTAACAAGGGCTGCTCTGATTCTGAAGTCACATCCATCTGTGCCGAGGCTCAGAGAAGGACACCAATATCTGCAGAGAAAACTGCACAGACTCATGACTGAACCTTGACTTTTCCAACACGAGTCCAGCTTCCATTGAAGGCTGTGCTTTTATCCTGGAGAGCAGCCAGCTTTCGTCTAATTCTATTCTAAATAATTGTGTTCAATTAAGGATGAGGCTAGAAATGCCTCATTGTTGCGCTCCCAGCTCTCTTCCATGACATACTGTCGGGGCAGTCACTTCTGAAAGGACACTTGTCTGTCATCTTGCCAGAACTTTGGGATTTTGATGTTCTTAATGGACACAATAAAGTCAAATATTTATGCTTTTGAGAAAAAAAATAGATTAATTTTCCACAAAATTAAAATATGTACAAATTTACACGACAAAATTACACATCTAGCATTTGGACAAGCTTTTCAAACGCCACTCCGATCATCTTTTAATTTATTGTTAAAGCATTCCCAACTGTGTCGTTTTCTAGGACATAGGTCATGTCTGAATTCCCCCCTACTTCTTAACTACTAAAAAAATATGTAGTGCAGGGCAATCTTGTGCAATTAAGCACAATTCAGACATCAAGCAATTCAGACGTCATGCTCACTACTTTTTTTTTTTAATCAGCGAATATGATGTCATTGGTTTCACAAAGTGAAAACCGAATCAATACGAGCATGCTACAACAACTATTTATCAATCCACATTTACAAACATATTTTTCTGCAAAGTGTGTTGAAACGCAATGCATTGTGAGCTTTTTTCCAAATCTAGAGAGCATCGATGCACATTGGTTTTTTGCAAAGAATTCTGGGAAATTTCTACGGCACTTACTTTTGGAATTGTGGAATCGAAATGGTGAATGCATAACATAATGCACAAACTAGTGAGTAGTGAAGGAATTCGGTTATAATCATATTTTTTGCAGAGTGGCAGGAGTTAAACAGAAATTCACCTCTGAGTTGTGGGTGGGATTGTTGGCACGGAGTAAGCCCGCCCTCATTCCCATCATCCCTTTGTTTCCTCCCTCTCTCAGTGGCTTCTCACACTTCCAAAAGTGCAACAAAAATTGTGAGTAATATTGGAGTTATCCAGCTGTACAATTTTGAGCAGATACCAGCTCAGACAAGGACAACAAAGACATTAATGGATCTATTCTTCTGCAAATGGATGCATCAAAATTGTAGCAGAAAATGGAGCCTTTGGCCCGCCCATGGTAGTTGCTGGGTCACAAACCCAAGCTTCTTCTGACCGCTGATGACTGGTTTTCATCTGCTCTTGATCCAACAGGATTTGAGTAAAGAATTATTCAGAAACACAGTTGTAATGTTGCATTGTTTTATATGTCAAAGATGTTAAAACACCAAAAAAATAAAAAAGAAACAGCTTTTATTGAGGTAAAATAAATACAATCCCAGTTTCACTGTTAACTTCTAGCATTACATATTTGTGATGTTTGTTGATCTGTCTGTGCTTTTGTTTTTCTCGGATTGCTTCCCATAAAAAAGAAATTAGTCTTTTAATACTACATTATGCTGGCAGCTTCCTTCCTCTTCCATCTCATCAGCTATGAATAAAGGACAAAGCTAAATGTCTATTCTATACTAACACGACACGCTGCAACTGTAGATATTTTAAAAGAAATTAGTTTAAATCTAATTTTATATCTACGATTAATAAGAAGTAATGTAAGAAAGTTATTTGCTTTCATCATAATGATTTGTGCCTTAGAAAAACCAAAGGAAGTCACCAAAGGCACGGCCCTTGTTCAGTGACTGTGAAGCGGAGTTTTTCTTCTTTGAAAACTAGGAGAAAAGTGGGGAAAAAGAGATGAATAATAGATAGTGGCTGAGAGCGATATGAGTTTAGTTAATGTGCCCAGCAGCACAGGCTAAGAGAGGAGCTGTTAGCTATTCCACCTCAGGCCTAAAACTCAGGCAGTGGAAAAAGGAGAAAAAAAAAAAAAGAAAAGCTGAAGATTCATCCCGAGTGTGGGTCACGTCAGACTCCTCATCTTTCCATTCTCCATCTGCAGGTTCTGCACATGCCTTAATTCACAGAATGTAGTAAATCTTGTCAAACTGTAGGTTTGGGTTCCCGTGAAAATCTCTCTTCATTTGCATGGGTTTGGTCGTGTCTGTGTTTGGAGGCGTCGGCACAGCTGGATCGGGCTGGTAGCGATGTTGTTGCAGCCCTCGGGTTCCTTTCTCTGAGTGGTAACAGAGTGCTACTGTCAGCCTCCCCAGATGCTGCTCCATAAGGATGCTCCTCTTGCCAGGAGACTTTTGTGTTCACAGTTTGTTATATTTCCAACCTTTTCTCAAATGAGTCGTCTAAAATCAGACTTTAGTTTTTTCTGGAAAATAGGGTGATTTTGGCTGATTTAAGGACCAGACAGCTATCAAAATATTACTTTAAAGAAGGTTAAACTGTGACAGACAATAAACTTTATACTTTTAACAAACTGAAAGGGACCCAGTCTTTTAAAGGATCTGTTTGCCCTTTAAAGTATTTGTCAACTTTTTTGTCATTAACTGCATTTAAAATGTGTAAGACACTGAAAACAAAACAAAAAAAAATGCTGATTAAAACAATCAATGAAAATACTGTCAATATGTTTACCGTAAGAGATCTCTGTCAACTAAAACTGATGTTTTTTTCCCCAAAATAGAAGATTTATTTAAAATAAAAGTAAATGCAAAATGTAATGTAATGTAAGTATCGGACAAAGAGCTACACTAACTGTTAATGTGAATTATTGAAAGTAAAAAAAAAATTAAAGCTGTAAATGTCAGGAGTGACAGATTTTCTTGTTTGCTTCAAAAAGATTGATGTAAAGAAAGGAAAGTTGCAGCAAAAACAAATAAGGGATTTTAAAAAATCTGTTTCCTGTGACACCTGCAGTATTATATAAAAAAATATTATGTTTATATAGTAAGTTTAAACCCTCTGCAGTTTCACAACCAAAGCTCCTTGCAAATGAGGTCAGATTTATGTTTTACGTTTTTATCATTGTTTTCTAGGAAGTCTTTTTTCCTGTCATCTTTCCTGACAGCTCAGGAAAAAATGGCAAAAAAGTAATCATAAGGGAAAAAAATAAAAAAGGCTTCTAGAATATTTAGGAAATTAATATGATTTGTGATTCCTAGAATTAACTAAAATAATAAAAACACTGGCTTAAAAGTGATTCCATTTTCAACATGATTGAGTAAATGGTTCTACTTTATTTCCCTGAAAAACATCTCGTTTCTGACCAGAAAAAAAGATCTGACATCGCCTCTCATGCCTGCACAGTGTTGGATCTTTCTCTGTTTCTCCAGCATCTCCTTCTTCTTTGGCTTCTTCCTCATGTCACAGTGCACTCCGTCGTTCCTCCTGATTTACCAGACAACCTCTTCCCCCTGCTGTCACATTTGGTACAGATGGTTAAGCTCTATGGAGTAGCCTGTCAGTCTCCATTTGGCCGCCTGTATGTGACAGCAGGCCCGATGGCTCGTGAAGGGCCTCCGACCCGGGCAGCCACAGGAGAGAAACGGAGAACCTGGAGCTGACCCAAGAGCCAGAGTGGTGGAGGACAGGAGGTGGAGGATGGGGGATTAGGGTTGGATTAAGAAGTGAGATGATGGGGAAAAAAAGGGAAGGAAGGGTGAAACAATAAACAAAGACACCAGAGAAAGAAAGAAAGATAAATCACAGAGAAAAAAGGTAAAAAAGAGAAACGGGAGGGAAAACAGACTCCAACCCTCACGCCAAAATGTTTCTCCAAATCTCTATTGGCATGAAAAAAAGAGTAAAAGTAAAGTTTCAAAAATAAAATATAAGCTAATTAGAAAATATATTTAATTTCATTACATCCTAGTTTGATGGCATTTAGTAAAAAAAAGTTGTGGTTATTTTTAAAATTTATTTTTGCCAAATTTTAGCTAAAATTAATTACAAGTTCTTTATTTCCAATATTTCTTAGGGCAAGTCCATTTTAAAAAAATATTTCAATAATTACTTAACTGTTTTTCTGCATAATTGATCCTATAATGATCTCTTCTTGATACCAAAAAAAAAAAAACAACAACAGTGGAGAGATTCCCCTCACATGCAGGAATGAACTCGACAAACATCACATCTGAGCGCCCTAATAGCATGATGCCATCACTGAAATAACCAGATAACCTCTGCCAGTAATGTGTAAGTTCGTGCATTGCATCCTGGCTGCAAGGTAGAAACCACGTTTGACAATCCAAAGGGGGGGGTACATACAGGAGAGGGAGAGCTGCTGTATTGTAGCGCCTCAGGGCTGCGCTCCAAGTCAATATATATCTCCACAGCCGTGTCTGCGCTCCCATTTGAGCGGGACGTGCTGCCCTGCTGCCACTGCTGCACTGGAGTGACAGACAACTACAACCGGACGCTCTCCAGGTATGAATAAATATATATTTAAGTGTATGTAGAATCCAATGTATTTGTAGGATCCTATAAACTAGGGATTCTAGTAAATCAAAGTTGACTTGTAAAAGGTTTTTTGCTGTATATGTGATTGTATTTTATCAGTTTTTTTAAGTTAAGAAAGGTTGTTATTAAACAACTTCTATTTTTTAGATTTTAGATTAAATGTATGATAAATATACTTTTTTTAAAAATTTAATTCTCGTGTGTTAATCATAGTACAAGCAGATTCAGATTTAATTGATAGTAGAATTAATTCAATCATCGTATTTGTCAGGTTTTGACCCTTTTTATTGCACTAGGATAACTTTTTAATTATTTTTGCTTTTTTTAAAAACTTTTTTCAGATAATGCAATACTTTCACTTCCATGTTTACCTCTTAATATCGTTTTTCCCTTCTTTTCCAGAACTTTTCTTTGGTCAAGGGAGGCAAACGTCGCTTTGATTATCATCTGAGGTGGAGTATTTATTTTCTATGAATTCACAAAATAGAAATGTTTAAAAGTGACATAAGATACAATTATTTGGTGTGTAAATATTTATGGTTTAGGAAAAAGATTCAGGGTACTAGGCTGAGTGGAGTGGCTGCTGTGCGTGCAGCTTGTCAAAGCTTTTAGTGTGGCAAAACTCCTTAATTGCAACAATAGATGTTCAAGCGGTCGGGCTCGCATGATCATCATCCCTAAAAGCTGAAAACAAGACCGCAGGGTTTGGATACGGGGGACACGAGGGGGGCAAAGTGCACAGCCACTGGAGGGAGGTGCCGATAGTGGCCAGGAGAGGGGAAAAATGCACTGTAAAAATGATTTTTATTGATTGGCTCGTAGCAGCAGCTGTTAGACTCCATTATGAGCTCAAAGCTCAGGTCAGAGCCCTCAGGCGCAGAAGTGAGCCAATCAAATGGCCAGCCACTAACAGACCAGTTCTAAGGGTCCAGTTGGGAGAGCAGTCAGGAGCAGCCTGCCACCCTGCGTTAGACTCACAGGGTCCTTCATCATCACCCTTCACGCTGCTGCTTAATAGATTAGGCTGCCCCTTAGTGAAACTGCCAATTCATCACCTGCGCTCGCCTTAACAACCTTTATTTCAAAACCTTGTCGTGCAAGTGTGCAAAAAAAAAAAGATTAAAGGTTTTCTTTTTCTGCAACTTTACTCTGGCTTTTATCTTCAAAAAACCTGAGGAAAAATGCCAAAAATAAAAGCCTCGAGGTTTCCAAACTTGTGAAACAAATAGCTGCACACGTTACTGCAGGCTGCAGCCAACGGCATCCTTTTCACTATGAAAAGATCAGAACGTTTCGGAGACTGAACAGCTCAATGGCTTGAAAAATGTAGGAAATGTGGTCAAGTTAGAGCCATTAAGATGAAAAAGAATATATATATAGACATTTATATACACACACATACATGTATATATAATGCAAAGACTGAAATAAATATACCTGATGCTATTTATTAGTATAACATTAATTATATTAAAATAATAATAATAAATATAATATTTTTGTAGAATTCTATAAAGTAAATGTCAAGATTTCCTTTTTCTGTCAAACTAAAATATTAATTCATTTGCATTTTAGCACCAAACCCAATATGTGAACAAAACATAAGTGATGCCAATCAACCTGAACTCTAGATGTATAGGAGTGCAGAAGTTACGCTTTATGTCCTGACCCAGATCCTGGGCCTGGCACTAATGACGCCCTATAGGCATGATGCCAGGCTCTCATTAGGAATCAAACCTCAAACACCCGACTTCTCTCCCTCCATGGCAGCACTGCGTAACTCTCAGCATGGCTGTGCCTGTAGCTCCCCTTCGAGGGTCCATGCCCAAAGCTCAGTGTTCTAAGACCCCCAGCACAGGTGCAGAGTCCCCTGTGACCACCCTGTTTGCCCCCCAGCTGTGCGCCCTGCTTCTGCATGGTGCTGCACTGGAACTAATGAGCAGTGGCAGGTACAGTGCGAGCAGTGAAATATCCCTACAGTTAGGCTAGTGGCAGCACTTAGGAAGACAACAAATGTGCTCTGCTAATACACATATGTGCACAATGGGGCGTACAACCTTTTGTGTGCACACAAATGTATCAGAAAAATGAAAAAAAAATGAAAAAGCCAAAGTATTTTTGTTTGTTTTACAGGTTTTGCTTTAAGTAGTCAAGACTTTGCATGATTGGTGCAGAAAACAGAGGAAAAACCTGCTTCAGCTGAAATGCACATGAACAAAAAGGAAGAATAGAAGTTTGGCGTAAAAGATTAACTTTGTTTTAAAAACCGAACCTCCATCATGTCCAAGGACGACGTCTGCAAAGTGACGTCTGCTAGCAAACACAAGGAGCGCAAACCCAAAAAGCCCCATTACATTCCGCGACCATGGGGCAAACCCTACAACTACAAATGCTTCCAGTGTCCTTTTACCTGCATGGAGAAGTCGCACCTCTACAATCACATGAAGTACAGCCTCTGCAAGAACTCCTTGTCTCTGCTCATTGAGTCAGACTGGCCATACAAGAAAGGAAACATCCTGCACCCAGATCAGCTGCGACCCTTCCAGCAGGCGCACGGCCTGCATGTTGGCGGGAAGGATGATGTGGAGCAGGCGGTACGCAGTGAGGAGAAGTCTGGGCAAAGGAGGTCTGCGGAGGAGGAAGAGGGAGAGAGCAGGGAGATCCATAGAGAGGAGGAGGGAGAGGAGGGAGGGCGGGAAGAGCAGGTAGAGGTCGCTGGGGTCACCAAGAAAATGTTTAACAGCAGCAGAGGGGACACTGTGGACGGCGGCACCAGGTTCAAGGAGCCAGTTTCTGAGCTTTTGATGACTGACGTGCTGTCTTTAGAAGATCAGCTGTTCCGTGCACGCTCAGTAGAAGTGGAAGCCCAACTCAGACATCAGAAGCTGCCGAAGACGTGTCTCAGCGCTCCTGGGCTGCTTTCGGAGCACTGGCGGCTGCTAGCATCCAGCCACATGAAAACCAAAGCAGATGGTGCTCCAGCTCGAGTGAGTGGTTCAATACCCTGTTACCCTCCTCCGCCCAATCTGATTGACTACCAGGACCCTGCTGGACTCAACCTTTCAATGTTCGGAGTGGGTTATCCCATTAGCCCCAGCCTTTTCTCTTACGTTAACTCGGCCCTCCCCGGTGCAGCGTCCAGCATCAGCTCTCAGTCACACGCACAGCTCACCCAGCTTCCCTTCCTTGCATCAGCCACTCAGCTGATGCACCCAGCCTCCAGCACACATGCAGACAGAACCATCATCCCTTCCCGACTCTACCCCTTCTTGTGCGAGCACACATTGGGACCTGCTTCCAGTCAGAATGAAGCCAGCAAGTCTCTCAAAACCTCCACGAACTGTTTGGACGCGGGCCCTGTGTCTGGCTTTCAGCCGAAAGTCAATCTGTGGAAGGTGCCTGCTTTGATGCCGGGGAACTCCATGTCCCCGGCTGCCTGGGTGTCTTCTCAGAGAGACTCTCCTGATCTAAACTGCAGGCTGGAGGAAAAAGTGAAGACGGCTGCCAAGGAAAACAAAGCAAGCTCGGGTCTCAAGAGGACCGGAAGTGCACTGAGAAGTCAGGAGACACCACCAGAGAAGAAGTCAACCATGGGCTTTGCTGTCAACCTTCTGAAAAACATTCAGACTGCAACGACAGACAAACTCTTCTACCAAAGCAGGTAAATGTGCTTTCTCATTTCTGTGCAGACTCAATAAATAAGAGCATTCATCATTTGTCGCTTTACGTCTTCTTCATATTTTTAGTTTGCAGGATGCTCAACTCCAGGCCCGGTCCAGTGAACTGTGGTCAGGCCACAGTGAAAGTGTCTTTCTTTCACCTGCTGGGAAAACAAGCAGCCAAGACACGGATACCACCGGCAGAATCAAGGAAGGAGCTTCTGAGTCCGTGGCCGCTCTCCTCACCGATCTCTCAAAGGCGCTGCAGGAGTATCAGGAGGCTGAGCACAAGATCTCCCACTTGGAAAAGGAGGACCTTAATGCTCAGCGGCACCTTTGGGAACACCTCAGTAAAATCCGCAGTGAGCTATCCCACATCCATCAGGCACTGGAGAGGACAGCTGTCCAGAGTGATGGACCTCTTGACCTGTCGGTTAAGAGGGACTCGACAGATGAGCAGATTGTACAGGATGACGGCGGCCTTCAAGAGAACACGACTGAGACAGAAGAGGAGGAGGATGAGGAGCTGGATGAGAAAAACAAGGATGATGGCGAAAGCGAAAGGAAGGCGATGAGGGCTTCACTGGAGAGTCGGAAGCAGTCACTGGACATGCTGATCAAGATAAGTCAGGCCTCAGTGGTAAACACGGACGTTCTCTCTCCGGGTGGTCTTGGCCTGAGGCCAGCTGAGGCCTTGTGGCCGAGCAGAACCACCAAGTGTGAGGCCGACTCCAGCGTCCTGCTGTGTCCCGACGGTCGATCAGTCATGTTCACAGACATCCCCTCCTCTATCAAACCTCAAAAGAGATCCCCATCGATACAACGCATGGAGTCCCAGTGTCCTCTGAGCCCGCTGACTGTTCCTGACAGCTAAACACGCAGGACAGAGAAGACACGTCCAGTTTCTCACACATTTGATACATTCACTTACTGGAAGAACTCTTTCATTCTCAACGTTTCCACAAAGAAAAGCACCTTAAAAGGCAAACAGAGAATGAATAAAAAAAGGACAGACTTTTTTCTAACACACCGAGGCGTTGATTGTTCAAAGACAATCAATACTGGGATTGATTAATCTTGTAAATATTGTAAATGTACATATAATTCCCTTAAGGGTGTAACATGTTTATAAAAATGTTATGTACATTTTACTTAACAAAATAAAATGTATTATACACTGAGTCATCTCTTCCTTTAATACGTGAAACAAAAAAAAAGATTTCGGAAAAACAAAAGAATAAGATCGCAGTTTATTTCTGCACGCATGAATAAAGTAACAGTTTATATCCAGATCAAATGTACACCAGCCACAATAAAAGGTGAAGCAACTCCTGCTGGAGGGCATCACCTGCAGAAGACGCTGCCCTGCAAAGGTCAGCGTGAGGATGAAGGCTCCTCTGTGGATTTAAGTTAGACGCTAACAACTACAGTATTCAATAGGAGCAGATCTGCCCTGTCGTCAGCATCACACTCGACACACAACAAAGGTCAGGTGCCAGGAGCAGCAGAGGAACCACCTGACCTCCAAACTGAAGACGCTCCACAAACGTCAGAGCAATTTAAATTCTCAGAATGTATTCTTCTCTTTGGCCAAAGATGATCGCAAAATGTAAATGTTCTAATAAAATAAAGTTCAAGTTTAAGGGAAGAAACAGATTTTGCGCCAACTTATTGTGTTGAGATGAGAATGAAGAATATGTAATAGTAAACAAACCCCAAAAACATCACATTTTAGAATGAATGGATACTCAAGAGTCCGTCCGATAATCGAGCCTCAGATCCAAGAACAACTGTGTGGTTTCCATCCAGGCCGTGGAACTGTGGTTCGTGGGAGTTTGCTCACCCTGTTCATATGTGTTTTGTGGATTTGGAGAAAGTGTTTGACCGCGTCCCCGTGGTGTTCTGTTGAAGGTGCTCTGGGAGTTTGGGGTCCGGGGAGCCTTACTCATGGCTCATGGACAGGATTCTAGGTGCAGCCAAGAGTCTGAGGGGGTCTGGTTTGGGAACCACAGGATTTCCTCTCTCCTTTTTGCAGATGATGTTGTCCTGTTGGCTTCATTGAGTCCAGCATAACGGCTCGGGGTCCTGCGACTGATGATGAAGTCACAATGTTTTATTAGCTGTTAAGTTGGCACGATGACATGTAAGATAGTGATTGGCCCAGACGAATCGATAACAAGAATTAGGACAGTCGTAACTTGCAGTTATTTGTGAGAAACATGGTTGACTTGCACATCCAAATTTCACACTACATTTAACAGGGGACTTTTCATAGCCTCACCCTCACTTCAAAGAATAATTCATTTTTTAATGCTTTCAACATGTTTTAAAAGGGAAATATAAACTTTGCAACCATAACTGTTAAATCTGATGAGGTTCTATAATTCCGCTGCTTTTGATTATAGTTATCAATATGACAATGTTTTATTCTGAGATCAAAAAAAAAAAAGTAAAACTGACATTTGGGCCAATTAAACCTTTAATATTTTAACAGAACAGATCTGTTAATGTATTAAAGTACAGTTTACATTTGGTGTAACAAATAATAATGAGAGACAAAACAAACGATGTCAGACGAATCTTAAAATAAAAAAAATGTTATTAGTTATGAGTAAAAACAACTTTAGGTTACAAAAGGAAACATAAAATGAAAACAACAATTTTATGAGCCCAAGAAGATCTCAATGCTACATAGTTTGTCCAAGTGGTGTTACCGTAGGGTGACGTCATCATCAGTCGAAGGTCCCCGAGTCGTTCTGACAGGCTGAGTAGATCTGGTACCTACACCGGTCCCAGATTAGTGGAAGAAAATGGATAGACTTTAAAGATTGATCACATCAGTCCCAATTTTTGCTACTATGTCTGCAACATCTTCATCTCATATTATGGTTCATAAATAAAGAAATAATGAAGTCAGCACTATTTTTACACACTTCTAATACGAACCTACGAAAAAACTCCTTTTGTGGGTCTGCTTTATTCAGTTTGTGTACAGATGACGTGGACACTTCCTCTTCTGCTACTAAATCCTCATGCTTTGATCTTTAAATACTGAAAATCTTTAACGCTTAACCCAAACTGATGGGTAAGATGTCTGATTTAGGTTATGACTCACGTTAAGCTGTAGAATCACTGACTGCTCTGATGGCTCCATCCTGTGGCCAAATCCAGACACACTTGGCTGAGGAATTCTGCTCTGAATTCAGTCCCTCCTGAGAGGAAACCTGAAGCAGACATGCAAACTAAATGTTCTGATTAAAAATAAAAAGGTAGAAAAAAAAGGAGATTTGTACATACCTTGTAAAAAAAGAAAAAAAAAAAAAACCTAAGGAATTTTCCATCAACTTTCAAAGTAGCAGATGAGGATTGAAAACTGCTTTTAAAAATCTCGGTTGAAACTGAAAATACATTAATTTCTATGATTATGTCAGTTATAAAATGTAGAGGAAATGCATCTACACTTTTGCACTAAAAGCGTGAGGAGGTAAACACATTTCCTAAAGCACTGCAGGCCTTTAGAGCCACTGTTCTACTTGTTTCCAACAAACTGCAATTCTAGTTGGTAACTGGCCAAAACACAGATCCAGTTAATCAGCAGCAGGCAGGACAAGATTTAAAATATAATTAATGTAATTTAATAATTATTTCATTATAACATATTTGTTTCTGCATATATATATATACATATATATATATATATATATAAATAAAACTTATTTTACTTTAGAAAGGACATTTTTCAAAGCATTAGGATTTCTATTTCAAGTCACAGAGGTACAATGGATAGATACAAGAACTGCACGCGTCATTCATAAAGTAAAACGACAACAACAAAAAAACCCCAAATACTTTAAAATGACCTTTTTATGTCAGCCTTATATACTGAATTTGCTGCAAAGACACTTTCCTCCCACAGCTGCTGAACAACAAAGTCCAGGTGAGTAAGTTGTGGTTTAAAGGAGTTTGATCTGAGGTGTTTCTGTCTTTGTGAAGAAAAACAGATGAAAAAGGGAAGATACTTCCAAACACTTCATTTATTTGACGTGACACGTTCAAATAGAAATAAAAAATATTCAGATACATTTAATATTGAACTAATGAGCAAAGTACACGTTTAAAACAATACAGAAACCTTTCACGTGGCATGTTCATATGTACAAGGTGTGGTTTGAATACTGTACAGTGTGTACTCCATAGCTGCAGAAGTTTTACTGTTGTTTGTCCCTCAGCTGAGGCACAAGATTTTAGAAACTAGGAAGTGAACCAAATGCTGTCAGGCTGCAGTTTACAGTAAAACACTTTAAATTTATGAACACAGTAGGACTTGCAAAGCTTATAAATGCTTAAAGTTCCACTTTAAAAACAATAAAAAAAATGAGGCCAACTTAAATTGTACAGGCATGCAAAGTCCTAAATAGTTTCAGTTTAGAAAATGTAAAACTGGGCGGATTTTTAGAGCCAAAGGATAAAAAAAAATAAAATACCTGTAGTGATATTTACCTAACACAAGTCATGACGTCTGCTTGATCTGACAAATGTTTTCAAATCACCACACGATTGAACACAAAAAAAAACTGGTGTCATCAAGTAGTCAAGTGGTTAAGTGCATTCTCAACCCCCAATTCCCCCCTTTCACACACAGACTCACTTTAAAACTCTTGTACAAATCAAGAATCACATTGCTTTCCACATCAAATGAACCGTAGTTATAATACAGCAGATGTGCCTCATCCAAACGGAACGTTTCCAGCAGGTATTTACAACTTTTGCCACAAAATGTAAAAAAAAAAAACAAACAAAAAACAACTAATTGAATACAGATACTGTGACAATAATAAAATACAGCAGATATTTAAGTCATTATCAGGAAATATATATTATTCTTTCTTTTTATTGCCGTTTGTCGCATTCTGGAGGACCAATTTAAATGCTGTTATTTCTCCCTTTCACAGCTTAGTTGATGAGTCTCCAACTTGGCCAGATTACATCTTTATGCAAAAAGATATGACCTATTCCATAAACTCAGTTCAATGTGACATTTTTGACAGGTGTAGAAATGATAGATCTATTGATCTTTTATGCAGTTGCTGTAAAAACATGACGCGGATGCAGGCACAAACATGGTAATCTGACCACGCACAAAAAGCCAGGCAAAAGGAAAAGGAAAAAAGTCAGGTTTAGTGAGATTCAAATCTTTCTGGAGTCTTTTGCCTCAAAAAGCTTTAATCTCTCCTGCACAGTTAGTCCTTCTTTCAGGCTCTGTAAAAAAAAAAAAAAAAAAAGAAAGGGATTCATCAGTAACCTCCAACAATGTGTGAAGAAAATATTCAATAAGCTTCAAACGTTGGTTAATGAAACGTTTCCATTATGCAAGCTCTGGTTAAAGTGAAAAAAACGAGGCTTAGTGGAATCAAAATGGTTTAAATTCAAACACTGTATTCATAGTCAGGCAGAGAAACAAAACCACAGATGAGCTGCCTCAATTATGTTCTGAGACAGATCCACAGGAGGAAAGTAGCTGGAGTGGTGAATGTCTGATGTCAGACTTGTGATGCTCAGCCAGCTTGGCTGTGCATTCTGGGAAGCAAAGCAAAGGAAATCATGCGAAGGGCAGGCGGGGACATGCTCAAGTCTTCATCATGCTATACCTACAGCACATTGTGGGAGCGAGGGGTTTGGGGAAAAAACCCCAAGATTGGGTAAGTCAGTTATCCAATGAGCCCTGTTCAGTGACAGACTAACGGACAAAACACACAAAGGACAGACTTTTGGCAAAAACAATACAAAACATTTCTAAACGTTGTAATGGTACGGTAGCTACAACAGACATGAAAAAAGTTCAATCAAAACTCACCACAGCACAGTAAACTGAGCTCACCTTTGATCTTAGTCCTCTTATTGTCTTGGGTGTTGCTGATTGTTCTTTTTTCATAAAATCTGGATTACTTTTGGACTTCATGATGTCTAAAATCACAATAACAGATAAAAAAAAGGTCTTCAGTTTCTAATCACAGCAAGCCCTTGGAACTCCTAAACCCTTCAAAAACCCACTCTGATGAGGATGGTGTTTTCAGTCTTTTTAACTGCACATTTGTTATGTAGAAATACGCTGGGAGGGCCACGAGCTCCCTGTTCCAAGCTCTTAGCAACAGGGAGGGGAAGAGGGGCGGGGTTGCTCCACACCAAATGTCCTGCTCACAACTCGGAGGTGAATTTCTAATGAACTACTGCTGCTCTGCAGAAATTATGTCTGAGAAAATGAAAGTCCCAATCATAATTAAAAGACCACTGGGAACGCTTTGAAAATAGATCAAAAGTTGATCCAAGTGGGTTTTCAACACAGGAGCTGTAGCTTCAGTGATAGCGCTCTTTGAATTACTCTAACTCTTTTGTGCAATTAATACTAACGGATTCTCAAAGCAGGGAAAAGCAGATCTGGGCTGATATACATCGTTTTTTTGTGCAAACAGTTGAAGGGTTACAGTAATACAAAGAAAGTGTGTTATTTCCTATTGTTGGTGACAGATCTCGTGTTAAAATAAATGTATGCTGCTCTCACCGTATCCAGAAGTGACGGATCCCTCCACAGCCCTCTCTCCTAAAGCTTCTGTAGCCATCAGCAGCTTCTCCTTCAACTTGCTGATATCACAGTCGGCCTTTGCCTTCACAATACTAAGCTCTGTGTAGATGTCCTTGTATTTGTCTGTGGCATATTTCTTGTCCTACAAATAAAAAGTACTTTTTACCATTTACCACTTTCAAACGAGACAGAAGTGTTAACTTAATAATTTATGGTAAGTTGAGACCCTCTTACCCTTAAAGCAGACTGCAGTTCATCCTTCAAAGAGTGGATTTCCTGTTTAAGATACTGAATCTCTGACTCTTTTATTCGTAGAAGCACCTACAAGTGAAAAAAGAAAAGGTTTAGAAGTTTGCATTTATTTGTGCATTTGAATTAGCGCATGTTTGTACGTACCTCCAGCTCATACAAGTCTTTGCCCTGGGTAACTGGGGACAGGGCTGTTTCTCCACTAAAACAAGAGCGCATTCGGGTGATTTCTGCAGTCAGTCTGTTGTTTAACTCCTGTGGAGAAAAAGATAACATTGTGCCTCAGCCTCCTGACATTTATAAAAATGTAAAGTGAATACAGGAAATGTGTAGGCTGATGTGTGTGGATTCTGACCTGGTTGTGAGCATTTAGCTCCTGATTCTCTCTCTGACACTGCGTGAGGGCCTGCCTCTCCGCCTCCAGAGCCTGAGCCAGGTGAGCGTTCTCCAGACATTTCTGAGAGTACTGCTCCGACAACACCTCCAGCTCTCTCTGGACTGATTGAAGCTCCTCCCTAAACGGCAGAAAGAAAAAAACTGTTTCATTAAAAAAAAAAAAAAAACGTTTTTTAAATGTTTCATTTAATAAATGAAAACATTTCTCCAGCATTACTGAATTTTTCAAAGTATCTTTTCTTCACAGAGTAAGTCAGTTTTTTTGCGTAGTTTGGCCAGGGATGTGACTTATACTTGGAAGCAACTCCTGTCATTTTAAAAAAACAAATATTGCTTCAATCTGTGTTTTTCCTACTAACAACTGGTTACCCTTTAGCGATTGTTTCCCACTAACTACTAGAGGGCATTGTAGGTTTGTGAATCAGTATCAGTAAGAAGCACTACCAGCAAAAACAATCATGGAGGACAATCTGATCATTCTCCTCCTGATCTTTATATTTTTCTTATTTGCATCAAGACATAATTACTCTTGTTCCTATTCTTCCCTTCCTTGGACTAATGCAGGACAGCAAGTCATCAAACTGGGTTAAAGAAAGACTGAAGTACTGCTGAAAACGCCAGCCATTCAGACGCAGCTCCTGCAGTAGAAGGTAAAGATTGCGGTAAAAAAAACAACATTGAATGATCTCATGAACCCAGACATGGCGACATGATCACCAATGCTTTTGTAGATCTTTTTAAAATAAGTAAACCTGTGCCATACCAGACAACTTTAACTGCACCTTACTAGGGCCCCTTGGTGAGAGGGTGCTTGGACATCACTGTGAGCAATTAGGAGATGTCCTCAAAACTGCACCCTTTATTATACCCCCCCCTAACACCTCAACAAATACACGCACATACATTACACAAGGAAGGTGGGACCTCTTATCTTCAGTGTCCTACCCCATTCCTTGCGGAGGGAACCAGGCCCTCAGCAATGACGGCTGTATTTCTTGGGTGTGAACCCTCCTCTCTTATATTTTACGTCCCTCAATCATACTAACTCATATTGTAGGCGGAGCTCATCAATGTCGGAGTTCAGTCCACTCAGTTGAGAGCGTTGGGTCTTCTCTAGCTCCTCCTTGTGAGCATTCTTCATGGCTTCAATGGCTGCATTGAAAATAAAATGCAAGTCAGTATTGATTTCCGTCTAAATCGTTGTAAACATGTTGAGAGGAAACCGCATCTTTACCGGCAATGGTGGCGGCAGTCTCCTCAGCCAGCAAACGTTCTCGCTCTTCCATGAGCTTTGAAATCTCTCTCTGATGCTGCCTCTGGAGGTCTTCTATGACCTTATGATGAGTTTCTTCCATTGCAGCAAAGCCGCGCTCACAGGTAGCCTTGGGGGAAACGCGGTCAACAGTTGGTCACCTTTGCAATTTTCAGGTTTTCTTAGTGTCACCAATGTAAAAACAATTCTGTATAAAAATATCACTAGTACACATGCAAAGAGAAGCTGCGAAAGTCTAAACAAGCTAATAAAGCGGAGAGTTATTAGTAGCAGTAAAAATGCAGAAAGAAGCTTGTAGCATAAGCATTGTTTTAATGATAAACTGTTTTTATTTGGATATGGGAAATGGTATGATTTCTGATGCCCCAAAGCAACAAACAGAATGCTGCAGATAGAGAAAATTTATAGAGAAAAACTTCACTTTTATTCCAGCTATTTTTCATTTTGTTTTTTCACTTATAAATCAGAAAGTAAAGGGCTTCCAGTACACTGTCCAGACATGCAAATATAAAAATTAATTGCAATGGTTTAGTACTTTACTTTCTGGTTTATGGTTACTGTTTTTACAAAGCCCCTTCTAATAATTAATATGACCATTTAATTTATATCTTCTTCAACATAAAAGTTGAAAAGACAACATAAAAGATTTCTAATTTGCTTCATGTGCTTTCTGATCCATGAAATTCTAAAGTCTAATTTCTTAAAACAAACAAAAAGAAACAAAACAAGGCGGTCAAAGGTAAAGTATGTTTTAATAAAACATGAATGAAACACGAATTAAAAGGGCTTTTAATGTGCCAGGAACATCCTTTTAACCAAAAGCTTACTTTGAATATAATTTGGATACCACTCACAAAACTCTAAAATCATGCCATTTTCCAATTCCAAACCAAAAATCTTTGATTTTTGAGGGATTTCTCTAGGAGTCTCTACCACACTGACTGTATTTGAGGATAAATGAAAGAGCAGGAACCTTCAGACTTTCAAAGTCTCTCTGGTATTTCTCTCTCAGGCTGGTCACGTCGCCTTCCAGATGCTTGTTCTCCAGCTCGTCCCTCATGTTATTCATCTGAGTCTCCAGCTCTTGAATTCGGTCCTTCAGAACCACCATGGAGTCAACCTCAGAGATGTTTTGCACAACTTTGTCCTGCTCCTCTTCCTCCATTGGTAGTGCAGACTCATCACATGGAGGCAAGAGCGAGATCTCAGGTATTTTTTGATCCAGTTGGTACTTTTTGTCACATTGGAGGGATTCTTCGTACTGGGAATGCAACTTTTCAATCTCGTCCCTGTGGACTTGCTGAAGCTCGCACATCCTCTGTTCAAACTGCTCTTCCAGGTTTCTGAGGTGACTCTCATGACGCTCCTCCATGCTGTCCATGTCTACCAGCAGAACCTCCAGCTTTCGTTGACTCTCGGCCGCGGTGTCCATGAGGGCCAGTTCTGTCGCCACACGTCCTTGTTCTATTTTGTTTATCTCTTCTCTGTGCCTCTGCTTTAGCTCTTCGGCCTCTTTCAGGAACTGCTCCTCCCTTTTGATCACTTGCTCCTGCCACTGGGTGAGTTGGTCAATCCGTTTGCTGATTTCACTCTTCAGCGCCTCGTTCTCCTTCTCTAGAGCCACCACAGTATCTGTCAGGTTCTTCCGCTCTTCTTTCAAATGCTCCTTATACTTTTCCTGGATTGCAGTTATATTGTGCGCATGCTGCTGCACGAGTGCTTCCATGTTTTGACTGGTCTGCTTACACAAACTCAAGTCTTCTTCATGCATGGCCTGTAACCGACATGCTAAATAAGCCACTTGAGCCTGGATGAGGGCTTCTCGAATACAAAATGAGCTGCTTGCCAAACCTTGTGGAGTTTGGCAACCTAAAACGCTGTGGATCATTTTAGACAATCCCGGATGGCTTCCGGTGTTCTCGATTTCCACAGCGTATCTCTGAAGGAGCGCTGCTTGTCGTTGAAGTTCATTTACAAAGCTGTCATATGCGTTTTCAAATGACTGAACAGACTCGGCGGCACATGAAGACAATATACCAGCTAGCTGCCTGTCCACAACTTCCTCGGCCAAATCTCGGGCTTCTTCCATTTCAATTTGCTCCATGTAGGGGGCAAGTTCAGGGGGGTGAATGTCTGCTAATTTCTGCTTGCCAAACCCAAAGGTATTTTTGACTTCTTTAATAACATTTGACAGATCGGGCCTTTTAGAAGCTTCAATAATAGCTTTCAGAGCCTCTTCCCTTTGATGGAGGTTACTGTGGACTTCACTTAACTCTCTTTTGAGCATTTGGAATTTTTCTTCATAGCAAAGTTTAAGGTTTTGTATAGAATATGCTAGTTCTGCCTTGATACAGGTGTTTAACACCACTGCGGCATTAACGTCTAAATCAGCACTGCTTTCTTTGGCTTTTACATGTGTCTCAGCTTTCTCCAGCTCCTTCCAGAACGTGCTCTCCAGCATTAGCTTCCTACACAACACACTGGCATAAATTATAGCTAGAGAATTTTTGTCAGTTCTTTTAGCATAATCAATGTCTTCCCAAATCTCGACAAGAGCTTTCAGTAGGTCAGATTTTGATGTTTGAATGAGTTGGGCCATTTTGTTTAAAACGCCTGCCTCAAAAGACAAAGTTTTGGTAAAGAGCTGGAGTTCTTCTGAATCTGCACTCTCAGCAGTCTCACTCTTTGACTGTTCTAACTTGTGTTTTTCCTCTTTTTGGCCTTGTCGAATGTGCAGTGATGCACTAAACAAATCGCTCTCTATTTCTGACAACAAGTGCAAACGTGAGTCATTGGTACAATAGGAGCCACTCAGAATGCTGCTTACTTTCTCTCGGCTGTTCTCAACACAAACCAGGGCCTTGGTGAAATGCTTTACAGAAGCAATCTCACTCATTTCTACTACAGGATGCTCAGTTTTAGACATTTCTTCTATTTGGGAGGTTTCTTGAACATCAAGATTCTTTGTGAGATTCCTCAGCTTCTCCTCCGTGATGAGCAGTTTCGTTTCCAGAGCATGTATGATGGAGATAAACTTCTCCGGGTCACTAGACTGTGAGAGAGCGATATTGCAGGAAACATTTTCCTCAGCTGGTGAGCAGTCAGGATTCCCATCCTGGTTGTTTTTATGTTCTCCAGGGAGGCTGCTGGCATAGATTTCTTCAAAGTTTATGTATTTTTGGCACTGAATGCTTGAAAAACGAATCCTCGGTCTCTTGGCTTGAGACTCAATTTCCCCAGCTTTTGATGAATCTTCTAAGGTAAGCTCTGCGTTTGAGGTCGAGTGTTGGGATTTTTCCCGTTCCATGCTTAGATCCGCATAGTCCAACTGAAGACCTCTGAGGTGAAGTTCTAGCTCTGCAATGCGATCTTCTGCGACCGAAAGCTTGGCCTGCAGATCTTTTTCAGCGTCACAGGGCTCAGCCTTGTGTAAAAGACTTTCACTCATTTGACAAAAAAGTTCCTCTTTGACTTGTAACTTCTGTTCAGTTTCCTCCAAGCTGCTGCCGAGTGCACTCATTTTCACCAGTGCTTCTTTGAGGTCTTCCTCCTTGCGTTCCATCAGTCGTTCGTACATCTCCTTTGTTTGCTGGATCTCCACCTCTTTTTCTCTAAGAATCTGGCTAATTTTCTGAAATTCTTCAGTGGCCCTCTCGTATGAGTGTTCCAGGTTACAATAATCAGCTTCTTCGGTTTCCAGACGGTTGCGAAGTTTGTTCACCTCACGGTCTGCTTCTGTGATCTGGTTGAGAAGCTCCTGACACCGGCAGGTGAGATGACCTCTTTCTTCTTCGAGCCGTCTCACGCTTTCCCTCAGTGACTCAACCATGTCTGTTTTTTGGGCCAGTTCTTCTTGCAACTTTATCATTTCCTCTTCAAACTCCTTACTAACAGAGGCCCGCCTCCCCCTCAGCAAGGCCTCAACCTGTTGCTCTGCCTCCAACAGCCTGTCCTCTGCATCTTTATGTGCACGTTCAGCATCAGCTAACCTTCTACACAAACTTTGTCTTTCCCTCTCATAACTCTCTTGCATGCTTTGCTGTTCCTTTTTGAGGCGCTCCTCCTTCAGGATTTGGCCCTCTTCAGTAGCAACTAACCGAGCAGTAACCTCTTGCAGCCTCTCCTGCAACCTCTGTACCTCTCTCATGTGGTCTCGTTGCAGGGCCTGCTGATGCTCTAGGTGCCTGAGAGCTTGGTTTCTCTCCAAAAGGCTGGCTTCTACTTCCCGGAGTCTATCTTCACTGTCCTTTAGCTGAGCTCTTAGGGTGGCTTCATTACGACAGTATTCCACTTCTTGTTCTTTGGAGCGCTCCTGCTCCAACTTGAGCTCATTTCGCATTCGGGCTACAGCCTGTTCACCAACTAAAATTTCCGCCATGGCAGAAGTAAGTTTTGCCTGAAGAGCTTGAACGTCTGCCTCGTGGCGGTTTACGGCGTCCTGAGCTTCGGTGTAGCTTCTCTTCAAGGTCCGTATTTGCTGCTGAGCAAGGTCCTGCTTGAGCTTTTGGGACTCCAGTTCACTCTGTAAGTCTTCATTGAGCTTGTGTAAGTGCTGCCATGGCACTCTACGAGGTGAAGAGGAGGGAGGCGATGCACTCTTGAAAAAGATTGATGAGACAGTTTCATTAATAAGAATCACTTTGCTTTTGCTACTAACGGAGGATCACATCTCAGAGGTTTATCAGGGAAATTGGGTTTAGACCTTCTCTGTGTTTTGTCACAAGCCTTTACTGTGCTTTTTGGTGGACATTTGGATAGATTGAATTACCCTTGATCGCAAATAAAAATAAATGAAACTTTAATTACACGCCTTTTTTCAATTTGTTAAAAAAATACAGTAAAATATTTGTAATGATTAAAAAAATGTTTTTTTTTGGTTGTCTTTGACATCTTTTAAGTAACAGTTTGGATTTTACAAAAGCATGCAGAAATCAAGCTGGTAGAGCACACACAAACAGGAAGAAAAAGCACAGTGCAAGGTTCAGCCATCTTACCTTAAACAAATCAAATAAAGTCAGGGTTTGTTCCCAGGAGATGTGAAACTCCGTCAAAACAAGTTAGTGAAAACTCATGCTAAGAACACCACAAACATGCATTTCAGCTTGAAAAATGAGCACCCACGCCTTATTAGTAAGAACGCTTTTAAAAATTATTGTAGCCACATAAAAAAAAATGCTTTTAGTTAACAAGTTGTCTTTTGGCAACCCTGAAATGGAACTTTATTCTGATTTAATGTAATATTCCTTTAAAGGTGTATAATAAATGGTTTGTATGTGGTACCTGCAGTACATAACCCTCTCTGGCACTTTGTTCTCTCCCTAAAGCATCTTCCAGCTGCTCTTTTAAGAAGTTGTTCTGCTCCTGTAGCTGCTCCAGCTCCTTTTGCTTTTGTCCCAACTGAAAATAAAAACAAAAACACAGTTTCTGGTCAACGAATACATCAGCTTTACAATTACATTTACATTGCTTTCCATTTCATAAACTGCAAACATTCAAATCAGGGATGCCACATTTATAGCTTACACCAAATCATATGTTTTACATCGTGCTGTCATGCTATTCCTTTTTTTTGTGCGATTAATTAATCGTGACCTGCAATTAATCGAATTAATCGATTTGAATCCAAATGATTTTTAACCTAATGATTGCTGGTAAAAGCATAATTTTTTAGGTATTTTATTTAAATGCGTGACATTGTTACACAGCTAAAGTTTAAAATAAGTCTAAAAAGTTGGCTGTGACTTTTCTTTTAAATTATAAAACACTTACAAACTTTACTTTGACACCACCAAGGGATAATTTTTTTTTTACTTGAACAATTAATAATAATGATAATAATTAAAAAAAACTATCAGGTCCAGAGGGCTCTACTTTACCACATCAATAAACAGTAGGAACACTTTTCTGAGCAAACCAAAAATATTAAACACAAACTTCTTATTAATACCATAATTTAAATGCTGATATACCTTCTTTCACAGTTTATCACAACAGCAAGACAGTAGAAAAGACAGGAGAGTGATTTTATAGTTTCCTTTAACCTATTCAGGTGAATTTGAATATAAAAAATCAGAAAAGAAAAAGAAAAGAGACTCTAAGAAGGAAGAAATGAAACAGCGGAGTAATTGAACAATTTAGACTTTGGACTTTTTTAAATAAAACTTTTGCTTCATCATCTGGACCAAAGCAATCGCTAAGAGGTTAACTTTCCCTCTGAAATGATGTGCTAACTTCTCGCAATGATTACTTTTCTCAAAAAGGAGCTAGAACAGAGAGCAATCGGTGTGCACTATGAGCTGAAGCTGTTACCATAACAATGTGGCACACCGTATTTAAAAAAGTCAGCTTTTATGAAAAAAAAGTTAAGTTTAAAAATATAACAGGAGTGAAAGTCTAATAAACAATTTAATATTTATATTTCTCTTAAATAACCATTATATTAGCGGGAAAATTCTCCTCCAGGTGCGTACTAACACAGAAATAACCACCAGAAGCAAAAATTAGATTATTGCACTTAAAAAAAAAACGCTAAAATGTCTGCAATTAATTAGTCTTGATTAACGCAATTATTTGACATCCTTAGTTTTACCTTTAAACTTAATGGTGAGGAAAGTGAATCGTGCGTACACATGTTTATTTTGAAAGTGCAATTATTTTTTGTAATTATTATGCTAAATTTAAGAAGGATTTAGTATTTATTGTTGCTGAAATTGCCAAAATGTTTCTTGGTTGCACAGACCAGAGGAAGGTTAAGGTTAGGTTAAATATGTGCATCCAATGCAGCAATGTGCAAATATAAATTTCCATCAGTTTTTATGAAATATACAGAGTCATACTAAATTTATTTTTTGCCTCGTGTCAAAGAAAGTAAGGCAAGCATCAAAAACTCAAATGTTCAAGGGCTTGTATTGTGGGAATTATAGGGTTTGTTCTTTAAATGTAGCCAAGAGGGGAGCCAAGCCAGGGTGACCTATAAGAGTGGAGGTAGAAGCACACAGATTACACCTTGTGTAGAAGATGTAAACTGAAAGAGATCAGTGATTGCAAAGTAGTGGTAGGTGAGAGTGTTTCCAGACAGCATAGGTGGGTGGTATGTAGGATGACTCACTCTGGTGATAAAGAAGATGAAGAATGAAAGGGCAAAGGCAGAGAAGAGGACAAACTGGTGGAAGCTGAAAAAGGAAGAATGTTGCATGACTTAAGAACAGTTGAAACAGGCTCTGGGTGGTCAGGAAGTACTCTCAGACGATTGAATAACTGCAGCTAATGTGATCATGGAGACAGGTAGGAGTGTTCTTGATGTGAAAGCTGATGAGGAGACTTAGTGGTGGAATGAGGAGGTGCAGGAGTGCATAGGGGTAAGAGGCTAGCTAAGAAGTGGGACACTAAAGCCTCGTTTCCACTGAGCAGTCCGTTTCAGTATGGTCTGATACGGTCCAGTTAATTCTGGTGAGCGTTTCCACTCAGTTAAGCCTCACTTCCCCTGAGCGCTTTGTTTTCACTGCGCATGCATGGTGTAGACCGTTAGCATGTTTGTGTCATTGTAGTGAGACAACTAGAAATGCAACAACAATAGGTCATCCAGCACCTCAACTTTTTATTTCTTTACTTCTGGTACATTGTGTATAACAGGAATTCAATGTTATTTAAAAGATAATTACAGGCGGCTAAGAGGAATACCGCTGCAAAAGAAAAAAAAACTTTATCTTATGAGCGCTATATTGGTGCTTTCTACAAGTCATCATCACTTTCTGCCAATTAATGGGTGGCTACAGTGGCTCCACCCCAACCGTCTCGTTCCACTTTTTTATGAACCTACAACTGACGGTGCCCCCCCCAAAGAAATGATTCGGTACTAATGAAAGGCCCATTTTACAATGGAAATGCTCAAAATACCAGACCGTTCCATACCAGACCACTCAGTGGACACGAGGATTGAGAGGACTGAGGAGAGTAGACAGGAGTACAGGGCAATGCAGCGTAAGGTGAAAGGAGAGATGTCAAATGCCAAACAAGGGGCTTCTGATGACTTGCATGCTAGGTACAGTAGTAAAGATATTCAAGTAAAGATTATAAGATTAGGATTATAAAGATTACTATACAATAAAAGCGAGCTGATAAAGCTTATGGACTGTTGAGCTTTCTGACAAACAGATCATGAATTTTTTTACAGTGCCCTTGTGGAATTTTTCTGAGGTTTCAGTGAGAAAGGACAAAAAACTTAAAAACATTGTTCAGAAGATTTAGTAAAATAAAATAAATGCATGCAGTAGTACTGCATGTTTTTACTTTGCACAATGTTTCTAGCTTTACAACAACTTCCAGTTGGGACTGTTTGTAGATAGGCACAAACTATATTACATTATGTTTCTAGAGTTGCAACAATTACAGTTTCTGTTATTCTGGCTGAGTAGGATATGTTTATACCGACTGTGGCATTTTATATCTTTGCTGGGAGCAGCAAGGTAGATTCTAGCAGCTGACACATAAGACAGAATAAGAAAGAATGTTTTCTAAGCATGAGTGTGTTTAATAAGCATTGTCCCAAAAAACAAGTTTGTTTGTCTTTTCTGTGTCTGCATGCTAATTTGTCCATTTTACAGGTATATAAGAACTTAAAAAGTACATATGAGTTGTATAAAAGCACATAAGAACTAAAATTCTACTACACCCTCTGCTGGCAATATGTTGCGTGAACTACTTTATTAAGGAAACAGAAATATTTGGAGATTTGTTAAAGTTCTTTGAAACTTTAAAAAAAACAGACAATTTTTTTTAATTAATGAGGAGTTTGTATTGTTGATGTTCCACCACAAATAACACATTTTTGACTTGAAAACAAACCCAAAAAAGAGATATTGATATAATGAAAAAACGCCTTTAGCTCTTAATGCATGTCAAATTATAGTACATAATAAATACGACTGTTAAATACGTCCTAAATGTTCGATGATGTTGTGTAAACATACCTCCTTGTCCAGCAGCGCGGCGAGCTCATGAGCAGGGAGTCGCTCTGAGTTTCTGAATGTCGTGGTGATAGGAACTTGCTTGGCTTCTCTTAAGGGTGTTGTTTCCACCTGATGCCATCGCTGTTCGATTTCTTCTTGCATGTTTGACGTTACGCTGCTTCTTTTATCTTCAAAAGGAACATTTGGGTGATCGAGCTCCATCTTCCCTTGTTCCTGACCATCAGATGATGATGGAGGTCCTTTCAGTGTTGAAACTATAGTATTTCCTCCACTTCTCGTGTTATCCTTTTCCATTTCTTGTTTCATTGAAGGTGGATGAACTGATACAGAGGAGGTTTGCATGGATGAGGAGGAGACCGGAGAGGACACCAGTGAGGATGCAGATGAAGAGGGGGAGCAGAAAGAGGAGGCCGTGGAGCAGGAGGAGCTGAAGTCCACCGTGTCTGCTCGTTCTTTTGGGGGCTTCTCCTTCTGTTCCATCTTGAATTCGGACCAGTCAAAGGTTTTAGAGCGGCCCTCTCGTCTGCGCTCACGCACTCTGCTCTTGCGTGGCTCCGAGACGGGAGCGGCGTTGTTGTGGTCTTGTTCCTGTCTGGGTCCATCAGACATGGACACTTCAGGACGGGGGCTCGGTTCAGGCGTGCTCTGAGGGCACGGCTCCAAAGTCACATTGCCTTTCATCTTCTCATCAGGGAAGGATCTGAACAAACACAAAAAAATATTTTTAAAATATAGCAAATTTTATTTTGCCATTTTATGTGATTATATTAAAATTAAATCCCATAAAGCGGTGCCAAGAAAAAAAAGCTACTACATTAAGAGAAGAAAAGCTTCAGTTAATTGTGCATTCAGCGTTTCTGCAGGACCAAAGTTAGATTTAGGGTATATTATTAATTCTTTAGAGGAATGTTACTTAATTGATTCATGATTTAAAGAAGTGAACTGAAGGAGTAGAATTACAAATCGAAATGTGTCTATTCAGTATAGCCTTTGACTGACTGAAAACAAACAATAAAAATAAAATAAGTCTACATAAAAAAAACAAAAAACTGAACACTATGAATTTTCACCAATCTCTTGTTTTCAAACCAATTAAGCTGCCTTCACAAACAGTAAGTGTAATAGTAAGTCTAGCTACAGTTTTTTTTTTAAATGGCTAATAAAAATCCACTCATTACTGTTTGTTGAATTAAGGCGTTTTAGCCTGTTAAAAAAAAAAAAAAAAAAGGAATGAGTTGCTTTGAGACATTTTAAGACTCAATTAAAAGCATTTGTACTGATAATAAACCAAAAATTGAGCAATAAGCCACTAGTATGTTTGATTAAAAGCTTTGAAGAGGATTATTTTAAGTGACAGATGCGTGTTCCACAGCCAGACCAATAATGAACCAAATAGGCTTTTAAAAAATATTATCTAATGACAGAAAATATGTAAAAAAAAAAAAAAAAAAAAATCCTCCATGAAAAAGCAATAATAAAATCTTATGACCTGCAGATACCCTGATTAAAGAGCATACAGTAATAAACATTAATGGAATAAATCCACATCAAAGCATCAATACCAAAACATTTAATAAGGCAGACATTGAGACTGAAAGCAGCTTTGGTGGCCTGATTGCAGATGTTAAGCTTCTACGCTAAAGCGATTTGTACAAATAGAACAGTAAATGCTTCTCATGCAAACCCCATAAAAGCAGCGTAACCCAATGCAGGCTTACAAAAAGTACATGTGGCATTTACACAGCATCATGTGTGATGCAATCTGCTGGAAAAACACAGGAATTTATGGAAAAAGTCTTTGGACATCTTGAGGAGAACTTTCCAGACAATGATGGAAGGAAGAGACCTTTTCACCTTAGTGTTATCCATCTATCCCAAAGGTAACTATGTCACTATTTCCAAAGCCTACTGCGTGAACATTACATTACACTGACGATTAGTGTTGGTCTGCAGTGTTGGACAGATTATCATGGTATGCTGATGCGTGCCTCTAAAGTGGCAAAACTGACAGGGAGACATTACTCAACCACATGACATATGGCAGTGCGACAAACACGCCGGGGCTGACATTGCTTAGCAATTACATCACTGTTCAGGAGCGAAATTCAACACACAAGCACTCCAACCTTGGCTTCAGAACGGATAGTTTCAGAGAGATGTTTTTCCTGGAAGCAAGTTGAAAATACCAGTTGAGGTGGAAGAGAGGAAGGATAGAGGGTGAGGAGGAGACAGGAATTTAAATAAATAAAGTGAGAAAAAGCATCTGGTATATCTGTTAGTGTTAAGCCTGGCCTGGCATTACCGGGTGACATCAGGGGCAATAGTGGGTCGCACATTCTTCATGATGGCCTGAATCCAGTTGCGACGGATGCCAGAGGTCATGGCTGACAGGGTGCACGCGCCCTCCTTGCACTGAAAACAAACAGGTATTTCTTTTTTATGATGGGCAGGTTGATTGATAGGTTTTGCTCAAAAATAGATTCCAACTTTAGAAAATAAGTCACTAACTTTCTTTGTTCCTAAGAACACTGAAAAATAGTGCAAACTGACAGAATGAGCCTATGAAATACATTTATTAAAGACTCATTTTTTTTTTTTATTTTAAATTAATCTACCCTTTTAAGTTAAAAAAAAAAAAGAACTGGTTGGACACTTAAACAATTGTGTACAAATTACTAAGATAAATACTTAAACGCTGCAAAAGCATCATGAAAAATAAAATAATTAAATTTCATTACTAAATAGCAAAGATATTGAAGGTCTTTTCAATGAATTATGTAAAGATGTTCATATTTATTCATTCACTATCATATTAACTGAAGCTTCAGGTGTTTTAAAAAGGCCATACTATGAGTAATCAACTTTTTGAGCTTTCAAGTGTATTTTACCGTTTGTTCCTCATTATCAACAACCTCAAAGAGGTATTTAGATCTATTCACACATTTCTGAGTAGTCCTGTGAAAATCTTTGCAATATGCAGCAGAACCTCCGCTACCCATGAAAACGAGTGGGTTCCTGTAGATTGAGGACAGCCCCTTTCAGCAAGAGAGTCTGTACTGCCAGCACCGCCCCAGGGTAACACACACTTTCTCTGGGGAGCTAGCGGTGATCTGTAAAACGCTTTCATTTTATACGCCCAATATGTACATCCATCTTTGCAAAAAGTCCGGATGTTGTTTGTTTGCATGTGGAGAGACACGCAGGCACGCTGAGGCTGGCTGTGTAATGACGTCATGGAATGGGCGGGACTGACATGGAACGAAAGGCGGTGCCTCAGATTGAGTCGTTTTCCTACCCGGTATGAAGAGTCCACAAAAATGACATACGACAATGACAATTTCATAAATAATTAATTATTTTGTGTTCCAAAGGTAATATATGATCTTATACATAGATATAGTTTACTCTGAAAGGCTTGAGAAAAATCATGGTATGGCCCCTTTGAAGCAAAATTAAAATATTTGGAAAAAACCTCAACACAGTAACCTCTAGTGGAGAAAAAACACCAAATTCAATGATTTGTTTGAACAAAAGTTGTAAAAATCTAGAGACTTTTTAATAGTTGTTATTAAAAAAAAGAAAATATTCTTCTGCATAGCAGCAAACGTTAATGAGAACGGCCTGTTTTAGCTGCTCTCTAACGATGGTGCAGAGAGACAAGATATAAATACCATTCAGTTTTGACACCAAACCCGTGTTGTTCTCATCCAAACAGACAACGATCCTCCTGACTAATCTATTTCTGATGTCCTGCAGAAGTTTTAGGCATGTGACAAAGAGCGCAGTCTCTTTTTCTTTAGAAGCAACATCCGTTACAAGAGCACATCTTCAAAATGTGCTATCAAACCAGCTAATAGCCTTTTCTGGCTTTCAAATCAGTTTTGTGATCATATAAATATAAGATCAGATAACCATTACATGAGGGGTTAAATAAAATTGATAAAAATGCAAACGTTTTTACAGTTTGCTCTTTTAAGTCACATTTTGCAAAAGATTATTCACTGAAGTTGTGGTTTTTGTTTTTCTAAACTATCTGCAGATGTTTGTTCTACTGCTGGTGAAGTTTTCACAAATGAAACATATTCAAACTTGTCTTTTTGGTTTTTCTGACAGTGCACATCAAATTTACCCCTCAGCCAAACAATGTACTATTCAAAAACGTACAAAAAACCCACAAACTGTATCTTAGTCCAGCATGAATTTGCAAAACCTTAGTGAAAAAACCAAACACAGCACAAGAACAAAAGTGGAAAGATAAAAGGATGAGAAATGTGACAACTAGAGATTAACTTTGTTAAATTGGGAAGTAGAAAGTTACCAAATGGTTATACCAAGAACTGAAACGAAACATTTAAACATAAAAATGTTTATGGTTTCAACAGAAACGAGAAAAAAAAAAAAACTACTTGATATTACAGCAAAATATGTTGTTGCCCATTTTGGTCCACGTTTTTCAAACAAATAACACCTGTTGTTCTTCTGAGGTTGCATTGAACATTTCTGAAATTTACTGAAGAACAAAGGAGAAATTAATTTATCAATAAATAGTTCAATTTGACCCAACAGGTGCCAAAAAAAGTTGAATTAATATCAAACAAAAGCTAATTTGTCACCAGTATTTTCTAAAATGTTCAAAAGTCAAAACTATTTTTAAAAAAAGCTGCATTTTTAGAAGCACCCCAGCTAAATTCTGCATTTAGAGCCTTTGATTATCAGAAGTTAAACATGCTGATCAAGATAAAAGCTGCGCAGTTTTCGGGAGACAAAAACGGCTGGCAACAACTGCAACAGATTTAGCCTGCGATGCTGTCATACAGGGAGATGACAAGTGGAGTGATATCCTTCATGTTAGGGCAAAGAATGGCTTCAGAGAGTGAAATGACAAAGCTTGATACCTTTAGTCAAACCACAAGAGGTCTATTGTTCATAAAGCCATCAGAGCCAAAAAGATGCAAATAATCTTTTAAAAAAGTCAACAGAACAAAAGAATAATTAAAGCCGCAAGCGGCGTTGGATGGCCCGCAGGCGCTACCCGACCTCGCTGGCCACCTCTACGCACCACCGCCGCCCTCCCCGCCCGCCTCTACACGCTACTGCACCCTCTACACGCCACTGCAGCCTCCCCACCCACCTATATGCACCACTGCTGCTCTACCCTCCCAGCTCTGAGACACACCCCCCCCCCCCCCCCTTCGCACACACACACACACACACACACACACACTCCGCCCCCATGGCCCACCATTGACCCTATCACACTTGTTAAGCAGCCACAGTGCACACCTGACCCCCACCTTTCTCATTCTGTAAGGCTAGTCTGAGCTGTATATGACAAATGGATGAAAAAAGCACTTTTTTTCAAAATGGCGGCTTTTCAGTTGGTTTAATCGCCATAGCAACCATTTTAGGTTTTGATCCCCCCGTGACACCGAACAGATAGACGTCCGTTTCAGACAAATCGGAAAACGTTAACCCTTAAAACCCCTTAGCAACGAAGGTTATTCGCTAGCCACGCCCACATTTTTAATATATTCGTATCCGGTTCTATTATATCATGTCCAGTTCTGGTCTGGGCTCAACATATTGAATTTTCACAAGAATCCACCAAAAATTGGCCGAGTATAAAGACTGCGCCACTTTTGCAAGGTTGTCACGCGCACGCCATTTAAAATCTACAACTTCTAATTCCAACATTTTGTTCGCAATTGCTTCCTCTTGATGCCCAAGTAGTTACAAGACGATCGATAAAAATTCCAAGGACGAGTTTTCGTTTGAAGCTAGTGCTAAACTAGCTTTTTTTTGTAAATTCAAGATGGCGGCCCCTTCCGAAGGTCAAAGGTCAACGAAACTCTACATGTCAGCGTAGACTTGCGCTAGCACCCTTTGGACGAAATTTCGTTAAGATCGCCAAAACAAAAGGTCACTTTTGATGTAGTTGAAAATCGCCAATCGTCAGATTTTGAAACAAAATGGCCGCCAAGGAGTGAGTCGGGTGGTCATCGCGTAATAATTTTAAATCTTCGTTTGGATATCCCCGATAAAGTTGCGTAGGTTTCGTTCGTCAATTCTAAAAAAAAAATTCCGAAAAAATCGTTTTTCGCCGAGTCGGCGCTTTTTTTTGCGTCGGTTTTTCGCTTCCCCTGGCCTCAATTTTTACATTATAGTTTCAAAAGTTACATTGCCACGTTCAGCCTGGCGTACCGCACGCGTGGATATGCGTTTTGTGATATTTCGCTAAAACATGCTCAAGCTAGCTAAAACCGTGGCGGTTGCGAGCTCGCCACGCGCACGCCATTCAAATTCTACAACTTCTAATTCCAACATTTTGTCCACAGTTCCCAGCCTTTGATGCTCGTGAAGTTACAAGATGATTGCTGAAAATCCCTAGGACGAGTTTTCGTTTGTAGCTTGTACTAAACGTGCTTTTTTGAAAAATTCAAGATGGCGGCCAGTTCCCAAGGTCAAAGGTCAATGAAACTTCTGTGGTGATTGTAGACTCCGGCTAGAGGGATGTGTGTGAAGTTTCGTAAAAATCGGAACAACCAAAGTGTCGGTTTCCCATATTGTGGAAAAACGTGAAAATCGCCAAATCTCGCACTTCGCCACAAAATGGCCGCCAAGGCGTGGGTCGTGCGGCCCCCCCATAATGATTTCAAAAGCTCTCCTGGATACCCCCGACGCGTGTGTTTTGGTCTCATGTGCGAATTTCAAAATTTTTTTTTTTTGCTCCTTAAACAAATTTCGGCCCATTCATTTTTTTCGCGGTATCGCACGCCGTGATGTCATCGTTTTGGGGGGGGGTTCGTTCACTTTAAAAAAAATTATTTTACAATTTTCCCCAGGTTTGTGGAAATTTTGGTGAGTTTTCGGGTATGTTCAGGGGGTCAAATTTAGGCAAACAGGTGTCGTTAGAAAAAAGAAGAATAATTAAAGCCGCAAGCGGCGTTGGATGGCCCGCAGGCGCTACCCGACCTCGCTGGCCACCTCTACGCACCACCGCCGCCCTCCCCGCCCGCCTCTACACGCTACTGCACCCCTAACGCAACTTCAGCCTCCCCACCCACCTCTATGCACCTCTGCCCCCCCCGCCCAGCTATTAGGACCCCCCCCCCCCCCCCCCACACACACACACACACACACACACACACAGCCCCCATAGCCCACCATTGACCCTATCACCTTGTTAAGCAGCCACAGTGCACACCTGACCCCCACCTTTCTCATTCTGTAAGCTGGTCTGAGCAGTATATGACAAAATGAAAAAAGCACTTTTTTCAAAATGGCGGCTTTTCTGTTGGTTTAATCGCCATAGCAACCATTTTATGTTTTGATCGCCTCATGATACCGAACAGATAGACGTCAGTTTCAGAAAAATCGGAAAACGTTGACCCTTAAAACCCCTTAGCAACGAAGGTTATTAGCTAGCCACGCCCACATTTTTATTATCTTCGTATCCGCTCCTATTATATCATGTGCAGTTCTGGTGTGGGATCGACATATTGAATTTTCACAAGAATCCGTTAAGAATTGGCCGAGTATAAAGACTGCGCTAGTTTTGCGAGCTTGCTACGCGCACACCGTTTAAGATAGAGAAACAGTTTTGGTACCAAAATTTCACAAATTTCCCCTGGATGATGCTATTAAAGTTTGAAGACGATCGGAAAAAAAAACCCTTGGGCTGAATTTTTGATTTTTAGCGGAGTAAAATGGACTTTTTTTCAAATCAAGATGGCGGCCATTTCCCATGGTCAAAATTCGACGAAACTTCACGGGTCATTGTAGACTTGCGCTAGCTGCATCTGTGTAAAATTTCGTTAAAATCGTGACGACAAAAGGTCCGTTTTCAGTTATGTAAATATCGTGAAATCTCCGATTTTGAAACAAAATGGCCGCCAAACCGTTGGTCGCGTGGCAATCACGTAATAATTTCAAAACTTCCTTTTGCTATCACGAACAAAGTTACGTTGGTATCGTTTGTTAATTCTCAAAAAAAAAATCCGAAAAAATCGTTTTTTGCCGAGTCGGCGCTTTTTTTGGCGTCGGTTTTTCGCTTCCCCTGGCCTCAATTTTAACTTTAGAGTTTCAAATGTTACATTGCCACGTTCAGCTTGGCGTACCGCACGCGTGGATATGCGTTTCGTGATATTTCGCTAAAACATGCGAAAGCTAGCTAAAACCGTGGCGGTTGCGAGCTCGCCACGCGCACGCCATTCAAATTCTACAACTTCTAATTCCAACATTTTGTCCACAGTTCCCGGCCATTGATGCTCGTGAAGTTACAAGACGATTGATGAAAATCCCTAGGACGAGTTTTCGTTTGTAGCTTGTACTAAACGTGCTTTTTTTGAAAAATTCAAGATGGCGGCCTTTTCCCGAGGTCAAAGGTCGATGAAACTTCTGTGGTGATTGTAGACTCCGGCTAGCGGGATGTGTGTGAAGTTTCGTAAAAATCGGATGAACCAAAGTGTCGGTTTCCCATTTTGTCAAAAAACGCGAAAATCGCCAAATCTCGCACTTCGCCACAAAATGGCCGCCAAGGCTTGGGTCGTGCGGCCCCCCCATAATGATTTCAAAAGTTCTCCTGGATACCCCCAACACGTGTGTTTTGGTTTCGTGTGCGTATTTAAAAATTTTTTTTTTTGGCCCCATAAGCGATTTTCGGCCCATTCATTTTTTTTACGGTATCGCACGCCGTGATGTCATCGTCATGGGGGGGGTTTCGTGCACTATGTCGAAAATTCATTTCACATTTTCCCCAGGTATGTGGAAATTTTGGTGAGTTTTCGGGTATGTGGCGGGGGTGAAAAATTGGCTCGAACTTGCAGAAAGAAAGAAGAATAATAATTAAAGCCGCAAGCGGCGTTGGATGGCCCGCAGGCGCTACCCGTCGCCCTATCCCTGGCCTCCTCGCACCTCCGCCGCCCTAGCCCTGGCCTCTTCACGCCTCCGCCGCCCTTGCCGCCCTCCTCTACGCACCACTCTTGCCCCTACCGCCCACCTATGAGCCCCCTCCCACCGCCCCCAAAGTGCACGATTGACCCTATCACACTTTTAGCCCAAAAAACCCCATTATAAGCCAAATTAGCGAAAAAAGTTAGCATATTGCTAAAACGTTAGCTTAACTCAGAATTAGCCCAAAAAACCCCACTATTAGCCAAATTAGCGAAAAATGTTAGCATACTGCAAAAACGTTAGCTTAACTCAGAATTAGCCCAAAAACCCCCTTTTATTAGCCAAATTAGCGAAAAAAGTTAGCATATTGCTAAAACGTTAGCTTAACTCAGAATTAGCCCAAAAAACCCCATTATAAGCCAAATTAGCGAAAAAAGTTAGCATATTGCTAAAACGTTAGCTTAACTCAGAATTAGCCCAAAAAACCCCATTATAAGCCAAATTAGCTAAAAAAGTTAGCATACTGCTAAAACGTTAGCTTAACTCAGAATTAGCCCAAAAAGCCCCTTTTATTAGCCAAATTAGCAAAAAAAGTTAGCATATTGCTAAAACGTTAGCTTAACTCAGAATTAGCCCAAAAAACCCCATTATTAGCCAAATTAGCGAAAAAAGTTAGCATATTGCTAAAACGTTAGCTTAACTCAGAATTAGCCCAAAAAACCCCATTATTAGCCAAATTAGCTAAAAAAGTTAGCATATTGCTAAAACGTTAGCTTAACTCAGAATTAGCCCAAAAAACCCCATTATTAGCCAAATTAGCTAAAAAAGTTAGCATATTGCTAAAACGTTAGCTTAACTCAGAATTAGCCCAAAAAACCCCATTATAAGCCAAATTAGCTAAAAAAGTTAGCATATTGCTAAAACGTTAGCTTAACTCAGAATTAGCCCAAAAAACCCCATTATAAGTCAATGTAGTGGAAAAAGTTAGCATGTTGCTAATACATTGCCTTAACCCAGAAACTGCCCTTAAAGAACCCCATTATGCTCTATATAAGAAATTAATGGGAAAAAAAAGCACTTTTTTCAAAATGGCGGCTTTTCTGTTGGTTTAATCGCCATAGCAACCATTTTAGGTTTTGATCGCCCCGTGACACCGAACAGATAGACGTCCGTTTCAGACAAATCGGAAAACGTTAACCCTTAAAACCCCTTAGCAACAAAGGTTATTCGCTAGCCACGCCCACATTTTTAATATATTCGTATCCGGTTCTATTATATCATGTCCAGTTCTGGTCTGGGCTCAACATATTGAATTTTCACAAGAATCCATCAAAAATTGGCCGAGTATAATGACTGCGCCACTTTTGCAAGGTTGTCACGCGCACGCCATTTAAAATCTACAACTTCTAATTCCAACATTTTGTTCGCAATTGCTTCCTCTTGCTGCCCAAGTAGTTACAAGACGATCGATAAAAATTCCAAGGACGAGTTTTCGTTTGAAGCTAGTGCTAAACTAGCTTTTTTTTGTAAATTCAAGATGGCGGCCCCTTCCGAAGGTCAAAGGTCAACAAAACTCTACATGTCAGTGTAGACTTGCGCTAGCACCCTTTGGACGAAATTTCGTTAAGATCGCCAAAACAAAAGGTCACTTTTGATGTAATTGAAAATCGCCAATTGTCAGATTTTGAAACAAAATGGCCGCCAAGGAGTGAGTCGGGTGGTCATCGCGTAATAATTTTAAATCTTCGTTTGGATATCCCCGATAAAGTTCCGTAGGTTTCGTTCGTCAATTCTAAAAAAAAAATTCCGAATTTTTTTTTTTTCGCCGAGTCAGCGCTTTTTTTTGCGTCGGTTTTTCGCTTCCCCTGGCCTCAATTTTTACATTACAGTTTCAAATGTTACATTGCCACGTTCAGCTTGGCGTACCGCACGCGTGGATATGCGTTTCGTGATATTTCGCTAAAACATGCGCAAGCTAGCTAAAACCGTGGCGGTTGCGAGCTCGCCACGCGCACGCCATTCAAATTCTACAACTTCTAATTCCAACATTTTGTCCACAGTTCCCGGCCATTGATGCTCGTGAAGTTACAAGATGATTGATGAAAATCCCTAGGACGAGTTTTCGTTTGTAGCTTGTACTAAACGTGCTTTTTTTGAAAAATTCAAGATGGCGGCCAGTTCCCGAGGTCAAAGGTCGATGAAACTTCTGTGGTGATTGTAGACTCCGGCTGGCGGGATGTGTGTGAAGTTTCGTAAAAATCGGAAGAACCAAAGTGTCGGTTTCCCATTCTGCGGAAAAACGTGAAAATCGCCAAATCTCGCACTTCGCCACAAAATGGCCGCCAAGGCGTGGGTCGTGCGGCCCCCCCATAATGATTTCAAAAGCTCTCCTGGATACCCCCGACACGTGTGTTTTGGTTTCGTGTGCGTATTTCAAAATTTTTTTTTTTGGCCCCATAAGCGATTTTCGGCCCATTCATTTTTTTTACGGGATCGCACGCCGTGATGTCATCGTCGTGGGGGGGTTTCGTGCACTATGTCGAAAATTCATTTCACATTTTCCCCAGGTATGTGGAAATTTTGGTGAGTTTTCGGGTATGTGGCGGGGGTGAAAAATTGGCTCAAACTTGCAGAAAGAAAGAAGAATAATAATAATAAACAAAGCAAAAACAATATAGAAGTTTTTGCGTCTAGGATTAAGTGTGTCCTTTTGTGTATCTTGTCTTGTACTACACACTGGTCAGGTCTGTTAAAGCTTAGGCCCTTGGATTGAGGCCTTTTAAAGGGCTTTTTTGTTTTTTGGGTTAAAGCAAAAACAATATGGTCCTTGCAGACAGGACCCTGCTGCTGCGGGCCATAATTAAAGCCGCAAGCGGCGTTGGATGGCCCGCAGGCGCTACCCGACCTCGCTGGCCACCTCTACGCACCACCGCCGCCCTCCCCGCCCGCCTCTACACGCTACTGCACCCCCTACACGCAACTTCAGCCTCCCCACCCACCTCTATGCACCTCTGCCGCCCCCCCCGCCCAGCTATGAGGACCCCCCCCCCACACACACACACACACACAGCCCCCATAGCCCACCATTGACCCTATCACCCTTGTTAAGCAGCCACAGTGCACACCTGACCCCCACCTTTCTCATTCTGTGAGGTTGGTCTGAGCAGTATATGACAAATGCATGAAAAAAGCACTTTTTTTCAAAATGGCGGCTTTTCTGTTGGTTTAATCGCCATAGCAACCATTTTATGTTTTGATCGCCTCATGATACCGAACAGATAGACGTCAGTTTCAGAAAAATCGGAAAACGTTGACCCTTAAAACCCCTTAGCAACGAAGGTTATTAGCTAGCCACGCCCACATTTTTATTATCTTCGTATCCGCTCCTATTATATCATGTGCAGTTCTGGTGTGGGATCGACATATTGAATTTTCACAAGAATCCGTTAAGAATTGGCCGAGTATAAAGACTGCGCTAGTTTTGCGAGCTTGCTACGCGCACACCGTTTAAGATAGAGAAACAGTTTTGGTACCAAAATTTCACAAATTTCCTCTGGACGATTCTATTAAAGTTTGAAGGCGATCGGAAAAAAAAAACCCTGGGCTGAATTTTTGATTTACATCGGAGTAAAACGGACTTTTTTTCAAATCAAAATGGCGGCCTTTTCCCATGGTCAAAATTCACCGAAACTTCACAGGTCATCGTAGACTTGCGCTAGCTGCATGTGTGTAAATTTTCGTCAAAATCGTGACGACAAAAGGTCCGATTTCAGTTACGTAAATATCGCGAAATCTCCGATTTTGAAACAAAATGGCCGCCAAACCGTTGGTCGCGTGGCAATCACGTAATAATTTCAAAACTTCCTTTTGCTATCACGAACAAAGTTACGTTGGTTTCTTTCGTTAATTCTAAAAAAAAAATTCTGAAAAAATCGTTTTTTGCTGAGTCATCACTTTTTTGGGCGTTTGTTTTTCGCCTCCCCTGGCCTCAATTTTAACATTAGAGGTTCAAATGTTACATTGCCACGTTCAGCTTGACGTTCCGGACGCGTGGATATGCGTTTCGTGATATTTCGCTAAAACATGCGCAAGCTAGCTAAAACCGTGGCGGTTGCGAGCTCGCCACGTGCACGCCATTCAAATTCTACAATTTCTAATTCCAACATTTTGTTCAGAGGTCCTGGGAATTGATGCTCGTGAAGTTTCAAGGTGATCGGTGAAAATTCCTAGGACGAGTTTTCGTTTGAAGCTTGTGCTAAACGTGCTTTTTTTGACAATTCAAGATGGCGGCCAGTTCCCAAGGTCAAAGGTCAATGAAACTTCTGTGGTGATTGTAGACTCCGCTTGGCGGGATGTGTGTGAAGTTTCGTAAAAATCGGACGAACCAAAGTGTCGTTTTCCCATATTGTTGAAAAACGTGAAAATCGCCAAATCTCGCACTTCGCCACAAAATGGCCGCTAAGGCGTGGGTCGTGCGGCCCCCCCATAATGATTTCAAAAGTTCTCCTGGATACCCCCGACGCGTGTGTTTTGGTTTCGTGTGCGTTTTCCAAAACTTTTTTTTTTTGCTCCTTAAACAAATTTCGGCCCATTCATTTTTTTGGCGGGATCGCACGCCGTGATGTCATCGTTTTGGGGGGGCGTTCGTTCACTTTAAAAAAAATTATTTTACAATTTTCCCCAGGTTTGTGGAAAGTTTGGTGAGTTTTCGGGTATGTTCAGGGGGTCAAATTTAGGCAAACAGGTGTCGTTAGAAAAAAGAAGAATAATAATAATAATAATAATAAACAAAGCAGATACAATATAGAAGCATTTGCGTCTATGGGGCTGTGTGGGTTTGTGCGCTTTTTTTTGTACTACACACTGGTCAGGTCTGTCAAAGCTTAGGCCCTTGGATTGAGGCCTTTTAAAGGGCTTTTTCGTTTTTTGGGTTAAAGCAAAAACAATATGGTCCTTGCAGACAGGACCCCTGCTGCTGCGGGCCATAATTAAAGAATGAATGCTCACAAGGATTTGGAAGCCATAATTCCTCTGGACTGGAAACTCTTTGACATCGTAACACGTAGAAAGGTCAATTTCGCCATCCATTTCTAAGGCCTGTAACAACAAAAGAGTCATTTAAAAAATGAGGACTATACAAAACAACAGCCCTACCTCTGTAATAATAAAACATATAGAACAGTATGCTTACCTCTTCAGCTATTGAGTCCTTAAAGTACTTCAAACTCTGGTCTGTTAGGACAAACCAGTGTTTTTTCCACTAATAAGAAAGAAAAATAGGACTTTTATTAGCTATTACATTACATTGAGCCTGGGTGCTGGCTATTTAAGTCAATAATCTTATAAAATTATTTACAGCATGTTTCTGTCCAACTGACCAAATGCTCTTTGCCTCTCCCCCATTGATTGTGCTTTTACAACAAAAAACCACATGTAGCCAAAAAAAAAAAAAAAAAAGAAGCTAGCACATTTCTAAAATACTAGCTTAACTCCAAATTAGCCCAAAAAATCTCAGGTACAAGATTGTGTTCCACCTATGGAACAGCTTGGATTTTTTGTAGTTTTTTTTTGGACAGGATGTCTAATTTTGAAGGGAAGTAATGTGAACCTCTGCAACTTACGCCAACAACCTGTTCTCTAATTTTTTATTCATAGTGAAATCTTAAAAAAAAAAACAGGTCAGAATAGCATTGGAAAACAACAACTTAAACTGTATTTAACTTTGTCTTTTACTTAGTTTTCTGATCAAATTCACTTAAAAACTTTAAACTTGACAAAAATGTATTAAATACAGAGGATTATGTTAGGTTAAATCACATTAAGAATGAAAAATCATTTTAATAAATAAAGAAAACATACCACTCCATCTTCATAAAGTTTAGTCATCCATCCTTTTTTGAAGTTTAGCAAATCCGGCTGGAATTAAAACGGATACAATTGATGTAATTCCATGTAATAGAACACGATTTGCTCATTTAATTAATAATACTTTTCTTTAGAATTAGTGGCAGCAGTAGAAAAATAGCACAAAGAAATCTGTTGTAGTGTCACTCAGAGTTTCTACTATGTAAGCATTTCCTCTTCATGCAAACATAGCATGATTGACATCTAGTTCACCACTTAATGTACAGGCATTGTTTACATTTTACTAATGATGCAAGCTAAAAAAGCAAAAGGAGCAACATATGGTTCCAGGCAGACTGACTGGCGGGAGCCGGACTTTCCCAGTGAAACACAAACTGCCGCACTTCTAAACCAAGCTTAAGTCTGTTTATAGACATTAAAGTAAACCAGTTTCCCAAATTTTGGCTTCTGCTCACTGAACAATACCTTGTTTTTGTTTAGCTTGATCCGGTGTGGGGTCACCGCCTGGCAGAGAGTCATTCTGATGGCAAACTGCCGTCAATTCATATGTTTCTTTCAGTTTATCCCCGAGACACACATACAACCAACCGCCCCTACTTCTGTGCTGGCTATTTATAATCATCAGTGGCAGTGGTGTGTAAGTGTATGCCTGTGTGTTTGAGTGGGTGGGGATTTTGGCAGCTGCAGTTTAGGCGGAGAAACCAGCAGCCACACACTGACAGGATTACCCCCAGCAGCCCTTTCTGGACAGACCACAGATCAGACTGGCAGGAGTCTAAAGTCGGGAAAACGTCCGCACTGCTTCAGCTAGCATCAACACCACAACTAAGTGAAGGTGGCTTTTAATTATACAGCTGTAAATGTGGCTGCATGGTAAATGCAGCTGAGGCAACCATCCAAGCCTGACCAGAATACAGTAGAGACCATTTGTTTAGAGGAAGCCTGTCTAAGCGAATCCAATCCCGCTCCTGTGAAAATAAAAAATGGGCCGAGACCTTTTACATTCCACTCAAAAACCAACACCATCAGCACTCATGTAGCCCCACAAAAAGGACACTGCCACCACCATGTTTCGCTGTAGGCACCATGCATTTTTCTTGGAAATCCTCACCTTTGAGACACCATACAGTTTTAAAACCATTAGTTCCAAAAACAGTGATTTTTGTCTCATCACTCCAGAGTCTAGAGTGCCAGCAGTCTTCCTCTTTTTCAGCATGGGGCCTAGCAATGGGGTGTACTCATTTATGCTGAGAACTGTTGCTAAATCTAAATAACCCTGCACCCATATGAGAAAAAAACAGAACCTAAGTAACTTAAAGAAAAAGAAACTTCCAATGCCTGAATAATATAAGTAAGTCCAGATACAAGTTTCCCACAAATCCTGATTTGTCTTTTCTTGAAGATTTATTGACTAAAGGTTTTAGAAAAAGATATTTCTTGGACTCTTTGTTTACAAACGTGAGTATTTCTATAAGCTCTTAAGCTGCATTAACACCTAACACAATTCATACGGCGGGGCGTCCAGTTTCAGTGCAAGTCAATGTATACAGACACGACCAGAGGTCCTGTTGAGCAATGTGAGCGACAAGCGCAGGAAGGCGTCGTAGCCGCAACAAGTTTTAGACATCTCTGGATGTTTCCAGATTTCACGCATTTTAACTTTGGCAAAGAATTTGTGTTGCTTCAACCAATCAGGGACGTGACGTGTTGATGACGTTCAGCAGGTGGAGTCCAAAACCAACATGGAGGAGAATCTGGTCATCTTCTCTTGAACTTTGTCATATTATTTTAACTTTATGGAGACAATTTTAAAAAGGTCCTTTAATTTTATTCTTGTATTTTTTTTCTCTCCTCGGACTAATGCACAAATCTTGTTTAGTGTGAAAGCAGCACAAGTAACAAGAACATCACTAGAATAACAGTTTTAATGATATTTAAAAATATGTTGTATCCAAATAAACAAAATAAAATCTGAACTGGAGTGCAAACACAATGATTTTTGCTGTGATTTGTTGTTTTATCAAAAACAGCAGAGCATCTGCCTCCGTACTTACAGTCATTGATGACTCAGTGATTCTGCGGTCTAAAGATTTCGCTCTTCTTAGGTTGGCAAAACTGTAACTTGAAACCTCTGGGGCTAAACAGTCCTTCCCTGTATCCAGTGACATCTCCTATAACGGTAACAAATAACAGATGTATTTTTAAAATTAAATTCATCTGTTTTGCTTGGCCAGAGTAGCATACCTGTTTGGCGTCCACATAGCGCCTTTCGCTGCGTCCTTGCCTCTGGATTTGTGTGGTTTTAGTAGATGGGTCATTTGAGCTGCTCGTGTCCATTCGTTCAACAAGTTGACCATCCTCAAACTGACCGATGACTTGAGATCGTCTGGAAGAAATAAAATTCATGTTCCTTCAGCTATGCTGCTTGATCTACTACAAGTGTTAAAAATATTCTAGACATTTACAGAACATCATTTTCAGCATTTTTGCAAAATCCAACGGTACTGAACAAAATCAGATGTTATACAACATGTTGAGTTTAGGTGAAAAGAGCATCAGATAACACCATCCTGGAGTCAGTAAAGAGTATGAGTATACAAAAGAATTAATGCAAGAACCCCTAAACAAATTGTCTAAATTATAAATTTATGTTAAATGACAATTATTAAACCTTAGAGGAAAAGAAAATAGCTAGAATGATGATTAAATACATTTTAGAAACAGCATCAATGGGAGAAAATGTCTGTATTACCTTTAGACACTGCTCATCTGGCAATGTTTTTAAAAAAATGATCTGTTCATCTTTAAGAGATTAAACAGTCTGGACAGAAAAGCAGTTTTTAGTTTAACATTTGTAAAATAAAAGGGGAATTAAGCGTTCATGTATTTGCTCCAAGTCGGTGCAGAGATGAAATGAGAGAAAGCAGGAGTCAGCGGTGACCAGCAGGGAACAGCATTGGGACAGGGATGGAAGGGTTGGTAGACTATTAGCTCTGAGAAGCTCTGCTCAGAAGCCCTGGAAAAGATTAAAACAAAACAAACTAGCAATGCAGCAAGAGAAAAGGGCAGACAGAAGAAACTAAACATGCATTAATTCCCCAAAATCATTAATGAAAACCACTGGTGGGAGGAAAGCTGCAGCAGCAGTTAAATACACTTTTCAAAAAAGACTTTAAAAGCCACAAGGTGGCGCTAACAATAAATGTTCAAGTATTTTCTAGACTTTATTAATGGCTAACAATCAGTGGCTCATTAATGATACCCATTAAACTTGTAACTAAATGTTTCATTTTGCTTTGGCTATGAAGCAAGTTCAGCAGTGGTCCTTTCTTATAGAAGCAAATCAGTTTGACAGTTTTCTCACCTGCGCTCCTCCCCAAACAATCGAGCCACCTCTTCCCTCCCAGGGCTTCTTGTTCGGGCTCTCAGCTCCTGACGCTTTTTCTCGGAGCGGAAAGCCTCTTTATAGCTCAGTCGGCGAGCGCGTGGCACATCAGACAGCACTGCATAATCCCTGCCAGCGCGACCAACCCTGCCTCCTCCTCTAACAGTGGCATTATTCATGAGCTCCTCGCCGCCATTGCTCCCCTCCCAGGTGAGCGTAGCTCTGCTAGTTTCAGAGTCCAGCGAGCTCTGGGAGGAGCTGATGGTGGAGTAGCTCAGGGAGAGAAGTGCACCTGGTGAGGGAAGGTCTTGGGAAGATTGATGAGGTGAAGTTTGCGCTTCTGATTCAGGGCTGTACCTGGAACTAGAGGCTCCTAAAGAAGAGGACGATGCTGATGATGACAGCGGCAGATGTTGAGGCGGCTGGTACTGATGTATGGTATGAGGAGAAGGCTCTGATTTCGTCTTTTCCAAGGAAAAGTAACCACTCTCTACTCGTACTTTCCGTCCAGTGCTTGAAGTTCCTTCATCTGAAACGATAGAAATCCTGATATTAAAGGTCAAATTACTACATATATCAGTGCATCTACTATCACTGTTGTTATACAGGTCATCTAGCCCAATTACATTTTTTTGTCACGTTTTTTTGGCTTAGTATGACCAGAGGTGCGACTTATTCTCAAGTGCTCCTTTTATGTGATTTTTACAAAATAAATAGGACCAGTTCACAAATTTCTCACCAACAGAACACCAATTAGAGGGCACTGTAGATGCATGTATCAGTATTTGCCACTGACAGTGACGCAGAAGAAGAAGCGCCGCTGAGTCTGATCAGTGGGTGGAATCCAAATCAAATAGAGGAGAATCTGATTGAGCTCTTCTTAAACTTTGATATTTGTTTTACTTACATTGAGACAATAATAAAAGGCTCCTCTAAATGTATTTATTTATTTATTATTTAGCAAGTTGTCAAACTGGGTCACAGAGACATGGGAAGTACCGCTGAAAGCGTTTGTCATTCAGAAACAGATGGTGGACCTAATCATACAAAAAATAAATAAAAAAAAAGACTAAATGATCTCATGAAGCCAGACATGGAGACCAGCTTGGCAGAGTTGTTCAAAAAGGTCAGATTTTTCTCCCAAAAGTGCATTTTGTATTTCAGAGCGACTTGTAGGATTTTGTTCTACTTTACTATGCTTTTTTTTGTTTTTTGGCTGCTTCACCTCATACTCCGCAGCGACCTATAGTCCAACAAACACTGTTATTTAAAAGGACTAAACCAAGCCTTTATTAACAATTATTTTACTTGTTTCAGGTTAGAGGTATATGCATATTTATACGACATTTAAGAAGTTTCTTTGCACTTGCTCACCATCTTGAGTGGAGACACTGGAGTCTGGTGGTCTTTGGCTCATCTGGCTGAGGCAAGAGGCACTGCGGCTGCAGGGGATGGTGGCCCTGCTCCAGTGGCTCTCCTCCTGCCACAGGATGGCACGGCTCGTTGGGACACGCTCAGCACTGGCAATACTGCTGGGCAGGCATGGGATGCCGCCTCCACTGCTGCTGCTGGTCACCGTTACCTTGGCGGGCCCGGGTTCCTGGGTAATGGATGAGGTGGGAAGGGGTGGGAGTTTGTAGGAAAAGATAAACTGGTAAGAATAGAAGAAGGAAATGTGAGGAAAAGGTCTAAAAACAATGAAAGCAATAAAAAAAAAACTTCTCAAATACAATTTCAAAAAGTGGTTCACTTGATTTTAACTGCATATTTTTTACCAATTAATTATCATCTTGAAAGAAGTTGGACACATATTTATTAGCCTAATTTGTGTTGATTAAAACAAAGAGGTAAAGATGTGATTGACAAAGCAAAGAAGCTTTGATCACTGGGAAAACCACAAATTAGGAGAAAACAAGAGGAAAAAGCATGGAAAGGAATGTTGACAGCTCAACAGAGAACAAAGACTTCATTCATGGTAAACACCTGTACTGCTAAGGAATACAGAGAACAGAGAAAAACAGAGAGACTGTCGAGGGGAGGTAAGCAAAATGACATACATAAAAGGTTTGAAACTGTTCAGAGCCCTGGTGTCAAGTAATCCCTCTTTGCAATTCATGGGAGCGCAAAACTGTTGCAATTAAGACAGAATACAACAATAATTCCAATGCGAAGCAAAACTTTATGTCCAACTTTTACCCAGAAAACTCCAACCACCAAAATCATGCTGCTGTGCTGAGAATCACCCATCAGAATCAGAGCAGTAAGCAAACAAAGGATGTGCTTGTGATTCACCCTTCTCTTGGATCATTGGGATCGGGATTTGTAAGGAATGGGATTTGGAAGCCTGGGATTTTCAAAGGGGGAAAAAAAGTATAAAAAGTCTGGCCAAGCTGAACTCACAGGGTGTCCATTCATGTCCTCAGTGGAAATACACTGGCTTGAAGTAACTCCATCCTGCCAATCACAAAAAGCCTTCCATGTTAGTGATTGTGGAATGCTACCAGCTATAGCCAGTAAAGGAAGAAAAGTGTGTCAGTGATTTCATGACAGGCTTCTCATATTTTCCCCAATAACTAGAAATCAAAGTTTTTTGGGGGGTAAAAAGTTAAATTAGTTTGCATTTGGTAAAATAAGGTCATGTGCTTGGATAAAATAACACAACCATGCTGGCAAACATGCAACTGTGCCTGCAAACTTTTTCAAAAGTATGCCACTGTAGGAATACAGCTCGAAAGCACAAACAAAATGCTGACACAGCAATGTGAGAAGAATGGAAACCTTAGGAAAGTAGTGCACATCCTGACATTTTCTACCCTGGAACAAAATTTAAAAAACCCTTTGAGAGCATAAAAGAAAAGAGTGAGGAAACAATATTATCATCATCCTCCTTAAGCTTTATTAAACTTAATTATAATAAAATAGCTTTAAAGACTCACTTCAATAAAAATCTTGTTTTTAACATGTTTTAACATTTTTCTGATCATGAAGAGTTTTAAGAGTGATATTAAGAGTATGTCTTTTTTCAAATCATTGTAAATCAAGAGCGGACAGAAAAAAAGCAGTTGAAAAAAGGACTTATTTGTCAGGTAGAAAATATGCTGGGTGGGCTGCAAGCTCCAAACTCCAAGCTCTCAGCAATGAGGACGGGAAGGGGGGTGGGGTTGCTCTGTGACAACAACTCAGAGGCGAATTTCGAATGAACTTCTGTTGCTCTGCAATAACTATGATCTAGGAAATGACAGATTTTATTTCATTTTGGCTAAAAACAACCACTGGTAACAATTAAAAAATATAAAAAAATGGTCAGAGTGGATCTTCAAGCGGAGCAGTTATCTTATGGTTTAATAGAGGAATGCACTAAACATTCGGTCAAATTTTGCAAAAAATTCACATTCGGGCTTCACTGGGAGTAAGTTTAAGTAAGACCAAATAGTGACGTGGGACACAAGGTTGGTTAATCAACATGAATCGGGGATCTAGTGCCTTTTTCAAAATATCGACAGTGTGGAGGCATTTTAAAGTGACAGAGAGTGACAAAGAGACTGCAGTTTGCTTCGAATGTGGAACAAAATGATCAAGAGGAGGCACATCTGCTAAAACCTTTAGAACAACTGAATTAATACATCATTTAAAAGCCAAACACCCGCAACAGCACAAGTTTGAGAGAAAGACTGCTGCAGCTAAAGCTACCAGCACTCCGTCTGTGGCCAACGTGTTTGAAAAAAGCAAAAGTTAGTAAAAAAATGCCAGCGCAAACGGAATTACAAAGAAGGTAATGAAGTTTATGGTTTTAGATGACTGTGTTAAACAACTATAGGACTATGATGTAAACATTTGCTTTATTTGAAAAACATATCTAAAATGCATTTTTAGCCGTTTATGCAATATATAAGACACTATTAAAAACATCCATCTTTGATAACTATTCGATATTTTAAGAATTTTTCGGCTTCTGCCACAAATTTTCAACTTTGTGCATTCATACTTTCATAGTGTAAGGCATACACAAACAAATATAAACACACACTCGTCAGTATGATGAGAACAAAAAGATAATAGTTTATAATGGGAAAAGTGCCAAGGGAATCACATTAAAAAGGAACGTCCTTTAAGTAGCATTTCATATTTGAACACTGAAAATGAAGCGTTTTAACTATAGAGCTCTGGTTATGTACTACCTCAAAAGCAGAATATTCACACAGTCCTTCAGCTTTCAATCTTTTTGCAGTCTCATGTATCTGCTGAGTTCATGGCAACATTATTGTAAGAGATTTTGAGATGTGCTAACAAGATCAAAAACACGAGAATAGAAGCAAATCCAAGCGAAACAGCAAGAATGAGAGCACCGTGTTTTACTCATCTCCACAGAACAAGACTCAGTTGGACAAAAGGACAGACATAAATGGCGGGGGTCATCAGGACACCGTTGTGGTCAGCACTGATCTCCTGCAAATGAGCCTGTTTGTGTAAGCCCAACACATTTTCAGACTTATTTAGGGAAGCGTCATTAGAGGAACCAGACAATGAACTTCAGATCATTCAGTGTGGGCCACAGATTTAGCCTGGCCTCAAAAGCTGAAAAGAGGAAAAAAAAACTGTACACATCAGTGGGTGGGCTGTATTATGTTGCTATATCATGTTGCTATTTTTACCAGACATAAGTCTGGTTTAAAATCTGCATCATATTCCCCTTGAGTGTGTAAATTAAGTTACACTACGAGCTTAAATGAACAATCGCCTGACAGACGGTATGTGGAAGAGTGTATTTAAGATGATCCATCAAAAATATGTTTTATCAATATTGCTATATGAATTTTCAGCATTGATTGTTATACAACAAACTCAATCAGTTAAATAGCTTGTTTCATAAGATTAAAAAGATAACATTACAGGGCTCAGTGCTTTTCTGTGAGATTGTATTTCCACTTTACATTTTTACTTCCACTGTTATTTAAAGTGAGGAGGCTATATGATAAACTCTGCATGTTGGTTCTTAATTGCGCTTTTTTTTTTTTAACTGTTTAGATAACTTGTTACCTAGAAGTGTATTATTGGTATTATAAAGACACGTTAGTATTTATTGATGCTGGTAACTTTATTTTAATGTTGTAAAGGTTGTAAATTGAAAAATTGTGCTTTAAATTGTCAAAAAAAGGGTTCTATGAAGATACAGAAGATACTATAATAATAAATTTATACACCATTATATTATTTTAAATAAGTATAATTAATTACTTAATATAGGCATCAAATAAATCAAATTGGATATCAATAAATACAATTGGATATATAAGCGGCATAAAAATTTTTAAAATACCATTAAAAAGCACATTTCAACATTTAACAACATATTTATTATTTTATGGCCAGTGTGGGATGGAAGAGACAAAATGAAATAAATAAATGAAATAGGAAATATTTAAATAAAAGTGTATATTTAATTTAAATTGGAAATAATTAATTTAAAAAGTGTCATTACATGTGTCAATATTTTATTAAAATCAAAGTAAAATGATTTTTAATTACATATTTATTTCATGATTTAATGATACATTTCATGTTCCTGTTCGTAGCATTTCATTACGTTAAATATCAACTGTCCCATCAAACTCAGAGGGTGTGGCTAACTCAGATCATCTCCACTTAATAATAAAAGTTAAATTTAATAATTAAGTTTATAGTTTATATGTATTTATAATATGCGAGTTATTTTTTAATGTCACATATATTTCAACATGTATTTGATGATTTCCATTTTTTTACGCCAAATTAATGAATGACACTTTTATTTAACTATTTAATGGCTTATATATTTATTTAATGTTGTCTCTTATGGACCTCCAAAGGTGTCTTCTCCCTCCTGGTTTTCACACAAAAAAAGTTTCAATAAGAATATGGGATCGGTAAGCACTATCGATAAGAGGAGTAGCATCAATAAATCATACCATCCCTAGTTCATATGTTTCAGCTAAAAAGTAAATTAGAAGTAAAAATTTATGTGAAGCTGAGATTGTCTTCTTTGTCTTCAAGAAGTCATCATTGTTTAAATCACGAGTGCTTTCTGTGATGTAGTTTCTCAAACAAACATGAAAAACTCAACACTTGGGTTTAACTAATAGCTATATGTTTAGCTTTTGTTGGGTAGAAAGTAAAAGCCAGCCTTGTATAAATTTTACCTGCTGGGTGTGGGTATCGACTTTACGTTTTTTCTTCTGATTCTGCTTATTGGTCCTGGGATAAACAGTCAGAGCCTCCTGCCACCTATGAATATAAAACAATGACAGTATCATTTAGATATTTAAATGCAGTCTCTTCACACATGTTAATTCAATATGACACCATGTAGAGCAAAAATATTATTTATGGCAAAAATTGAAAAGCATAATAAATGTCTACTAACTGACATTTTAAAGCCCCACTCCAGCTATATCTTTGTTTATTGTAAAAGCGTTCCCAGTGGTGGTTTAATTATGATTATGCAGTTTTTAGCCAACATCAAAAAGCCTTTGTCATTTTTTAAGACAGCAGGAACTAACTCGCCATTCGATTCTGGTTCATGGGCGGGACAGTTGGCGCAGAGATAAAATGCCAATTTATTTTATTTAAGCTCTCTCCTGCTAGCTTATAACACCTCTCAACCCCAAGCCAACACTAGCGGAGAAAAAAAAAAACGAGAATTATCTGAGCTACCCATCTGCCCAGCTTAGAGCCAGATGGCAGTTCAGACGAGGAAAATGAAAGCGCTAATGGATCCATTTGTCTGCAAGTGGATGCATCTGAATTGTAGCGGAGAAGAAAGACTTTGCCCGGCTCATGGCAGCTGCTGGGTGGAAAAACCCCTGCTTTTTCAAACCGGCAACACCAAAAACACAACTCTCATTGGAGTGGGTCTTTAATAGGTTGTTAAAGTTGCTTTTAAACCTCAAAACAAAACAAAAAAAAAAAAACCAGAAAGATGACAAATTTCCTTTTTTGTTGTTTATCTTTATTTTGAGTTCAAATATGATCTAAGAAAAAAGCATTTTTACACAATTTTAATGGAAAACTGGAATAACAGTGTGGCATCTTTTTTGTTATTTATAAAACAATAATTTAATTTTAAAGAAACAGCTGACAACTGAGGAAGATTCGGTCACTGACGAATCAAAAATATGGTCAATTTGTAGAATTTTTCTGCAAAAATGTTCAATAACTTTGGAGTTCCTTAAGTTTTAATTAACGGCAAAGAGAATCCTCATTCAGAATCTTACTTAAACAGAAACATGCTTGTCTTCTAAATCAGCATAAAGTATTAATGATGAGACAACTTTGGAAGTATAATCATCAAGTAATATAAGTAATAATAAGTATCAAAAAATATTCAAGCAGATTCTTCTTTACATGAACTCTGTGGTGCGCTCTATATTATCTTTTCAGTTAATACCGTTAGTAAAGGTTTACATGTGATTTTCTGATAGCTCAAAGCAGTGAATTATTTTTTTAACACTATAAAGACAACAAAGCATCATGAATTCAAGTCATGAAGTGTATTTCAAATTAACAAGTACACAGACTGGAATAACACGTAAAAGAAAAACCTCAAAAGGAAAAGGCCTCTGATTTATTTCAGTTAATGATAACCTTAGAAAGACAAAATGTGTTGTGTGAAGGCCTAAAACCAGTAGGAGGCATCTCATGATGAAGGAGTAACAGAATGGTGAGTGGGTGTTGTGAGTCACAGCTCCCCAAGAATAGCCACAAAGATACAAGCCAGAAAGCAGGGAGAGAACAAGGCAGAAAAGTCTTGTGCAGCAGAGGAGGAGGATGAGGACAGCCGCAAGAATCAGCGTAATTATGAAGATGACATTTTCTGTAATGATATGGGGGGGGTCAACTTGTGTGAAAACAGAGGGACCTAAAGAAACTGGGGCGGAGAAGCAGTTTAAGAATGTGCACAGTCACTGCAGCGAGAATTTCGACACACGAAGTATTGCAGTCTGGAGCAGACAGCAGGGGGCAGAGGAGTTTTGGCAGCAAACTTAGGAGTTCAAATCTGTTTAACTTCCTCTCTTTTAAACTTGGAAGTTAGCGTACTGTATATTGTATTCACTGCGGAAGTCTATCTGCAAGGTTTGTAACAACAGATCGTGACAGTTGCAAAGGCAGCAGATGGCTTACCCGTTGATGATTTCTTTACACTCAGCCCGTATGAAGTACTCTTTCTCGGGGGTGAGAATACACAACGAGTTCTTCTGACCTGTCCTGGATTCACCATCGATGACATCGGAGCACTGGTTCATATTGATCGTACCCTGGGGTAGAGTGCTGGGCTGAAAGAGCACAACAACGAAAAGCAAACAATGATTCCAGGGTGGAAGTGGCCTGGCGTGTTCAAAAGCTCCTCCACTCCCCCACACAGAATATCCACTAAAAACAGAACATTTCCCTGCCAAGTTTGACACAAACACACGTATGCACATCTGTGTGACACCAAATGTTCTTAATGATGCTTTCTGGGATCCTTTTACACTTGAGGTTTCAATTAAAGAATTTGAAATGCAACATTAAGCATGTCAGAGACATGGATTCTTTGCAGTTCCTCGCCAAACATATCAAATAAAATGTTACCTTTTCAAAAAACTTTATTTGTAGAAATAGCAGAAATCTTTCTAAAACCTATGTATTTAATATTTCTTTTTAAAGTTAATCATCTAAAATCAGGTGAAATAAAAGGTTTTTGAACCTAATCCATTTAAATAAATATATACATATATACATATATATATATATATATATATATATACATACATACATACATACATATACACACACACACACACACGCACGCACACACACACATATACACACGGACAGTTTAATGTGGTAATACAGAGATGTCAAAGGAATTTGCTTTGTGAAATACATAAACAAATTAAAGGTTAAGAATACATTTTAAAGCCAAGTATGGTCCTAAAGCTAAAAGGAAGAATTACAGCTCCCTGAAACACAAAAATTAGTTTATTCAACCATGAAGCTTTATCTTATCTTTCAAAAAAAAAAAAAAAACAGGAGGAAAATGTAAAAAAAAAAAAAAAAAAAAAAAACGTTTTTGGCAAAACTCAGTCTGGAAAGATCAAATCTGAGTGACGGAGAAGCCTTGTTTGGGATGGGAATTATTCAAGAGTGACTGGTTAGACAGGATGCTGAGAGATTCTAGTTCTCTCACGATCCACCTCTTGTAAAATGATTTATATGCATTGCTCGCTGCAAAGTTGTTAGTAAAGTGACCTCAGTTAGTGGAGAATATGCACCGACATGCTTGGCCTTCTTCATTTTGCAGGTCTCAGATACAGTTTCATTAAGGAAACAAAACTCCGAAATCTTCATAAAGACATGCTTTTCATAAGTATATCACTAATTAGGTGAAAGAAATTGCAACAAATAGCCAAATAGGTTTCTGCTTTAAACTGTTCATTCATAAGGCTGAAATCTTAACTGTTTTTGTTTGCTTAGATCCATTCACTAATGAAATCCTTGGAATCACTGAAAAAACTAAATTCTATTAAGTCTTCTTCATGTTAATCTTTTTTAATAGTCCTGTTACTGTGCTACCTACTGGCAGACCTGATAGCCATTTTTTCTGCTTGTAGATGTTGACTGAATAGCTGGTGGACCACATAGCAAAGCTCCATCAGAAAAAAAGAATTAATCTTAGTTTTACTTGAGATCGTGTGAGCTTTTAAATAACAAGCAAATGTTTGCTGAATGAGTGTTGAAGGTTTTGTTATTTAAAGCAGAGAGCTTAGCAATGCAGTGCTGACTGTTGCTCTGCCCACATGCTGATTTGGCTTTGACCAGGTCCAAGACCAGCTCAGAGGTAAATCAATGTTCACCTCACTGTTCTTCTGTTAGACCCACTTTTTGTGCAAGAAAGGCATATCAGTCTGGCATTGAACAGCCATAGTTCAAAGTTAACCATTGATTTTGTTTGCTTCATGCTGGGAATCCTTTTCCATATTTTACCTTGCTCTTTCAACATTTGTGCATTGGTTAAAAGAATGCATAATTAATCCATGCTTCAAGCTGTTGTAAATTATTGCTTTTTACCAGAAAATGTACTACTATACTGCTGGGTTGAAAGTCCAACCTTAGTATGACAAATGTTTCCCTCCTCTCTCCACAAACGCCCCCATGAGCATGTCAGGTTATTGGTTTGACTCTGCCCACGTCTCCCCCATCTGATGGATTTGTTTGTTTTGCAGTTTCCTTCCCTGACATTGCAATCGTTTTTTGACAAGGTGAGGTTATGGCAACAGTTTACAAATGTAAACACCAGACCAAACTCATTTAAGAGCATTTATCTTCTGAGTGGTCAGATCCCATCCATTCAACAGACTGAGCCAACGCATAATAAAATTACAAAAGTAACTTTAACGCACATTAAAAAGTCTTTAAAAATGTAAACTTTTACGAAAGTCAACATAAAACATAAACATAAAACCTGCTCAAAGTTTTTAGCATGATCCAGTTTAATCACATTTAAGTTTTTTTTCTAATTATAATGGGCCTTTGTGTACTCTACTGATGACACATAAAGTTCTTTCTTTTTTTATGGCAGATAACTAGGATAGGCCACACTGTGTTCTTTGTTTAACATGAGAAAAACATCTATCATTGGCTTATCTCAGTCAAATCTTACACTTGACCTAACGGAATCATCTAAGCAAAGTTTAATTGGTGACTTACTATGTTTTTCAATAAACAAATCTCTTAATAATTTTATACCCTCTCAGTTTTACACTACACATTAAAATAGAAACCAAAACTCTATACTTGATACGCAAAGAAGTAAGACCTCAAGATTGACTGTCTATTTCTAAAGATTGTTTTATTGAAGGGACTTGTTTTATAGTTCTTTCTGGGCTAATAAATGATCTCAGTAATACATTAATTTATTACATTTCATTACAAAGACATTTCATGATTGTCATCTTAAATGCCAGACTACCCAACGGGCCACATTACAATCATAAAATGGGCAAAAACTTCAGGGAAGATTGACTCAACAATGGGCTACTGAAAAGAAATGCAGGTCTGTAAGGGATTTTACTCATTGGGCCTTGAAGAATCCTCCATCTTGAGTATAATAGCCAGACAAGGACTGCTCGATTCAGATTAGTTCAAAAGTATAGCATTAAAATTTCATCAGCAGGGTTGGGAAGGATATTTCTAAAAAGAACGTGGTTACAAAATAGAGAATACAACCAAAAAATGTATCTTAAACTGTATTCCAATACTTCACTTAACCAGAGTATGGTGTTCTAAATATGATTATAACTGTACTGAAATTTGTAAAACATGAAAGCAGTATGACATTTCAGTACTGATACTATACTGCGATATTAAAAGCTTGAAAATAAATCATGTATTTGTGTTCAGGTTTTTACAAAGGAAGAAAAGGGCAAAAAATGTGAGTAATCCTCCAAAAACCACCGCTTGTAGCAAAAGCGCTTAGATAAATATAAACAAACTAAAAGGCAAACAACACTTTGAAAAGATTGAAAAATGTATTTACTTATCTTCACCAGTCTTATTTAGAAGAAAGTTTCAAACTCTTATGGTCTCTACAGAAGGTAATCCTTTGACTTCAAAACAATTTTCTAATTACTTTCTATTTAATTCATAACAGAAAACAGTTACTTATATTTTAATTCTAAATATGCACCACAGGTACAGGAATTCTGGTTAAAACTACACACTGTTCTGTGCAAAGAGAAAGTCTTTGACTTTGGACTGCCCTGCCTTTGCCATCTGTCTTTGTAAACAAAGCTACACCATACATGTTAGCTTGTCCTTGAGCCTTGTGCAGAAGAGGAGAAACAGCAAAACATTTCAAATTCTGAGAACAGTTGTACAAAGCAGCTTAAGCTCCTGTTTGGTAATCACTGCATCTGATTTTCTGGGCCTGAAAATAAATCACTCTGACTTTGATTTAAAAAAAAAAAAAAAAAAGGTTTTCATAAAGTCTACTCACTATTGACCTATTTTAGAAAGAACAGGCCTTCCCTAATGAATGTACACCCTGCCAGTTCAAAGCTTCTCACTTGAACACCAATAAATGACCTTACTTCGGTTCAGTCAGTGTGGTTCTAGCCCCCAAACACAGGGAGCCCTGGGCCCACACATCTCTGTCATCAAACTTAGACTCTGTCAGCTCTTCTTGGGCCACCGCTTTACACAATGAGACCTTTGTTAAACAGCACCAGTTCACATAATGTGGGATTGTCAGCCACCATAGGTCACAGAGCCAATCCTACCTTTAACTAGTCAACAAGTGAATAGCTTATGTGACAACTGACTACAACAATTATCTTTTTATCAGCATTAAAATAATGTTGGCAGAAAAACTTTTTTTTTCTTGTGTTATTTAAATGCAAGCATTCATGCAGTCAAAATGATTTATTGAATGGAGTTTTGATAAGAAAAAACAGTTTTATCCAACATAATGTTGTCTGAGGCTAAACAGTCTGATGTAATGTAATTAAACTGGAAAATGTTGATGTTGAAGTCACATCAGTTGAGTGTGTAAAAAATTGTTTACTGCATTTGACCCATCCCCTGGGGGAGTAGTGACCTGCAATCACAGCTGTGCTTGGGAACCATTTGGTGGCTTAGCCCCCCTTTCCAACCCTTTATGCTGAGTGTCTCGCAAAGAGGCTCTGGGTCCCATATTGAGAATCTTTAGTATAACCTGACCATGAGTTTGAACCCATGACCGGGCAGACTATTGATGTGAGCATCTAATAAAGTAAACAAATATTAGTTTTACAAAGTTTTACATCAATTATTTTTGGATTGTTTTTTAAAGGCAGAAATGGGAAAAAAATGTATGAAAAAGCTGAATTACCACCATATCACAAGCAGGGAGAGCTTGAGTGATCAATAGGTGCTATTCTGTTTGAAGTAAATGTCAGGCACTGGGTAAGACCACAGAGGAAGAGAAGTTCAAGCACTTTTTATGGAACAGGTAAAGGTAAAGCCCACTACAGGGCTCAGACCAGCATGATTGGGGAACCACTCTGGCCCGGAGTTAGGTCACTCAGGTGAGCATCCGGTGGCTGGGCCCTTTCCTGCGGGAACCGGCCAGGTTAGGCCAGAAAAGACTGTGGGTCATCACTAGAACACCTTAGGAAGGTGGTCAATGACCGAATTGGCAGCAGAGTCATCTGACCTTCAGTTGTGTGTCTTGAAAACTCAGGGGAAGGAAAGGGGAAGCCCTTGCAATCGATCTCCACCTGGTGGTAAAGTTAGATTCACTGGCACAATAGAAGGCCAGACAGACTTGGCAGGTTCAAACACGACGACAGTCTGTTGGGAATGCCTGATATACATTTAAACCCTTTGATTTCACTGCTTTAATGAAAGCTGAAAAACAAAACCCAACAGTATTACCATTGTCTCAATGTTCTCCACTTTTGTGATGGGGAACATGAAAAAAATCAGAGTTGCTAGACACAAAGACTGTGCAGTTTTGGGTCAAATAATTACAACAAGCCCTCCCACCTTGAGGTTGGATTTTAAATGAAATTCAACTCAAACTAAAGTGCATCATGGCAAAATGACAATAAACAAAAAACAATTGTGTTAAAGACAGAGTAAGGAACTTGGTCAACCAGGAGGAGATAAGCCAGTTGAGCAGGATCAGGCATTTATTTGCGAAGCCTTTTGAACACTCCCGGAGCAGTGAGAACTAGAATACAGGCAAGGTTGAGGTTCTCAAGGACCAGGGTTGGTCAGTCCTGGACTAAATGAACTCTTATTCTTGCCTGGCATCTTGAGGTCCCCTAGCAGAACTGTAGGAAGTTTCAGCGTAGAGGGATGTCTGGGCATCTCTTCTCAAGCTAAGTACACATCGGGCTTGTGTGGTGCATTTAATAATGAGCTAAATGCTGGATTTTGATAACGATTTTAGCATATACCCGGTACTAGTGCATGTACACGCAGTTGGCAGAAATTTGGTGCGAAATGTCTCAAAACCTCAAAATCTTGCTCCAGGCTTTTTCTTTCACAGCTCTATTCCAATTTGGAAGACTGTCATAACTCCGGATGGGCACAAACCCCAATTATTAATTTATTTTCCATGATCAAATTTCAACCGGTGGGCACTTCCGTGTTTTGAAAAAGACGCCACATCACTACCAAATCAGTGTCCCATATTTCAGCTGGTTGTAACTGTCAGCGTGAGTTCAATTACCACACATTTGGTAGAAAGAGCCCAATTACTGACTTAAAAACTTGCGTAGCGATGCGTGATTGGGAGAGTTTTGAACGGGAAAGCCTAAAATGAGCATTTTTATATGTTTACAGAGACTTTTCATTTGAAGCGGTTCCTGGAACAAACGTTTCAAAGCCTGTGAACATTGCATTAGACTGCTGCCCCTGTGACCTGGCCCCAGAGTGTAGATGGACATAAATATTTGAAAAATACCAGAGATATAATACCAAAATACCAAACAAAAGTGAAGAGGGACCATTCACAGGGAAAAGTGAAGACATATCAAAATAATACCACAGGCCATACTATTATTGGTGTTTTTAATTCAAATTTCTTTCTAATGTGTCCAAATATCATGTACCAGTATCAAAGGGTTCATTAAAAACAGATCTGTTTACAATATCACAGCTATTATGTTTCTGGAAAGAACAACTTTTTTGTGACATCAACTTCCCCCAGTGAAGCTTAGTAAAACATCTTTTTCTCCCTTTTGACAAAGTAAAGGAAATAATTGCTTTTTCTGGCAATAGGAAAATGGTCTCATGTCAGTTTTAGTTGCACAACAAATTCCCTTCCTCCCCCAACCACATTTCAGGGTAGAGCTGACTCATTTTAACAGGCAGACAGAAAACAACATTTCTATGTTTACCCATCATTTATTTATAATTGTGTCTTTTTTTGGAAAGTCATTTTGGCATTTAAATGTTTATAGGTCAATTTATTCACCAGCCTGTGTGGTGATTAAGTGAAATGCTATAGATTCAAATATCAAGTTCCATTGCTTCTCCATAAACATGTAGCAACAGGAATCTTCAGCGATGTTTGAGGGTTTATTTCTGCATACAAGACCATGTGGATTTAATGATTAAAAGCAGTCTGCAGTAAAGAAAACAGGTGGTGAACTGGCACAGTTTTATTCTGAGTTACAAACCTATGATCAAACCTCTTAATCAATAAATGTTATGCAATAACAACAGCTGTGAAATAAATCTTTCCATAGCAACATTGGATAACAGATGTAAATAGAATTTTCTGATATTAGTGAGCATGCCAAACAGCTGCTTTTGGTAGGTGCCAACTGGTTTGAGTCAACTTTAGTCCTGTTGTTGAGGAATATTAAACTACCATTTCTCTGTCTCACAGGACTACAATTAGCATTCAGGCACAAACATGCACAGCAATCGGAACAGAAACTAGGCCTGACAGAGTGGTCAGAGACATGTTTACAATTATTGCTGCTGTTATCCCCACAATCCTATAATGTTACCTAAAAATTAGGACAGTTTTAAGAGTGTGTAATTACAGAAGTTCAACTGCTGTGTCAATCCCTCATCTATTTCTAAAGTTATTGTACAGACTACGCCACATGGCGGACATCTGACATCCCCTGCAGTAGAGAGTCCTCCAGGCATTTACAGATACACCTCATTCTGTTGGTATGCATTTGAGGTTTTCAGGTGGTTCCAGCAGGGCTGTAAAGTAGCTAGCTGGAACATTGAAAAAGGCAAAAATTTAAATACAGCACATTTCACATGTTCAGGTGCTTCAGAGACACTAATGTGGGTGGCCGCAGTGCTTCTGCACTCTGTGGCGAGAGGACGTGGGTGGTTTAATGCTGCACTAGAAGGGCTAGCAGCCAACAAACGCAGAGGAGGAGGAAGAAGAGGCCAAGCTAGATGATGAAGGCCATTTTCTACTTGAATAACAGGATTCTATTCAAAATAAGGATGTAATTATATTTGATAAATCAACAGAACTGAATGTCGGAATACAAAAAGGACATTTGTTGAAAAGGGAGGACCAACAAACACCGTCATCCAACAAAAGTCACTGTATCTTTTTATGATTAATTCATTACCAAACGCTGACAAAGCAGATAGAAAAAAGGGTCCGTATCTACAAAGTAGATATGTTGGCTGCAGAAACAGGTGCTGAAGTCGAGTTGTGTCATGTTGACTTGGCTTTAGGAATCAGAGTGAGCAGAGAAACGGTGAGTGTCTGCATGCCCACACAACATTTATCCCTCTTAAAAGGAGAAAAAAAAAATCATCTCCTTCTGAAGTCTGCTCTTTTCCTTTCAGATTCAGTTCACTTAAAAGGGTCCAGATTTCAAATAATTATTCACCCGCACTTAAGTAATTCACTGTTCAGGTACATCTGTGCTGGTTAAATCAACACTTCTCTCATCATTTTAATAGAAATGAAAACTCAGGACTGGGTATAGGATTTGCTTGATCCGCATATCAGCTTTGGTTCATTCGTTAGGTTTTATTTTACAAACAATCTTTAAATAATAGCAAAACACCATAGATTTAACAAATAGCAAGGTAAAGTTCCAACCTTTTAAACCTGAAGATATATTATGGGCACAAATCGAATAACTTTGTGGAATTTAAGATTAGGTAAAGGTTAGAAGTCATTTTATATTACTGCCCGCAGTGGTTCTGGAGAACATTCAATTACAGCCAAAACAGCAGCTTGCAGGACATGCATCCAAGGACAGGCTTGAATGACAGGCTTGATCTGACATCCAAATGTCTTTGTATCTTCTTTTAAACAGACATTTATAATTAACCAATAAAATACATTTATAGGCAGCCCATAGTAGTGTTAAAGTCTACATATTTTTCTCTTTCACAGAGAAGATGTCAACCCCTCAACTGTGCATGTTGACATATTTCTGCACGGTTTTGTTAAAGTTCGCCTTAAAGTAGGCTAACCCTACGTGCTCTCCAAAACAAATGATCTGTTGTTCAAACTGAGAAGGAGTGGAAGATTGGGAAAAGACACCAGCAGGAGAAGCTTTAAATAAAAGGTTGTGAGGAAAAAAAACTTGGTAAGATAAAAGTGTATAATAAACTAGTTAACTGTTTGGACAAATTGTTTAAGAGGAAAACATTTTTTTTTAATTTTTTTAATGAATACTAAAAAATCCAAAAAACAGGACAAAGAGGGAGGGTGCAGATGAAATGATGGTCATGACAAAAAAAAAAGAAAGAAAAAAGAAACCGATCACCATTAAGAGCAAAGCCTGATTTTACAACAACTTTTTAACTATTTACTATTATGAGCACCGATATGATTAATTTCCTAGTGTTCTGATGGACTTTATGACAATGAATTAATGATTTCTTCATTAGTTTTAAACAAGCCCTGTAAAACAGCCTCAACATGATCAGATGAAGAGAGCTCTGGACACCTTACCAGTTGACTGACTCCTGGTCTAGTCTCTGAAGTTAATGTTTAGAAAGCAGGAAGTTACACCTTCCCAAAAAAGTAAACAGAAGATTTGAAATTTGATCATCCTAGAGCCAAAATGACCACTGAAACAACTGCAAAAATATAAAAGCAAAAAAAAGCAGAAAAAAAAGTGCTAAAAGAAACATGAAAGGCTAATACAATGCGAATATGAAACACACACAACCATTCACCAATGATAGACACAAATGGTAAATGCTTGCTGTTAATGGAAAAAGTTTGCACTTCAACTGATCAAACCACAATTATGAAACCTATGGAAATGTTTAAAATGAAATAACTCAGGAGGGGCGGGATTATTTAAGTTTGCTTCCTCCCACTACTTTTCAAGCAATGAATTAAGCTCTATTTGACTTTAGTTAACAAACACATGTGACTTAATTGTGTCTTTGTGTTTGTGTAATCAAGTCATTTCATTATCTCTGTAACAAGTTTGATAAATCAGATTTTTTTTGTCTTGTTTTGTCCATATTTTATCTTTGAAATAGACCAGATCCATCAATCAATCGCAGCTCAGTTATGTGAATGAAAAAAAATGCGTAGCCTTGTAGGATTATTGTGACTTACAATGATTATATGGGGGGTTTATTTAATGTCTGTAGATGTTACAGTGCCAGTAGTCTTTTCATTTCAAAGGACTTGCCATTAATGCCTTTACTGGGTAACTACAAACTGACCAAACACATGGGTTCAGGGCACCCAATATTTGGTTTCAATTTCATAGATTGTGTTCTTTGTTTTATTGTGGCTCTTGTGGCATATCTAAACAATTTTACATTCTAGAAGACGTACAACGAAAGATGGCTCCCATGCACCATATCAGCTCAGAGCAACAGACCCCACCTTGGACCCACACTTGGTAAACAAGCTTCAACATTCCAGTGGGGAAGTCCAACACCATCTTATTTTTAAGCTTTGACCAATGCCTTTGTTTCATGCTCCGAAGCGTTTGCTTTTCAATTGGTAAAGTCATTATCCAAGGTTTTGCATTGCAGAAAACATTTTCTAAATGTTGTAAGAAGTTTTTAGGGGTGTGTTCAGACTGGAATCCTGGTCCGGGACCAGGAACCGCTCTTGAACCCATCTTTCAAGGTGGTTTCTGTTCATTTCTAATTGGACTGAGCTCTGGTTCAATCTGAGATTCCTCATCCTGAATAGGCTCCATGCTCCGAGCGTAACAACTGGACCAAAATGGCCACCATAGCCAGGGATACGGTATGTAAACTGAGAAGGAAAACCCGCGGACAAACATGGAGCAACAACGCGGCACAGTAAGTCATTGAAATTCTGTTGGATGAATGCAGGCTCGTGGAAACAACTTTTAGTGTGATACAAATAATTTCTCAATGTTTTTCTGACAATCTATATGTCATAGATACTTATCAGTGTACCTTCATAGCAGTCAGCTCCTCAGCAACCGCCTTGCCTCGGATGTACCAAAGTAGCAGTTAAATGTGTTGATACAGATGTTAAAAATTGGTCAGTGAAATATAAAGGCTTGAATAAGTGAACTATCTCAACAAGAATTAAAAGTTTGGGACCATTATTCTCTCTATTCTTGCTTTCCCTCGACCTTGTAATTTCTGGCCAATGACCGATGAGATCTTCTTACAAGCTTTGGTTCGTAACAGAAAAGTCCACTTGAAAGGAAGTTTGAATAAAAACCACACCTAAGGTTCAGGACTCGAACCAGGCAAAATCAAATGGACCAAGTTTCATTGAAACTCAAGTGTCAAGACTTGCAAATGTATTGAATTGTAAATGAAAGAATAAAGCACCTCTGCAGGTGAAATTCAATATACAATAAAGGTTTTAGATTGTAAAACCTCTTCAAAAGGCCTAACAGTCATGCTCTAATCTTCATACTTTTATATCTCACTACAAAGCTATTTCAGTCTCCCAAGTATTCAAGTAGTTTGGAAAACAATCTAGAAATTAGTTTTTCAAAAAGACAAAAAACCTACTGTATCTCCATATTTCTGCGTGGAAGAAAGGATACAAAGTCTGCAAACTGGCTGACACTGCAAAAACACTCTGGAAAGAGGCATCAAGATTGTGTCTCAAGCAAAAAGAATGCACAAATTTGCAGCAAAAGGCATCAAGTTTTTTCAAAAATGCTCTCAGCATTTGGACAGTGCTGTGGGGCAGAGGTCTGCTTTTGGAATTCCAGTAAACACAGGAAATTAATTGAGCAAAAAACGAAATGAGAATGATTTCAACAGCTGAAACATATGAGAACATCATGTTCTGGTTGGGAAAAGGGTACGTGGCCATGATACAGACCGTCAACGGCAGTCAATACGGTCCAAAAGCAAATGCAATTCAAGGGTCTGTGAATGGTGCTTTTGTGCACTGCAATTCAATAGGCAGCTTCACTTTATTTGCAAGGTATACAGTACTTGGTCAGTCTTTGAAAAATGCATTGACTGGTCATCATGACAACACAAGAACCCATGCCTTCATAACACAGCTTTTAATAGTTGCGACTGTTAAGCTGTTTGTGAAAACCTTGAGAGTTAGCATGAGCTTAAATACCTTATCACTGACTGAAACTACACAGAATTGAAGGGAGCATATCAGTAAGAATAGGTAAATAATTAGGTCACAGTGTGGTCAGTAGAAGCTATAGTGTGTATGTGGTAGGGGGGGGTCAAGTTGAAACACAGAGACACACTTCTTAAGAACAATGATCTCATCAAAGTGGCTTTTTTGGAGAATTTATCTCCCCCACATACTTACTTTTACAATTAAAATAAGGTTTCATAAAGCCTTCAAAGTACCTAACAGCCTCCCTTTACAGTCTATGAATATTTTATTTTTAACAGGGTAAATATCTTGATGTTAAAGTTAAGACTTTTTAAAACCATTTAAAATCTAATCTAAGACCATATATACAAACAAAATGAAAATCATGTCTATTTTAGTAAACATACATGCAAACACTAAATATTGTAAACAAGTCAAAATAATAAACACGAATAGCTCTTCTCAAATATTACAAATGATACGCCATCATTGGCGTTCTAAATTTCTATTATTTTAATAGTCCAGAAAAAAATTGAAACCACTTGAAACAAATCAAATTGCTTTTACCAAAATCTAATGCAACATATGAGTAATTTGGTAGCCTTGATCACAAATAACACATACCATTTATATATTTTATCTATTTATCACAACTTCCTTAACTTTAACAAAAACTATAATTGTCTTTATGTGAAACAAAAATAAGTAGTAAGCAACAGCAGATGGTCCTAAGAGTTTTTAAAGTAACATCAATTCACTGTTCATTATTATTGATCATGAATGTCCTCAGCATCCAGAGCATCTCCAACTTGAATGTCAGTGTGGAGTCACACATTGTTCAAATGTCACAGGCATGTTTTGTTCAACAGGGTAAATCCTTCGTGATACCAGGTCACATCATTGGCAGTGGTGGAAGGAAGAGACCTCCGTCAGGTTTTCTTATGCCTGCTGTGTTTCTTTTTTTAATTTTAAATTATTTTTTAAATAACTATTAATAATAGTGACTTCTAAATTATTATTTACAAATTATTCAAATTTGAATTTATGTTAGCCAGTCTAGTCAGTTATGTTAGCAGTTGTTCAGTTCTGCTTTGTTGATGTGTAGCTTTTGTGAAAGGACTTGTTTATTTTGAATGTGTCTGTAAACACAAGTCAATGCTCTGCTTCTGGTTTGTTCCTCTTTTTACTGGTACTCTCAGGATTAGGGATTCAAAAAAACAAAACAAGAAACATGTACATCGTCACCCATGATGGATATACCAGTTCTAATGCACATCCGATGCTTTAAACATGTAAACTTTGCCAATCAACATGTGTGGCTCTTTACCAAGTGCTTGCAGAATAGGCAGAGACTCATCAGTGATGTCAAAAAGTATTAGCCTGGTTCATGATTCCTGTTTGTTTTGTTTTCTTTTGTTTTTTTTGGGGGGGGGTTGCATATGAATCACATACAATGATGTTAGATCACTAAACCAATTTTAATATCAGTGAAAGACAACCCATGCAAAAACAAAATGCAGTTTCAAAATGTTGGTTTTATTTATTAGAGGCACAAAAATTACCAGATCAATCTGACCTTATGTGAAAAAGTAATTGCCCCTTGAACCTAATAGTGGGTCAAGCCACCCTTGGCAGCAATAATAGAAATCAAGTGTTTGAGATAATTGGTGACGAGTCTTTCACATCACTTTGGGAGGAATCTTGGCATACTCTCCTTGCAGAACTGTTTCAACTCTGCCATATTGGAGGGTTTTCTAGCATGAACTGCCTGTTTTAAGGTCACACCACATCGTTTCAATAGAATTTAAATCCGGACTTTGACTTGGCCATTCCAATCCTTTATTTTGGGGATTTTGAGCAACTCAGAGGTGAACTTGCTGGTGTGCTTAGGGTCTTTGTCCTGCTTCATGATCCAAGAGCGCTGGAAGTCAGAACACTGACCTTAACGGAGGCCAGCAAGACCTGCAGTTCTTTTGATGTTCAACCTCCTGGATGAGTCGTTGTTGCACTCTGAGTAATTTTAGTTGGTCGACCACTCCTGGGAAGGTTTGCCAGTGTGTCCAGGTTTCTCCATTTGTAGATCATGGCTCTGACAGTGGTTCGCAGTAGCCCCCAAAGCCTTGGAAGTGGCTTTGTAACATTTTCCAGAATTATGGATTTCAATTTTTTTTTTTTTTTTTTTTGTTTTTTCTGGAATTTCTTTGGATGTGGCATGATGCATTGGTTCTTGATATCTTGTAGCCCAGTTCACTTTCTCTCATAGATTCTATTTGAGTGATTTCTTGATTGAACAAGTATTGTATGGTGGTAATCAGATTTGGGTTTGGCTTGTGAAATTGACCTCATCTGTCTCAACTTTGGGATTAGTCCCAGTGATTTTGTGATTTTATTTTATTTTATTTTATTTTATTTTATTTCATTTTTTTTGGGGGGGGGGGGATTACTTCTTCACAAAGAGCCAGATATAATAGTAATTTTTCCCCTCCTGGTAAATAAAAAAATCATTTTGAAACTACGTTTCGTATTTCCTTGGGATGTCTCTGAGTGATATTCAAATTGGTTTGATGATTTGAGACATCAAAACAACAAAAAAAAGAATTTGATAGTTGTGGATGGTTGAGTCTTTCTGGGTGTTTTCAGAAGGTGGGTAGCACCAAATCTATGGCTCCAAGTGCCATGGATCTCCCCCAACTTTGTCTAACATACTCCATTTACCCAAGGCCACGCCACATCCTGTAGGCTGGAGCCACAACTCATCTGACATTTGTTATTCCAAAGACAAAGGAACCATCAAACTAGACTGTGAGGAAACACAGGGGCGCCTCCTCCTCCATAAGCCATGTGCACACTCTAAAGTAAAGGCTCTTATGCGCTTTGGAGCTATAATGCCCAAGTAAACAGTGGTAACCCTTTAAATTTACTTCAAAGTTGTTTACAATAAACCCTAAAAGCAATATGCGAGTATACTGTGGTGACTTCCAGTCCCTCACTGAGTAGCTTAGCGCTGGTTATTATACATAATTATGAATATATGGGATGGGTAACAGCCTTGCACAAAAGTAAGACGAGAACCAATTAATTCGATTGCAAAGCTGCTTATTCAAAACAACAACAATTATTCTAAAGTGCCTTGGTTGACAAAAAAGCCTCTATATTTAGTGTCACTTGATATTTTCAGCTCTAGACCCTTCCTCCCCCTGTGCTTTTGATCCTCTGTTCAGGCAGCAGATGAAAAGATGAAGAGTGACATCCGGAGACTGTGATGAATGAAAAGCGGACATTCGCCTCTTCCTTTGTCTTTTTTTGGTAAACACATTATTCTTCTTTCATCCTAGGTCATCAAGCTCCACAAATGAAGTTAAATGGCTCTAAGACGAAGAACATATTAAAGCTATAGTATGTCCACGTCTAAATCATACAGAAAAAACATTATAGCTCTTAGTGCTTGCTGAAATATACATATTGGGAAAAATAACATTTTTATAATTTCTGTTGTCATCAAACCACATACTTTATTGGGAAAAAATATACGATTGTGTACAGATTTGGGTCCATTTTTTGCATCCATACACACTCAAAATATGCACTGTTTAAGCACAGCAAAAGACATTAAACTGCATCATTTAAAAAAATGTAAAAAATAAACACATTAAAACATTAAAATACTTATTTATGTAATCTGTTAATCAAGAATTTCCTTTATTCTTCTTCCATCTTTTTGGTGAGTTTCAAAGAAGGAAGTTCGAACATGTTCTTGCACAATAAGTGTACAGCGTGTGAACTGCTAAGCTAACACTGCTCACCACATGACTGACTATCAACATGGTGTGACTTCATCCACTTTGACAGCAGCATGATAGTTTCGTGGTCAATAATTTCTTTACATACTCTGAGGATTCAGAAAACCAAAATTGGGGCTACCTGCTGACTTGTCATTTGACAGTGTGAGTAGTTTTCTTTAAAACATTGTTTTTGTTTTTTTCTTAAAAAGTTATTTTAGAAAGATTATCCTTTAAATCAACAGATTTCCCAAAATGTGTAAAAAAAAAATTTCTTACCATTTCATCAAGAGCATAACGAAGCAAGCCGTGTTCATAGAGGATAAAGAACCTTCTTTGCCATTTCTGTAAAACAAAGTCAATTATTAACTTTTGACACAGAAGTTTTCAATCGCAAAATCACTCACATTATTATCATATCATACAATAGCATCAGATAATGTCGTTATGTATTACGATAAATATTGTAAAAATGAAAATTGTTTATAGAGTTGGAAAGAAGACACTAATTAAGGTTTTCATACACAGCAGCAGATTCTTCAATGCCTGTTAAACTGCAACTGTGTTTCATAGTATGATGTTAGCATTCATTTAATGCAATGTGTCATGATAAATTCAAATAAAAAGCCAGTAATATTCCCGCTTTTATGTCCTCAGGTCTTACAGGAGTAGGAATCAATCGAACCAATCGACAGTTGATGGCATGATTTCAGTCGAAAACTCTCATAAGACCCAGAGAAATTAGAACTGTCCATATTATTCACAGAGTTAATCAATTTAGTGTGCAAGTGGAGCCTGCAAAGGTTTCTAACTCTTATTGAAGTGAGTTTGGACAAATATTTTGACAAATAATTGAGAGGAGAGACACTTAATCAGCAGATTCTGTCAGCTGATGGCCAGTCATAATTAGGGCTGTCAAATTACCACATTAATCGCAAAAAAATGATTACAGACATTTTTGCTTTTTTTTCTTTTTTTTTACCCTGTTGCATCAATGAAGTTGTCTGAAATAAATAATAAATACAATAAATAAATATTAAATCAATTCTTAGAACTTTTAATCATATTATATTTTTAACTTTAAATGGTTTTTCACAACTGTGGACTAGTTCAAACACGGTGTGTTGCATTGCCATGGTAACATGGTCATGTAGAATAAGGTATATTAACATATATATAATCATGATATTAAGAAGTTTTTGCTCAATATTTTTTGGATTGCTCAGAAAAGTGTTTGTATTGTTTTTGGCTGTTTTTAATAAGAGCACTCTGGAACTGATGTTTTTGTTTTATTTGTTTCATATTTTAAACAAAATCTCCCTTGATGGTGTAAAAGTGAAGACGGAAGTCTGTTATAATGAAAAAAACTAAATAAAGCCACTATTTTAACTGTATTTTGAGCTTTTACTGCGCCACAATGTCACACATTTTAATGAAAGTACCTCAAAATAAAGATTTGTTAGTCTAATAAATCTAATGAAGATTCTGTTTATCTAAGGTAGCGTTAAATTCTAACAAAGACAAGTTTTGGGGGGTTATGGGGTAATTTGTAATAGAGTGCAATGGAAATGGATTGTTTTTATGTTTTTTTTATTTTCTTATTACATTGGCTGTACTGTTATAGTGACTGATGGAGGAAATCAAGCAAAATGTTCAACAACAAATCAGAACTCCCACGCCATTGTTTGTTTACTCTATAGCTGACCAGTCTTAACTTGCTGCAATGCAAAGAAAAAAAGCTGACTATGGGAATAAGTTGAATGCATTAGTGATCCAGTCAAAGCAGCAGCATGGTTCTAATAGTAAAATTCTTAGGTGGTTTTCCCAAAACCCATATGGAAGCCATCAGTGTGACTCTGAGAACTTGGTGTTTCTTTCTCCTCCCCCACATTCCCCATAATGCTCTTTTAGGCACAGCCACCACAACATAATGTGAGAGATTATAAGAGAAGATTCCCATTACAGGATGATAAGGAAGTGTGTTTGTTAAAACGATGAGACAATTGCCCCACAAAAAGGCTTATTCTGAGAGGAGAAACATCCCACAAGAACTTGCTGAACAACAACAACAAAACCTCTTGTTTGGTAATTATCTAACTGATGAACAAGGGTCACCTTTTCTCTACCAACTGAGAGCCATTTCAAAATAAATATGGCCAATGGTATTCGTAATGTGTGCGGCTAAAATGCACATTGCTGCATTTCTGAACGTACTTTAACCCCAACCAATGCTAACTGTAACTGTAACCTAACCCGACTCTAATTACCTACGAATATTCACTTCTAATAAATATACAACAATAAGATGTTTACTATTCTATCACTCTCCATTTGGAATAATTTGTATAAAGTAACAAAACCATTTATTTTTACTTTTTTTTTTTAAGTAAAAAGTTCAGTGAGGTTACTTACTCGAGATCTGTGTAAAGGATTGTCAAAATTCGTTCCTTCAGGAGCCAGAAGAAGCCATCCTCCATACATAGGTTTAGCCTGAAAAAGGGGTAAAAAAAATTATCCTTAAAAAGACTAATTTAACAGAAACAGTACAAACATTTGATCATCTGCTCAAATGTGCACATCTTAAACTGTTAAAGCTAGTGTTGTAGCTACAGGGTAAGACCACAAACTGGAACTCCATTCCAGGTAAATGTGTTATTTTATTCAATTTTATGCATTTATTGTTAAAATACACTGGTTTTTATTGTCAATCCAAGATGTGCATTTTTCCACTAGCTGCCTTAAAGTGACCGAAACCTAGTCTCTCTGATTGGCTTCATTCCAGAGCACCATGCTGCTGTGGAAAAAAAAAAAAAGGAAAAGCTAACACACATGATTTTCCCTCTGATCCTCTAAGTGGGTTGACTTCTGGGTGGCAGGGGGAAGCAGGAGGCAAAAGTTAAGCTAGGAAAACACATGAGGAGCAGAACAGAGAGGCAATACAAATCTCAGGAGCTTTTGCAGCTGCAGATTTGCAATTCAAACCTGTACTGAGAGAAATCAAAAATCGAGCAGGCGCTCTGGCCTTTCTTACAAGACCTATACAATGAAAAATCTACTTTTTGAGCTTTTAAGTGTATCATACTCTTCATTCCTCACTATAAAGAACCCTAAAGTGGTATTTTTACGCATTCATGTATTTTTGAGTAATCCTCCAAAAAAAAAAAAAAAAAAGCTCTGAGCCACAGCCCCCCCATACCCACGTAGACCAGTGAGAAACAATGAGAACCTACCAGGAAGAGTCTGCGCCACAAGCCCCGCCCCCCAGGCTAACACAAACACACACCCACTTTCCCCGCAAAGCTAGAGCACTTGATCTGCAGAGAAAATAACGGCTAGCTTTTTTTGCAAAGAAATTACAGTGGTTGTTCAGCCTTCCTAAGGAAGAGCCTGCTTATCAGAAATGGTTGGCGTTTATCTTCGGTAGAAAAGGCCAGAAACTTGTTGTCTGTGACCACCACTTAACAGATGACAGTTTTGTTAACCTTGGCCTGTATCAAAGTGGATTGTCCCAGAGACTGATCCTCAGAACTGGTGACATTCCTACAATCAAACCTAATAAAAGATGCCAAACTCGTAAGTAAATCATTAACTAGCTGAAATTACGCAGTGTAAGCATATAATGCACGAGATAATGCTACATTTCTACAGACGTTGGGGGGCAAAGCAACTGCCCCCGCTGCGGCCCTCCTTTCTCTGCCCGACTCCGCCAGCGCAGCTAAGCTAGTTTCAAACCATCCTTGCCATGCTAGCCCGTGGGTGGCCCAACAGAGACAGGACAGCAGTGGTCGCCGTCATATCCCCCCAGCTCCATGAGCTTTTGATTTTTTGTTTTTTTTCCTTATTTTCATCGAGACAATAATAAAAAGATCCTCCAGTTTTACTTTTATTTCCCCCTATCAGGTTAATGCTCAAACTAAGCCACAGACAGATGGAAGTACCGTTTAAAACGGTTCTCAGGAGTGAAGCACACCGCACCAAGAGAGACTGAAGGTTCTGGTGAACCCTGACACGGCACGTGCTTGTTGGTGCCTCTGTAGAGCTCTCCAAAACTTATAAACACAAGCTACTCGCTCAATATCCTCCATGTTTTCCATGATGTGGTCAACAAATGAAGTTCTTCGGCGGTCGCTCCGTGGCAGGGGTGTCAAGTCGTTGAGCAGTAAATTTGACAGGTGTCAAAAGAGAGGACAGCAGGCGCAAATCTGACGCCTCAGCAGTGTTTGATGTGAATGCACAATAAGGCTCAACAACATGTACATCCATCTTTAAAAGAGTTCTGTGATGTTTGTTTTCGTGAGCAGACAAGCTGCTGAGGAAGGCTCTTGGTTGACGTCATGATTTGAAGTGTGAAAAGAGTCCACAAAAATAACCCATATTTCATGTATTTTTTGTTATTTAGAAAGCTAATATATGAAAAACATGTTATAGGCCCTTTAAAATGTTGGGGATAATTGCTGAACTTAGGCTTCAGTGGTTTTATGCAACCAAGACTACTAAAAAAAATGGCCTGATTTTACAGTTTCTAGACAATTGGTTTTAATTGATCCTCATCCTACACAAAACCAAGTATGATTCACATTTAGTTCTTCTCTTGCCTTGTTTACACGGTACAGCACATTTCTCAACCAACTGACTAAGTAAGCAAAATGACAACAGGACCTCATACTTACTTGTATTCCACGTCCACCTTGGATAGTTCAGGGTTTGACTACATTCAATTGAGCAATCTAAACGTTAAAATTATGTGAAGATAAAATGTAGCAATTGCAAAAAATGTTAGAAAAGGTCAAACATATTGCGCGTTATTTTTCAAGGAAGCTAAAAACAGTTTAAGGAAAATCTTATATCTGTCTTTATTTGACCTGACAGCAGCTCAAATGGCAGAACAGAAAAATAAAGATCAATGTAGGTCATTTTTTACCCTTCAGTGGGTTGACCAAATCACTGAAGGGTAATTGTGTGTTCGTGTACCATTAGTTTGCAACTTCTCATTTCCAGTGATCATACATGCAATTCCAAATACAGTACTAAGAGAATGAAAAAGTGACAGAAGTTTATTTTTTTTTAAATTGTATCGATTAGAAAACTGTGTATAAGCTACAATGTTAGCTAAACTATTGGCCAAAAACCAGAAGGGCTCAAGAATGTCAATAATTCCCCGCCAAAAGGCGTCAAACTGGATAATAACCAGTTAAATGCCTGGAAAATAAGAGAAGTGCATTAATTATGAGAATTTAATTTGACCTTGCTAAACAATTGGTTCAACTACAAACATGAAATCATATAGAGCTCGTCAGATGTTGGACAATAGGGTTAAAATAAATGAATAATCTTCAATAAAATTAGTCTCAATAATTGCATTCAAAAATGGGTACAGGGTGTTATAAAGCTGGTGGCGATAAGAATCCTGGAGGCCAACATCAGCATGAATTGGGGTCAATATACAATCCTAGGCAATAAACTAATTATGGCCAATTAACCTCACATTTGCACTTCATGGTCCACTGACATGCCAATTATTTGACACGTCCACACCTGCAACCAGCATAACTTCGAAGCATTGGAGTTCATTTGTATCTGGTAAAATGGTAAATAATAAAAATACCGATGATATTTACCTGATTTAAGTCTTCGTCGTTGAGCAGATGGGACTCTCTGGGTTTGAAGCAGTTCTGACATTTACTTTTGTTGAAAATGTTGGCTTGAAATTTCTTGCAGGCGTTGTCTTTGAGTGACATGGTTACTAGAGAAGACGAAACCCGACGAGGGAAAAACTGAGAGTTCTCCTCCTGGTGTTGCGGACATCAAAAGTATACAACCCAACAGAAGACGTAATTATCTCCTAAGTCAATGAACGGCTTTTATATCCCGCTGTTCACCTGCCTTGTTTAACCAGAGGTGGTGAGTAAAGTCTCGTTAAGTGACATCGACAGTCATGTTTGGTGCGACTGACGATGACCTGCTAACTTTTTCACGTTTACGGGCTTTCTGAAAAGTTTCTTGTTTTTTTTTATTTTAGGAGAGAAACCCCGTTAAAACACTATCATGCTGGCTAGTTCTCGGCGTTTCCCAGGTGACATTTCGGGCCTGGAGCTCCCTGCAAAGGTCCCGTTTGACTCCATCGAACGGAGCGCCTCTGCCCGCTGGAGAGCTGAGTGGTGAGGGGGGGGAAGGTCCACTTTGGGCCCCCCCTCTCCGTCTCTATCAAACAAGTGACACCGCAGTCATTTCTATTTCATGCTCCCGAAGTCCTTCAAAAAGCAAAACCTTGTATCCGACTCGAGGAATGTCGTCGACGTTGCTGTCACGACTCCGAGGCCATCGTTTCGGGTCCCGGTCGTCCGAATTTCGCTATGGTTCGTTCTGCTGCGTAGTCCGCGGTCGACGTTTTCGTGAAAATCCTGTAGCGGGCCAGGCGGTTCATCAAGAGATGAGGAGGCGTTTCAGAGAGAGAGAGTGTGTTTGTGGAATCGTGACTGACAGCTCCCTCAGCCAATCATACTTGAGATGCGGACCAGTTGTCCAATAGAAATTCTGCAAGAGAACTTTTACCTAATGCTCGTTGAGCTTTAAAGAGCCCACAACATGGCAAACTTTCGAGGCAACATTTAGTTGTATAAAAATAAATAATTTCTGTTTCCCTTACTAAAAAAATATAGTTATAAAGACTAAACGGAGTAAAAAAAATTACTTTTATAGGTACACGTGTTTTTAAATGATCTAATAATTTTAAAAGAAAAAAAAAAGACTCAAGGAATATTTTAGAGTAATAAAAAAGGTCGTTAAAAATAGAGACAAATCTGTGTAGCCAACTGCCTAATATGAATACATTATTTAGTTAATGCTTGGTATATTTTTCTTTTGGCCCATTTTGGCTATAACAAAATAAAGTAAAGAATAGTCTTATCGAGAAAGAAATCCGAAAACAAGTTATCGTTGAAATCACCAAGTTTATTTGCATAATTAAATCATTTTACAGCATGTATTTGGCATTTGTATTGGGGGCTCGTTGAAATTTTCATTTATTTGTGGGGGAAAAAAAAAAAAAAGGGGGCAAATCATGTTTTATTTCAAATGTTTCAAACACACTACCGGCCAATATTAGAGTTAAGACTCCATAGCACCACCTGTCGGTCTAAATGGGAAATGAATCCCACTTAGGAAAACACACTAGTGAGAGGAAAGCTAATGGGTTCAACTTTCACCTCTGATAATGTTTTAACATGACAAAGAGGATGGACCACAAGCTGACTTTTGTTTGTATTTATATTCTTTATTTTAGTCTGAAAGTTTTTTTTTTATGGGATCGGCGAAGAGTAAAAGTTTAAACATATTAAGGTGTGGGTTTAAAAGAAAAAATAGAAAATGAAACAATGCATAGGTTTAACAAACCCGACAGATTTTATTTATTTATTTTTGTCCAAAGTGAAAATCACAAATAGCAAAGAGTGCAAGCTTTCATTTAGGGTGCTTGAGATGGCAATGCTGGGGAGCATGTTTAAATTACATAAAAAGCCATTTTTAACCACAAATGCTCAAGGATTAAACATAAAATTACAAATAATAATAATTACCTTTAAATGTAAATATATTCATATTTCTGATTGTAAAAGCTTTTGTGTGTCCCAGAAATAAACAGACTGCAAATTCAACCACTAAAGTAAACACATTTTTAATATTTGTTCATTTAAGCCTTCAATATTTAGGATTAGATTTGACTGGTGATCAAAGATGATTGGTTTGAAACAAAGACAAGCTATTGTTTATTTTAAATTCCTTTTTAACCTCACTGTCTGATTGTTTTCTCAAACTACACCACAAATTTGCACAATGTCCTTAACAAATGCTAAAGTTAACAAAAGCAACGATGTGTATTTTATTTGTAGGTAGGCAGTTAAGGTTACATGCTGCAAGTAGGATCACTTATTTCACAGAAATTTGGTCAATATCATAAAAAGGCAGAAAGAAATAGATACAATCTTTAAAAGAAAATATGTATCTAACAGTTTTGCTCCAAACTAAAAATTCCTTTCTAGAAACTCTTCATTTGTGTTGAGTTCTCCTGTTCTCAAAAAGGTTTGTAGCAAATTTCTCATTTCAAGAAGTAGTTTTTGCCAGTCACAAAAAAAGGGTTTTATTTTTAGATCCATACATGAGAACCGAAAATCTAAACGGTAACCAAGCTGCAGGCGGCTTTTAGAAGAGGTTGGCTTTCTTCTTCATGTCATTTCTTTTCCAAAGTGGCAGCCTGTCGAACTCCTGGATGTTCATTTGAAAGATTTCAAAGAAGGAATCTGGAGATAGATGACGCTGAAAACAAAAAAAGCAGAACAGAAGGAAAAATGTAACAATAATGATGCAGAAAACCGGCTGCTTTCCCTATAACCCTTGAAATAAACCTGTAATAAAATAGGTTACCGTTATACAATGTTTTCCTTGAACGATAGCTCATTTGCGATGTGACTTTATATGAAAATTTGTATTCAAATAAATTATATAGCTTTAATCTTCGAAAACAGAGTTGTGTTGGAGGAAATATTTTTGCCGTACCTCGAGTCTTGTCCTGTCAACGTCTTTGGGAAGCTTTACTCGCCCTCGATTTGCCACGGTGAGCATTTCATATGGGTACACCTAACAGCACAAAACCATTGTGACTTTTTTTAAAAAAACGTTTTATTTTATTTTACCGTAACTCAATAGTCCAGTTTTCAAAGTATGAGCAGAATTATGTCATTAGTCCATTTAAAAGGTTTTTTTTCTTCAAATAATTTATTGAATGCACATTTCATTCCTTGTTTCTGCAGCAAAACATTCCATCAGACTTTGTTTTTTTCCAAAAAGTCTTTCACACACAGATATGTTATACTTGCTTTTGGATCCAGCAAATTAGGCATAGACACTCCTCTGTCCATTTGTGTTAATGGAATCAGTTCATCATGGGGACGCTACATGATCAAACAAACACATGCAGATAGGAAAGATATAGCAGGATTATTCTCTGCAAAATAACCAACCAATTCAGTTAAGCTGAAATCATAAGCTTTAACTACAGAAATATTTGTGTTTAGAACTGATCCTCAGGGTTTTCTGTTGTCTTTTCTCAATATTTTGGATTTAATTATTCTTAAATGCCTTTTTTTTGTTTTAGCTCTGTACTTACAGAAAATTTAAATGTGCTCACTGAGTAAAATAAAAAAAATGTATATCACATACAGTGAGGAAGGTTTGGCACCCCAGGTGTGTATATATATATATATATATATATATATATATATAAAAACATATCTTGTTTGAGATATCTTCTTTACAAAAGTCTTCCAGGTTTTTGAGATTTCTGGGATGTCTGTTACACTCTGCTCTTTTCAAGTCTATCTATAGATTTTCTATAATTTTGAGTTCATGTGTTGGGAAGGTCACTGTAAAACTTTCAGTTTATGTCTCTTAATGTAAGACAGTGTGGATTTTGAGGTGTGTTTAGGATCCTTATCCATTTGTAGAAGTCATCCTCTCTTAAACTGCAACTTTTTCATAGATTACATCAAATTAGTGTCCAAAATTTGCTGAAATTTTGTGGAATCCATTTTATCTTCTACTGGTTTCCTGAACCGCTGGCTGCAATACAAGCCCAAAGCATGATTGATCCACCTCCATGCTTAACAGTGGACAGAGGTTCTTTTCATTAAACTCTGGACCATTTCTTCTCCAAACGTTCATTGAGGGAAAAAAGTTCAATTTTAACCTCATCGATCCACAGAACTTGTTTCCAAAATGCATCAGACTTGTTTATATGTTCAGTTGTGAACTTCAAACGTTAGATTTTGTGGTGAGGACGTAGAAGAGGTTTTCTTCTGATGAATCTTCCATGAAGACCATATTTGTAGAAGTATCTCTTGACAGTAGAACAGGGAACCACAACTTCAGTCTGCAGGTCTTTCTGGAGGAATGGTGCAGTCAGTCGTGGGTTTTGATTTGCTTTTCTCACAATCCTGCGAGCTGCTCTGATTTTTCTTGGTCTTCCAGCTCTTGCTTTAACTTCTACTGTTCTTGTTGACACCATTTCTTATTGACATTCTGAACAGAGGATATTGGCATCTGAAAACGCTTTGCTATCTTCTTATAGCCTTCTTCTGCTTCGTGAGCATCATCTATGTTATATTTCAGTTTCATTATTAAGGAGAACTGCTTGGAAGAACCCATGATGCTGATTGTTGGGGCAAGGTCAGATGACTCAGATTATTTACAATCTTAGAGATTGTCATCATCTGTTTTTTGCAAATGATGAATGTAAACAATCCATGACACTGTCAGGTCTCATTTTTTCCATAAGGGTCGGTGCATACTAATAATTCGGCAGGGAGCCTAAACTTTTGCACACACCATTATTTTATTTTCTATTATTTTAAAAGGGTAAATGATGGAAATAAAGCCTAATTTTTGACAAAGTGAAAGAATATCTCATCTTCAAATAGTTGCCTTTAGGAGATTTTTCAGTATTTCCTTGTGTTTTTGAATCACAATAATATAACATTTTACCCGGGGTGCCCAAACTTCTGATCTCCACTGTAAATAAACACTAATACAGAAAACAGACCTGCCAGCAGAAGTGAACCTAAATATCCAGAAACATGCAGTTGCAAAAAGAAAAACCTTTCAGGCAAAAGATGCATGTACAAATGTCAGTTTCCACATACCTTGAAGCCTAAGCAGAAATGGAAAGAGTAATGCACAACGAAAGCTCATTAGTCCAAAATATAAACATTAAGAAATCAATACATTTTTAAAAAAAGAGGTGATTACAAACTTACTGAATATTTCAGTGGTGCGGCAGCAGAGATCAGCTGATTGAGGCTTTAAAAAGAGCATTTATAAATGAACAACTTTAAAGAATACATTTAAATAGTTATCTTATAATAACTTTTCTTTGTCTTTTTGTGACAAATTAAAAAAAAAAAAATCAGTATTCCAAGAAAATTGGTTTTGTACAAAATCTAGTAATGCCTCCAAAAAGAAAATGTCACTTTCCAGGGCCCTAAATTAAACGTTGTTTGGATTCTCAGCACTTACCAAACTTAGGAAGTTGTGACTGTATCTCGGCAAGGAGTTTGTTTGAGAAACAAATGGAACTGGATCTGTTTGAAAACAGAACAATATTATGAGACTGACTAATATTAACAAAAGAAAAGCCAAAAAATTATAATTTTGATAATATAATTGATTTAGTCTTGAAAACACCTTATTTACCATTTACCTTGTTTTTTATAAATTGGAGGTCTCCTATACATGTCAAATCCTTCATCTGCTGAAAAAGAGACACAAATCTAACATATTAGTTGGAAGTTTTGCATTCTGGGATGATATTTTTTTTAAAGTCTCATCCTCTGATGCGACATTGTCAGACAATGCAAGTTTTCAGTGATACACAAAACTGACACACTGTTTTCTCCAATCAGGAAAAGCATGCATGATCTGTTAGTGTTTCATAAGTGATGTTGACTTCCACTGACAACACATGCCAGCAACTCCTGGTCAAAGCTTATCGTGTCTCATCCAAACAAGGAAAATGACGCACGGCTATAAATAAACAAGGCCGCAGAGGAATGTGGGAGTGAACTCAATATATCAGTCAATACAGAAACAGGAGGAGACTTTGTGAATTCCTTAAAATAAAAAAAATGTTAAAATAGAAAAAAACGTTCTTCAGCAGCAAGCAGCAGGGGTCTGTTTGACCTGCTGCCTTCTGAAGTTTGAACAACAGAGGGCAGAGAGGTTCCAGGGGAGGAAAACAGAGGCCCAGTGCAGGGATTTTCAACATGTTCTCTGCAGACTTGATGCGTTTCTCTGTTATCAGTGATGGAAACAGACCAGGAAAGCAGCAGGGTTGTACTTACCTGTAGTTTTAGAGGGAAAATGGTGACCTATAGGAGGAGTTGGGGAGTTTTTTTCCCAGAGTAAAGGAGGAAGCACTATGCGTTGTTATTCCAAAACGGTGAAAGAAGAAGAAAGTGGTGTTGTGGGGGAAGAAAGTAAAAAAGGAAAGGTGTGATAGAAAACATTTTTTGTTGCATCAAGGTCTTATTTTCTCCTTACCTGGTCGGTGGAAGTGCTGTGGTGATCTGGAAAGAGTGGGAGTGTAGCTGTGATGGGAGGCCTGACCTCCAAAATGTCCATTATTTGTTCTTTCTTCAAAGCTCCCCTTCAACAATGCAAAACAGCATGTGACAACAATAAATGAAGCAGTATTTCAGTGAGGATGTGAGCAGAAGAAGATATTTACCTCTGCTGCTTTAGAGATGCTTTCCAGACACTAAAACAAGTAGACAGCAAAAAAAAACAAACCCAAAAAACAGCATTTAGAGAGCAAATAGGGAAAAGCTTTTCTTCACAAAACATTCATTAGACCAGATAACATTACTTTAAAACACTAAACTGCAAAAAAAAAAAAAAAACATTAACTTTCACAAGAATTTAAAAGATTTTTCACAAGAATTCAAACTTCAGAAACTTTAAAGTTGGTATATTGAAGCACTTTTGGCAAATAAAAATAAACAAACCAACACTGAACTCGGTTTGATTTTATTAATCAAGAGGAAACAGCAACAAAAATGACATCACTGGATGCTCCACGTTACCTCTGCAGGGCTTTGTCTGTCCTGCTTCGTTTCCCTTTTGTCGAAAGTATCGGATCTGTCCTTCACTGACTTATAAGATATCATGTCAGGATGCTCTATATCGAATATAGCCTTGACTCTGGGAATTGCTGCTAAGTCTCGGTAATCAATGACCTCATTGTCTACTTTGGCCTAAAGGAGGAAAGAGGTTGGGGAGCAGGGCACAGAGGACAGGAGACAGAATGGGTTTAGGTGTAGGAGAAACACAAAAAGGTTTCGCATGACATCACGGAAGGAATAAATAAAACTTTAATCCGATAAGACTGCAATTGTCTTTGGTACGCAGGGCGAGCAGATTTAATTGGTTCTATTAAAAGATCTGGCTTTGTAAACTTAAGTGCTTTTAGTTCACATTCAGAGAAGTTTGAACAGGCTTAAAGTTTTTAATGTTTCTGCAAAGGAGGCAAGGATGCTAGCAGGCTGGGTGTGGGGAAGGACACTAAAAGTACATTCTTCTGCAATTAATTTTATTTTTTTTAGCATTTTGACAAAAGAAACCTGAGAAAATGTTATTTTTCTTAGTTATAATAGAATAAAATAGCATTTTCTCGCACTATTCTAATTCCGATCAGTCAAGGTGACGATACAAAAAACAACAAAAATGTAATTTAAAAAAAAAAAAAAACACTGAAATAAAAAAAGGTTTGATTCTGGCATGAATTTTGCTTGTTATTTATGGTCAAAAATTACTATCATGTGAAAGTGACTTGTCCATGCGACTCCCCTGTGTGAGTAAAGACATACAGTTGAAACATGTGGTGGGAACTGAGCTGGACAAGGTGCTGAACAGACAAGTAGAAGCAGTCTTACACAGATGGTTCGACCTGGACTTCCTGGAGTGCACGAGCCCGGCCTCGAGCAGGAGCTCTCAGAGGACGACCTGTTGGGCTGAAAAACAGAAAAATGGTGCGTAGAATCAGCTTTGCAGAAATGTTTGTTCAGTATGTCTTGCTGAAAGCCCAAATCAGGTTTCCTTTGAGGACTGCATCACTGAAGCATTCAGTTTTTTTAATAGATTAAAGCCCGTTCCAGAAAGTGTCAACAATCATAAAACAAAAACACTCTCCTGTGTTAAAAGTAAAGATTGAAAAAAAATAGCATGCAGCAAGGAAGCTTAGTCACTGCTACTATTTCCCAAAAATGGAAATTTCTTTCAATCAGTCATTAGAAAATAGGTTTTACAGGAAGCAGCGGTGTACCAGTCGCCAATCAGGCTAATTTTTAGTGGCAAACCAGGTCACTCTGCACATAAAACAAGAAAAAGACCTTCAGTTCATGAGGAGGGAAAAAGAAATCTAGCAAGGCTGTTTTTGGTTGGCTGGCCTAGGAAGGAGGACAATGTGTGGAGATATTGTTAGGAGCATATTTCTATCTTGTAAATAAAAATGTGTTAATGCTTTTGGTAGAGTTTGGAGGCTTTACCCGAAACACGTCGTCATTTCTGCAGGCGTCTTTGCAATGCGGATGCCAAATTGTTGATCCTGTAAAAGCAGAGACTTATATTAGCAATGATCTGGACATGTTTTGTCATCTCTGCTGCAAATGTAGAAATTTTACAAAGAGAAGATAAGTTCATGTCAAACTGACCTAAGAGAAACATTTCTTCTCCTTCTGTGAAAATATCACCACATCGGCTGCATCTTGCACAGCTGGGGTGAAAGTTTCTGTCGCCGGCCTTGAGTGAAAGACAGAAAGAAGATTGAGGGCAGTTTTATTAACAAACAGACTTAGTTTTTGTGTTTATCTGAAAGATTCTCAAAAACTTTATCAGTAAAGTAAACATACACGGAAAAAGTCTTGGAAGATTTGTCCACGATTAGACTTAAATAGATATAAAGCTCAAACTAAAACCGTTTGTTTCTGTGTTCATTTGCGAACCTCAAATGGGAGACAGATTCTCCCGAGCCGCTTTCAGTGGAAGGGGTGTGGACTTCAAACAAGCTTACTCATGATTGGTGACAGTAGTTGCCCTAGAAACATGACTCAGACTGATTGACTGACTGTTGACTATTGTGTAAAAATGGCGACTGAATTGACTGCATTTCGCTGGAGCTGGAGGAAAGGCCTTTTCTGTGTGTGACGTCACACCTGCTTCATCCATCTCCATTTACAGTTTATGGTTTAGCCAATAAAGAGCTTCAATGGCAGGTTGGTTGAAAAACATGTAGGAGACCTCGGGCCTGGAGTTTGACACCCTTGCATGACTCTGCAGTCACTATGATTACAAATATGAATCGACGTCCATAGTTGTAACTCTGGTTAAGCAAAGCCCATCAGCAGCTCGTCATCATCTTCAGTCCTGGGCAATAATATCCAGCTCCATTCAGTTGTGACTGGTCTGCTTGACATCTCCTGGTCCGTTCTCCATGTGTTCCTTGGTCTTCCTTATTTTCTCTACTGGGAATTCCAGCCCAGGGCCTGATAGTTGATGTTGATCTTCTCCTGCTGATCTCTCCTTCCACTGGTGCATGGTTTGGATGTTGGGAATTCTTCTCAGACAAGGATCACTGATGTCTGTAATTTCTTGATGGTGGTTTTTGTGTCCTGCAGGACAAGCTGTGTGTTCTTGAAGGTGATGAAAGGCGCTCTTGCCTCCATAATGCAGGTTTTACATCCCTCTATCATGCCCATGTTTTAATGTTGTAGTCATTATTTAAGTTATTGTTAAAATAATCAACAGTTTCCTTTTTTTAACCTGATGCTTGCATTTTAGTGTTGACACAGGTTAATAAGTAAGAAAAAAAATAAACAGTGACAAAACCCTGTGGTCAGGCTCACCTCAAGAACTTTTCCTGTTATGAACTTCTGGCATGCCTCACACTTCACCCCAAACTGAGTCTGGTAGTCTCTCTCGCAGTACGGAGCACCATCTCTAAATAAAAATCATTCTTAATCACTTTTCATTCCACACTTTTGTAGTATTTTCATAACTAAAAAAAAAATAGAAAAGAAATAAAGATGTCTATTAATAAGAACAGGAATGGATCAGAAACTGCCACTCACTTGCTGATGTATTCCCCACTCAGAACCTTCCTGCATGTTGTACACTTGAAGCAGCCAAGATGCCATTGACCCCCCAGAGCTAACAGAGCCTGGCCATTCTTGATGTCTCTCCCACAGCCTGCGCAGTCTGCAAAATGAAACCACATAAATCCTTTTAGTTCTTTTTCTGTAGGATTTTTTAATGAGCATCGGTGTACAGTCCTGTAGACAGATCCTCCTGCAGGCTTAATGAGTCTGAATCCTTTGTTGATCCAAGCTGTATCTGTAATCTTTGGTTGAGCTGAGTTAATTCGGTACCACTGTGTTGTGGTAAAGACGTAAGTGAGCCAAAAGATTTATTTTGTCAACCTAAAAAAAGAATTGCAGGAACTCTCAAAAAGGTGCCTGGAAGTGAATTAAAGGGCACAGCAAGTGGTGGATCCTCAGATCTCTGCTTGGTTTAGAGTCAACATACTGTTTATCTTAAATAATTTAAAAATAATTGATCTTTTTTTAAAATCAGTTTTGCTTTTCCCTTCCTGATCATGTGAAATTGAAATCATTCATTCACATTTCGAAAATGTTCATATGAAATCTCATATCATTTTGTTCATCTTGAGCCAAGGATTCATGTATTAAATTTTCACAATACTGGTATTGCGATAAAAAATATGTGAGTAATCAGGAAACTCCAGTTTAGCGGGCTCTTCATGAGGTCAAATGTCAACAAAACCAACAAAAATGTCAACAACCTGTAGTTGTAGACTTTAGGCTGGCGGTGTGTTTTAAGATCGCTTGAACAAAAGTTTAATTTCCCATATTGTGTGCGAAAATGTACAAAAATTCAGACTTAATAATAACTTAATAAAAATAAAAAAACTTAATAATTTCAAAACTTCTCTAGGATGTGTGTTTTGGTTTTTTACTTGATTTCGAAGGATTTTTTTTTAGCCACATAAGAGATTTTGGCCCAATTATTATATTTTTTACAGTTTCTCACGCTGTGATGTCAGTGTTTCTTGTGGAAGGTCGTTCACTATGATAAAAATTCATTTTCACTGGGTACCTGATGTGGGCAAATTTCGGTGAGTTTTTCAGTATGTAGCGATGGTCAAAACTTTGCTTAAAGGTGCAGGACTGCTGCGGGTCATAATAAACACTCTGACGTCCACTATGTGTGCTGGCCAGTTTTCAGTAGATGATCTCCTCTCTGATTGGGACTCCAAGGGGTCATGGCATTTGATTGATCTCCTTTACATAATTCCAGACCAAATATTCATGTGGATACACTCACAATTGGGGTAGCTGATTTGATTAGGAGGAGATACGGGCTCAACACAGCGCTGACAGAGGCAGTCTTTTCCCCTGAAGGTGACACAGTCCCCGGCTGGGAAAGGCTGCCTGTGAAGAAGACACAGGTAGATAACACAATTGCTAAACAAACGTCTATATATAAAAATGCCAGAAATGTTAGCTTTAAAATTACTTGCAAATGCTGCACACAAAGCATGCTGGGTGATAGGTTTTTCCTAAGACCGTGACCATCTCGCCCTCCACAAATTCCCCACAGTTGTTGCACAGCGTGCCGTGAAGCCGCTGGTAGTCCAGTGGGCAGAGGTACTCCCCGTTCTTCATGAAGAAGCCACTTTGGGCTAGGTCACAACCACACACTGCACAGATGATGGAACACAAAAATGAGACAACACTAAAACTCCGTCTTTAAAGCTGAGCTAAACAAGGATTTTGAATTTTGAAAATTGTAGACTCGGTACCAGATCATAAAGGAGTTTTCTGGTAGACATTTACACGAAAACACTGTCATGTTACTTGTTACAGGTTGGGAGTAAACCCATCATTTTATAGGTTTGTGTTGCATTTAATGTCATAGGATGCCAAGCATAAATTAAATGAAAGTGAATAAACATGCAAATTAAATTGATATGTGAGCGCCATGTTTTCAAGAAAAGGCTGGAAATCTATCTTTTAAATTATATTTAGGATAAGACTGGACACACTTTTGACCAATCGTACAGCTTTGAGTGCAAAAGTATGTGGTGGTGGGAAAAGTTTGGACAGGAAAACTCGCCGACAACTGGGATCCACTCATACAGAACCAGAAGGTTTAGATCATCAATAAAAACAGTACAGTAACAGAACACAACAGCACTTTGTGTTACTACCAGGCAGGGTGGGGGCTCCAGGTAAACAATCACATGGGGTCCTCTGCAGCAAATGTATTAATCATTTATTTAAAAAAAAAAAAAAACTTCTTTACTGGTCCAGTCACATTCAAATGAGAAATGTATTTTAAAGACATCTAATTTGCTGTTGATGGAAAAGTCCATTGCTACACAGGGACTTTCTGTCATTTCAATGATTTAGTTTTTCATTTATGAAATAGATAAATAATAATAGATGTAGAAATTATTTTTGTCATTTTTCTTAGGCCGATGTTGGCATACGTGCGACCAAGCACAAAAACTGATGGAAGTGCCCTTCGTTTTTGCTTTTTTTGCCTTTTCTGCTCAGCGAAATCGGCTACCTTTGCCTGATGCCACCAGATGTGAAAAGTGATACATAAATAAATATGGATTTGATTTAAACAATACACATAAAACAAAAGAAGCTTGCCATGGACTGAACTTTGCAATGCATTAACTTACTTAAATTTGGCTATTTTTCATATAATCTTAGCGTGTATGTTGTTCTTTTGTGCGTTTTTTTAAATTATATTTTATTTTGAGTTTTAATTTTCAATAATTTTATTTATCTTATTTAAATTAGTTCATTTTATTTAAATGTTGTGAGATTGCATGGCTGAAATGTAAATTATCCCTGCAGCACAGCTTCTGAAGCTGTTTAAATGTGGGTTTGTTTTTGAGCGTTCGTCCTGAACGACTAACTGACAAGCTCCTGACATCGCTGTCACTAAAACTTGTTTGGGGACATTCGATACGGTCAAACCTGCCCTGTCCTTCTGAGCCTGCCAAAGCCAAATGCACAAAGACAGTTGTGTGACTCTATTCCTGTCTCCACATTACTCACAGTTAAAGCAAACCAGCACACTTCTTCTGTGCGTTTTGATTGTTTTCTTAAGTCACTTTTCCTGCTATAAAACTCCTTTCCTGAAAGTCTCTTTGTTTTCTCTGTCCTGCAAACATCAGCATAATGTGGCGAGACAAAAAACAACATTGGAAGCTTGTCAGAGATGATTAGAAGGAACAACAGCGTGATGAGGAAATATGTAAACGAAGCAGAGAGACTGCAGTGAATGACCGAGCCAGAAGGACCCGACAACAGCTCATTGTTGGGAATGTTTTCTAATAAACTAAAATTAATGAATATTATATCACCAGAATCTTCTGAAAGAAAGAGATGATTACGTAATAACAGGTGACGTGGCCTGTCAGTTGAACAACAAGCTTTTTTTTGTTGAGATTTGTTTCCTGTTACATATTTATACACTCTTTTTCAGCAAATATTTGTGAAATAGTTTTTTTAGTTCTGCTAAAGTACAATAAGATAATTATTTGCCTACCCAGCTAAGGTCGGGTGCAGGCAGGCACAGTTCACCAGTCCCTCACAGAAAGATACACACTCACATTCACACCTAAGGGAACATTTAGAGTCACTCATGAACCAATGGAGCATGGAGAGTTCAGAGGAAACCCGCTCTTCCATGAGAACATGCAAAATCTGAACAAAGAAATTGGTTCAAAGGATTTGAAAAAAAAAAAAAAAAAAAAAAAAAAAGCAAAAGAACAGCCAGTAAAGACATTTAGGATGGTTTTTGTATTTCTTATTAGACATCTTCTTCCTTTGGGCTCACCTTTGCATGTGAAACACCTGATGTGGAAGTAGCTGCTCTGGACTCTCAGCACTTCTCCTTTGCATGAGCCCCTGCATCTGAAGCAGTGGACACCCTGTTTTTCTGTCGTGGGACGGGGCTGACTGCCATCCTGAATATGCAGAACTGCAGCAAAGAAACATGTGAATGATGAATCACCACACGTAGGACCTGTCACAGTTTTTCAGTGGTTTTTAAAAAGCACATGTTCTTTCTGTGTGAGCATGGAGGCACGATCCACAGTCAGCCAGTAAGGTCAACAGCAGCACATAGTCCCACATGCGTGCTCCCACTCACACGGAAAGAACAATGGAACACAGGTGTTGTTTTGCAGCTGAGCTTGGCCTGAGAAACTTCAGGTGGTTGTCCATCGGAGCCCATCTGAAGGTTGTGAGCTGAATGATGCCAAACAATGAATTGCCAAGAAGCACTTGGGCAGCACTAATGTGTGTGAGTAAAAAACCAAAGGGAGAATTGTACGATGTTTCCATAAATATCAGAATCTGGAGACTGGGTATTTTTTCTCCTATATTTCTCGTCCACAAATGACAATTATTTCTATTTAATTTATTTTTAACGCTGAGTTTAGGCTTGTTTCTCTGACCACGCTCTGCAGAACTAAAGTTGGTTCATTTAGACTTTATGCCAAAACTTCAAAAATTGTGCTTTATTTTTCTTTTATTTGAATAAAAACATTTGAAAATTAAAATTACTTATATTTTTGTTTTTCTGCATTTTACATCTGAAGATTCAAGCAAAAGAGTTGGTTTTAAAGTTGGATTGTTAAAAATAAATGTGTTCCTGAACAAAGAATTGATCCAAACAAAATATTGGTGTGATTTACAAGTGGAGAAATGTTTATAGTTAATCTTCTATGAAAGATGTCAATGCAGACAGAAGTTATGTGAAATTAAATCTTTTAAGGTATTTATGGTAGCCATGCTGCTCATTTTCCATCCCCTGGTGCATCTGAAAATGAGGCGTAAACTTTTTTTCTTTGCTATAAGTTTATGAATCCTTGGAAAGGTTGAGACATATTCTTTTTAAAGAAATATAATCTTTCTCATTCAAAACAGTATTTGTCCTCCTTTTTTCCCTGAACCGCTCCTGTAATGCTAATCCCTCACAACTGTTCAATCAGCGTTCACATTCTTCAGCATCATTTGTTTTGGCGAAAACAGACAAATGCACAATGATCAAAAATAAGTTCTTATCCGTGTGAACAGAATCATAAAGAAAAAAAAACGGTTCATAAATAACTCCTTCTATTATCCTAATATTAATCTACATATTTCACAAGAATACTGACAAATTTGCTTTGAATGTTGCTCCAACTTTTGTTTCACAATGGAGACTTTTATCTATTTAATTTTTAGGCATCAGTCTAGTATGGGAGAAGATGATGCAGATGCCTTCCCAATCTAATCACAGCACACTTAAAAAGTCCTCAGAACGACCAGCAGCAGAGAGAAGGAAAAGAATGCAGCTTGTTAGAAGCTGCTCTGGCTTGCAGTGTGTGGACACTCATACAAATAGCTGCGCAAACAAAGAAACTTGATCTCAAAAGTTTCCATGCAGTCAAAAGATGATTAAAACTCCCTTAAAGAAGAAAACCTGTCTCACCGATGCGAGATTGTGCTACAGAAGGGCAACACATGCAAACTTACAGTGTGACTATAACTCAAAACCTGTTTGTTGACTCTACTCCATCCACAGAAGCTGGATAAACCGCTATTGGAGAGCTGCTTAAGTGTGTCCCACGTCACAAAAACCTCCATTACCATGGAAACAAGTGAACAGCACAAACTGGATAAGGGGACCAATTCCATCTGACATAAATGCTTAAAACAGGATCAGCGTAAATTAACTTGTGGTGTCTTAAAACAAAGCAAACTATCATGTAGGTATGACAAATAACAAAAATATAAACACATTCATTATTAAAGAACTGGATTATGCTAAAAACCCTCAAACTATTACAGATCTTTGTCCATCAAAGTTAAAATTTCTCAACCACATGTCATTTTTTCCACACTGATGGTAACTGTTATTATGAGAATGGTGAAACAAACAGGAGGAGTCATCAGAAAAGGTTTTCCTTGGCATCCAAACTGCGCTCTTCTCTTTCTCTGTCTCTCCCTGAATGTGAAGTTGATCTGGTGCTAGGTATTAGCAAATGTTGGATTTAGAAGGACAGCAAATGGAGAGAAACCCAACACCTCCTTTACTCCCACAACCCTTCAGCTTTCTATAAAAACCTCTATCTCTGGGTGCATACAGATAAGCTTGAATGAATCCATTTATACATGTTGGTTCACAGATTTATTTTTAGCCTAACTTCTATTTTTGTGGAAGTAAAAAAGTTGTATTAGTACGTTTTGATTAGGTTAAATCACAATCTTTGCTAACGTAAATTTGGGTTGTTGAATATAAATCCAATAAGTCAAAAAATTATAGAGTTTCCAGTGAATTTAAACAATATGCAGTATAAACAATGTTCATGTGAATCCACGTTGCCCGTTGAATGCTTCTAGTTTGATTATGAACAATGCAATACAAAAAAACATTTTTTGAATTAAATAAAATTGAAATAGCCAATCATTTTGAGTGTTAACACAGAAATAGTAAAAGATTCTCAAGGTCATTACGTTAGAGTTTCAGAGGTCAAAGTGCTGAGAGGCTTTTATTTTGGCAGCCTTTTGTTCCATTAAATAATAGGAAAATATTCATGGCGTTCAATGGTGGGATGTAGCTTATGGAACTCCACTCTCACCAGTGCTTTGCTGTCTCTAAAAACACATCTGTCTGTTGCCTATTTTTAAAACCCCTTTGTTGGTTTTCTTCAAAGCATCGCACTTACACAAATCGCACAAACACAATTCTTGTCACTTATCTTTTGTTCTGGGCTGTGACACTGGATAAAAGCTTAAACTTAGTTATAAAAAGATTCACTTTAAAGTTATGTCATTCCGTTTCAAGAGCTCCCTGTCAGGAACTTTCACTCTGTAAACCACCTGCTGTGACCAACATGTTCAAAAAAGCAAAATGAACAGTTAAACGCACAAAATGTTAGTCACATTCAGTAAACGTTTCTCTTCTAAATGTTGAATTAGTAAAAAGTAGTCAAACAAACTCTGTCTACCTTTCTGTTTCATGTCTGCAGGTCTGTGTGTTGGAGTGCAGCGGATCGGTGCGAGGAAAGGACCCAACTGGTGCTGCACCAAGAGGAAAGGGGTGGTCCAAAAACACAAAGGGGTCTGCGTGTGCTCGTGTGTTTGTGTGTGTGATCAGGCTGTGAAATTCCCTGGAGTTTCTCATCTGTAGCCTCATCCAGAGAGAGGAAGGAAAGCTGAGTGTGCTGCTGACATTTTCTGACTTTTCTAATTAAAAAACACATATTTTGGAGACAAAATACATATTTTAAACACTATTTTATCACTAACATACCAGTCAAGGTTTAAGTTCTCTTTAGCCAAATAAAGGTTTTTCTCAGTATAACTCAAGGGTCTGCAGCCAGAGACAACAGAGGCACTTTTTTATCCATCTATTTTATCCATCTAAAACACCCTGTTTGACTTGACTCTCTGGCATTTTATTTCAAGTACATCTGCTTCAGTTTTGAAAGAACTTAAAAGTCCAGCTGTCAGAAGTCGACATGAATTAAATTGCTACACAGAAAAATAACACTATATAATTCGGTTGTTGTAAATCTTTAAGAAAAAAAAAAACAAATTTTATTTAAAAAATGACTTAATGACTCAAAAAATATAAAGTTTATTTTTCTAAAATGGCAAAGAAAAAAAGCTCAAAATTTACATCTTATTTGTCACATACATATACACAGTTCAATATGCAGTGAAATGCACTGCACAACTGTCCAACAGTATGATGGATGATAAAAATCCATCTAGCTCTCGCTAGGTTCTTTAAGCCTTAAAGGTTGCAGACACCTGGATACGGAAAGTGAGAGTGCACTTGAAGTTTATTTTTATATACTACTTATATAACTGTAAACTTGAAATGTTCCGTATGCATGTGAAGAAGTATGCTGTTAGTATACTTCCTACACTACATGTACATTGTGTATAGTATACTCGCTATACTTATATTCAAGTATACTTAATACAATAAAAGTGTAGTACTTTTTGCAACAGGTTTGTTTCATAACTTCTGTTATTTTTTGTATATCATAGTAGAAAATGTGTTTTAAATAAAGTACTTTTTTTAACAAATCCTATATAGATGCTCACAGATACGTTGTCATGAGTGCACATCAAGTATATTAGTGTATATTAAATGTGTAATATTTTTGTTTTGACTTGCGAATCAAAGCAATTCAATTAAGAGAGGTAATATTTCCATCAATGCTTCTCAAAGACAACATTTACCTGACAGCTCTGCAGGAATTCCTGCCAGCTTTTCACACAGGATGTAGTCTTCTGGGTTGATGAAGGGCAGCTGCTCCATCATGGACTGCTTGGGAATCAGGTAAAGAACCTCTGCCAGCTCCCCATCTTCAATGATCGACATGCGCCTCACAGAGTTCTTCCTCTTGACCCGGTCCAGAACCACCATGTCATTGCTGTGGCTGGAGCCGCAGATCTTCCCCAGGTTGTTGAGGTTCAGAAGAGTCGATCTGTTCATCCTGTAGAGACTCGTAGACTTCAGACGACAACCTGACTCTAAAGTGGAAATCACACAGCAGAGCCCAACAAGCTGAAGTTCTTTTGGATGCCAGGTGTTAAGCTGCTCTCTGACTGTGTGTATGTCCTATCACAAGTCCTCTAAGAAGATTAAGTGAGGTGTATTTTTAGGGTTTCTCTTCAATGCAAACACAGGATCTAAAGTCCTGGTCGTCTTGCTCAGGTATTCCTCTGTCCATCGTGCCAGTGACTCTAGTATGATTTCAGATGCAATATACAATTGATTGGGAAACTCTTTAAGAAGATTATGGTCTACCCTGGTATTGGATGATCAAGATATGTATGGATTTAAGAATATTACTTAAAGCTTTAGTCCACTGTGCCTGCAAAAGTCATTCAATTTGATCAGCGCTTGGATTAGAACAGGGACATCTGGACAAAAAAAGTAGAAAACATCAGAATATACCGGTCAACTCTGTGCCTTTGAACTGACGACATTATACTTAGACACAGAATTAGGCAGAAAAGCCAGAGGCCATTCTAAGTACAACGTAAGTCGGGGTGCTTAAAAAAATAAAGGCTGCAGCATTGTTGAAGGGCAGACTGGACTTAGATAAATTTAGAAACTCCAATTGAGGTGCTGTGTCGTGCAACATTTTCTTCAAAATACAATCAAGTTCACGAAGTCGCTCGGAAATAAAAACAGCGGCTCTCCTTTTTATAAAAGTAAATAATGTATCGAATTAAATGAAGAAAAGGAAAATGATCTAGAAAATTAATATATTTAGTCATTTGTTCGAGCAAAATTAAATAAATAAGACTAAAGAAGCAGCCCTTTTTTATAATTTAATGTTTTAATCACCAAAAATTAAAGTTATTAAGTAGAATCAATAAGTGTAAAAATCTAACCGTGATATTTTGAAGCTAAATAAAAGTTGATGGTTGTATTTTGATGACAAAAATCTTTGATGCAAAGTGCAAGGAGCGCCACCTAGTGGCTGATCAACATTCTTGATCAAACAAAAGTGCTTTCTTGTCACCCAACTACTGTATTCAAATTAAAAATAAAGTTAACATTTCTTAAAAACGTAAATCCAAGAAGTGTCTTCTTCAAAACCAATGGTTGCCATTCTCTCATATAAAAACAGAATGCTCAACTTTTAGTCCATTAAACACTCAAGTCAGACCCCTATTGGAGAGAAAAATAAAAGCAGAAAGAAACATTTACATAAATTAAACAAAGCTTGTTCAGTCTTGTAAATAAATATACAAGTCACTGATTTGTTTTCATAATTTAATTTTTAAAGATTCATAGAATCAAACTTGCAAAAAATACATGAAATCACATTTGACTGGTAGTAAATATTTGTATTTTAAGCTTGAAATTTGTCACATAAACGAAAAAGGCAGAAAAAAAAATTGAATTGCAGCAAACAAACCTCATACTTCCAGTAAGGTGTAAATTAGTTATTTAGCATGATGAAATGGAAGCCCCAAAAACCAACACTTTTCTGGCATGCAAAAAATAAATAAAAAGAAAAAATACTTAGAAAACTGATTATTGGCAAATTGAACTATTAAATGGCTTGCTTGAATTTCCCTTTATAGTTTGTTTTCCGTCAATGCATGCAACACTTTTACATTTAAATGAAATTTGAGCCTTTATAGTATGCATTCATACGCACGTACACAAGGGTCATTTAGAAAAGTTGTTCTAACACTTATTCAGAATTAGGATCGACTGAATGAAATTCAGAGAAATAGATGAGATTTTATAAGTGACACTTATAATGATGAAGATGAAGCAACGGGGTGCCTGAAAAAGTTTAAGCTAATTAAAAAAATGTCATTTCAAACACTGAAAGTGTTCAAAAAAAGAATAAAAATCAACTGAGTTTACAGCTAAACTACCCGGACAATACTAGATAAAAATCACTTGCAAAATAGTCAAACTCCTCTGATAAAATATCCAAAAACAGCACATTATCTAGAATGTGAAGGTAGCTGCTAGACAGTAAAGTACAATGAAGCATGGTGGTGGTAGTATATTTGTGGAGGATTTTTAGAAGCAAAGAGAAAGAGAGTAAAGAAAAGTTTGGTACTCTGCTCTGCTAACATACATCTGCAAAAGAAGATCTCCAAAAAACACAGACTGAGTTCCAAGCACAGATTTTAAAGCAGGTGGACGTCTGCATGTAAAAGTTGCCTTCATTGCTCACAGGAGAAAGTTATTCCATCCATTCTGTGCAGTTTAACTTGTTTAGAGGACCTGAGACGTTTCAAAGCTTCACTAGCTTCCCAACAGGCTTCCACAAAGTGCAGACAGTCTAACAAACGGGAAAAAGGAGATTTCAGATCTTTTTTTTTTTTATTGAATTCTTTTTTTTTTTTTTTAAGTGAACACTTTGGTAGTAACTGAAAAAAGTAGTCACTTAAAAATGATTTACAAGAACTGTTAAAATCCAAATAAAAAAGGTTTAATCACTGAATATGAAACAAGCCAAATCTCTGATTTCCCAACAAAAATGCCAAAAGACCTTGGGGTGCAACAGACACTCGTTTGTGCAAAATAGTGAACTTGTGTAAACATAAGAATCTGTAATGGTAAAAACAATAAAGTGATTTGATTAATACGATTACTTGAAACATTTCCCTGAAATCCTTTAGTAAATCCTGAAATTGTTAAGCATGTGAAAGGGTCTCTAAGATATCTAAGCACATTTTCGATGAACTTTTGGAGTTTATCATTGAAATTAAAAAAATCCCAGATCCTTTCAAAGTATTACGATCGGTCAAGTGTAATACTTTGCAAAAGGCTGTTGCTTGTATTTATAGAGCAAAATTCAGTTAAAAAAACAATATAAAAAACATAATAATCAGATAAGATTTTAAGCCTAAAAAGATCAGTTATTAAAAGAGACCAATAACAAATCAACTCATGAATTGATAGAATTAACAGCGCCATCTTCATTTTGCTCTTCCTCTGCTTTGATGAGAGGCTCTCGTTCAGAGTTCCTCTCCGCCTGCTGCGACCTCTTTGTTGTTTTGTTCAAAGTTCCTCCCTACAGAAAATGATAGAACAGGTTAAAAGAAAAGCAAAATATATTCCACAGGATTAAATGAAAAACATGACGTTTCTGACCTGTTTGTAATCAACGATGTTGAGCAGCACAGAGGTCACGATGCAGCCGATGGTATTGGCCAACATGAAGATCATCATCCTCTTCCAGCGCCACAGCGGGATCTTAGCTTCACTGTAACAAAAGGAAAACGGAGAACTCAAGCTTGCACTGTGGAGCAAACTCACTTTCAGGGAACATTTTACTACCTGGATTGAGTTCCTAATATTTGTCCAACAACAAGGTTAGACAACCCGATGCCAACCATCTGTATGGAGGTGGCCAGGCCCATGGCTGTCCCCAGAGTGGCCTGAGGTACAACAAGGGGGATGGAAGGCCACATGCTAGCCTGGAGCAGAAAGGAAAGGCATCATAAGGCAGAGATGATGGAAAAACGAACGCAAGAGCGGCACATGCACTTCAAAAATAATAATAAAATTAAATTAAACACAAAAATGGCAAATATTCAAAAAGAGTTTTAACAATTAGTGAGTTTTACTATAAACTGCAATTTCTTGATTTTTACATGATACAAACACACATCATACACTTATGAATAGACGTCAGAGGTTAAAAAAAAAAAAAAAAAAAAAAAAAAAAAAAAAAAAAAAAAAAGTTTTTGCAGATTTATGTCCACTGTAATGATCAATAGAAAAAAAACATACAGCAGCAAAGGAATATGTAACTCCCAGCCATATTGTGGAAACCAGAGGAGGGACGAAGGTGAAGGCCAGGAGTCCAAACACAGGCAGTGTGAGGACGGCACAGGTCACTGCGAAGATGCCACGCAAACCCACATAATCCTTCAACACACAGCATTAAAATAGTTTAGCGCGCTAATGCAGCAAATGCTCTGGATAGACAGATACGTGAAAGCAGGGTCAAAACAAAAATACCTACAATAAGTATGCCCACACTGGCCGAGAGAACCAGAGAGCTGTCGTAAACCGCTCCTGCCACATAAGCCGCCTCCTTCTGACTGTAGTTTCCATATTTATCCTGAATGAATTTACTGAACAGGCAGAAGAAGCATTTAAATCAGAGTTGGAAAATGACAATCTGGAATAAATATGGCAGACTTCTGCAAAAACAAATAAACAATAACCATTGATGTGAAAGGTTTTAAGTCCCACTCTGATCATCTTCTGACCTACTGTAAACGTGTTCCCAATGGTCTTTTAATTATGATTATGCTGCTTCTAGTCAAAATAAAAAAATACTTTTGTCATTCTCTCTCATTAGAGAGCGGCAATAGTTCAGTAGAAATTAGCCTCAGAGTTGTGGGCGGGACCATTGGTGTTGAGCATTTCCGCCTCCCTTCCCGCCCCGTTGCTGATAGGTCAGAGAAGGAAGCCTCTGGCCCGCCCAGCATGTTCCCTTTATCACAAATACGATTTTTTTTTTTTTTTTTTTTTTTTTTTTTTTTTATTAAAATAGCCTTTTTATCTGCTCCTGATTCACAACAATTTGAATCATTAAATACTCAAAAAGGCAATTTAAAGTTTCATTTTCTTAAAATTCATCCTCTGTCATTAGAAAAAAAGCCACAAGAACATGTTAAAAACACAATTTTCATCAGACTATGACTTCAAGGTGTGTTATACAGTAAAACGGGGAAAAAAATAGCACATTTAAGTGTGACATTACATGTACTTGTGTTTTTTCACCTTCAGGCTCCACCTTTATGGGCTTTACCACTTCCTTTCACAAGCACATGTCATGCCATGTTCACACTGGACTAGAAAATGCGCGTTTGAGCAATGGCTTTCAATGAAAAGTCTCTGTAAACACGTGAAAATGAGCGTTTCAGGCTTCTGCATTCAAAACGCATGCTCACATGTCGCGATGAAAGCTTTTAAATCTGTTTTCAGGCTCTACGTACAAAATGCATGACAACTGAATGCACATTTAAAGTAAAGCCAAATTGAACTTTGACCAATTAGGATTCAGATTTGGTACTGATGTAGTGTCCTTTTCAAAACACAGAAGTGCCAACTGTTTGAAAATCAATCGTGAAGGAAAAAAAAAAAAAATCAACAATCGCAGTTTGGCGTTTAGCACATTCTTGAACGTGCCACACATGCCCAGTGTGTACATAGCTTGAGGAAGGAGCATGTGGGGTTCAGGTAGAGCAGCAACTGAGCCTGTGACCTTCCGATTAGAGGTCAACTGCTTTACCGCTGAGCCACTTGACACTTACCTGGCATCTGCGATAAAGGGGAAGATGCCGTTGTAAAAAAACATGATGGTGAGAACTAACAGCCAATATCTCAGAGACAGAAGCTTTACATCCTGAATCCGCTATAAAAAAGAACAAAGAAGTAGCAGGTCAATAAAAACAAACAGAATGCACAACAAACGATACAAAAACACACAATTATTAAAATAGATTCTAAGAAAACTCGGCCATACCACTTTTCGGGATGCCTCTTGCATCGTTCCCTCCAAGCCCAGCTGCTTCATTCCCACCTTGTCCATAGCGCTCACTATTATAGCAGAGCTAAAACCCAGAACACACAAAAGTGCTCCTAGAAAAGAAAAAACTGCGTTACACGTTTTCTGAGAAACTGCTGCTAAATGACGAGGATTTCCATCCATTTTTAACCTACCACCCCACAGTGTCCACTGCATCCCAAATTTATCCTCAAACTTCTCAGTGAGGAAGAAGTTCAGGACTGAACCCAGGCGAGAAAAGGCCAGAGTCAGGCCGAAGGCCAGAGCCAGCTCCTTCCCTTTGAACCAAAAGGCTGTGATGCGGTTCTGAACAACTGAGGAAGAAGAGGGAAGATTGGGAGCACTTTCTTGGCATTGAGATGGTGACACTCCTTTGGGAACTTACTGGTCAGAGATCCGTTCCCTGATCCAAACAGCAGACGGCCGGTGAGCATGAGAGGAAGCAGGTAAGGAGTTCCTTTGAAGTGGGAGCCCAGCGCAAAAAGGGAGGAGCCCAAAACACAGAGAAAAGAAAACAGAAACACCCCAACTGGAGAGAAAAAAACAAACTTTAAAGAAAAAATAAAGAATGACACAAAGATTTGCAAACAGATGCTAACTTACAGCGATTTCCCAACTTGTCAATCAGGAATCCTGCTAAAATCACAACTATTGCATTCCTGGTGAGAGCAGAAACACAATCTATGAAACAAACTTTTGATTAGCACACATATGGATACATCTGTCCAGCTTACGTCCAAGCATAAATGGCATAAAGAAGATTGTATTGCTGAGGGGTCATCCCCAGTCCCGCCACACAGTCCACTGTTCCATTGATTGCCGTCGCATTGGGACAGGTGAGGTTCTGTCAGACAAAGACAGTCGGCTGATAAATACATCCAAGCACACAGAACAAACATTGGAATTCCAACTACAATACTGTAAGCAGGACTGAAGGTCAGTTTTTGATTGGTTTGTCTTTAAAGTCCTATTCCAATCATCTTTTGATCCATTTTTAAAGCATTTCTAGAGGTCTTTTAAGTATGATTTTACCATTTTTAGCCAAAAATATAAAAAACCCTGTGTTGTTTTCTAGGACATATTTTCTGCAGAGAGGCAGTAGTTTATTAGAGATTCACCCCAGACTTGTTGGTTGGTCTGCTGGCACAGAGTAAGCCTGAGCCGACTTCCCGACATTCATCTGTTTACATGCTTTCCCACTAGCTTACAGCCCCCACCCCACCTAACATTACCAGTGCAACAAAAATGGCGAGCATATTGGAGCCACTCAGCCGTACAGTTTTGAACCAGATGCAGATCAGAAAAGGAAAATTAAGACGTATGTTGATCTATTTGTCTACAAGTGAATGGATCAGAATGGAGCAGTGCAAGGAGTTGTAGCTTGCTGTAGTAGCTTCTACGTCCCACCTATAAGCTTATTCCAACGGCATGTTTGCATCTGCTCTCAATCACCTCAATTTGAATAAAGAAATGCCACAAGAACATTATTAAAATACCATAAACACAACTTTCATCGGAGTGGGTCGATAACTCACCCCTTGGAATTGATCCTGCAACACGCTGGGCATGTCAAAGCAGAAGTAGGAGCCGAATGTAAGCAGGCAGTTAAAAAACAGCACCACAAAGCGATAATATGCTGAGAAAACAGCAAAAGGAATAAAGTCAGTAACAAGCATAGAATAAAATACCATGTACAAAAGGAGAAAATAAAAACACAATGGATGCTTCTATTTTAATTTTGGACACTGCCTTTAATAAAAGTATAAACATTGTAAAAGCAGGTAAATATTTCAGACGTGCATTGTTAATTTTAATTGTTAGGCAGACTGTAAGGCTGTAAATTAAAAAAAATGCTTAATAAAACATGCTCCCATATGAATCAAATGCTAGATTATTTTTTAGAGGTTGCAGATTAGAAAAAAAAACACTAATTGATTAATTGACACAGACAATGAAAAACAGACTGAATTTATCTCTTGGGCAACTTCGCATTTACATCACATGCGTGCTTTCAAAACAACGAAATGCTGAGTTGGTCACTCAATGAACGACTTTTTTTTTAGGTAGCTGTGTGTCAAAGGTACCAAAGTCGGCTGCTTTTTATGCAGCTAAAGACAGATAAACCTCTTTTTTAAAAGAAACAGCTATATCACATACGTACCTTTCTCTGCCGGCTGCACCATTGTGAAATGAAATTATTTCCTTAAAACTTAAATTAATCGGTTAAAAGCGTAAAAAACTCCTGCTGTTTTCATGTGGGAGATGACGGTGTCACTGGGTTAGCAGGATAAGCAAAAAGTCCACTTCTCCTCTACAGGGTTCCGTCAAAAAACCACAGCTCTCTAAAATATGTGGATGGAACTGCTGCCGTTAGCTTCAAATGGATTGACACAGCGCATTCCTTTAAAAATCTGCGCACACCGGAAATGCTTTTTTTGGAAGAACTTTATTGCCAAAGATTTGTTTACATGAAGGTAGCGCTTCCAAAATGTTACGTTAAGATTTAGGAATAAGGTTTCGAACACATAAAACTTTACAATACGCACATTTTAGAACGTATTAAGGCAAGTGTAAATATTTTTCTCGTGCATTTTACGTTTAACCACGGGTATGTTAATATAAAACAAAAAAGTAATAAAGTGATTGATACCTTTAGCAAAAACAGTTGGCCCACTACACTTGAAGTTTGAAGTATTCTTAAGTATAGCTATTGTAGTGTGTGCTCGCAGGATAGGAAACAATGATGATAAGAAAAAAAACGTAAATAGGCTACTTACTGTTTATTTCAATATAAAGAGGGCGACACCCTCTGGTCAGTTTGTGTAATCGCATTTGGCCAATAAAATACATTTCAAACTAAAAAGGTTTTGTTGCAAAAGTATACAATGAATTAAGGTTTTTGAATATTCATTTTTAAATAAACCCTTGCAAATCACATGTATGTTGGTTAAGGGTTCAGACAGTTTGGACTTAATCCACAGAACAGCAGCTGTGTAATCTGCCCTGTTCTCCACCTGGTGACAGAAGTTAGGGCCAACAACCATATGTTGTTTCTAATAGTAGATCTGTGATCGCTTTGTGGACTCGAAAAATAATTTAAATTGTTTTTTTTTTTTTTTTTGGTTAAAGTTCCTCCAATCACCTTATGATCTTTTTTAAGTTTTTATGCGGTTCCATGATCCATGTACGAAGACGTACATGGATCTTTGAATCTTGTGCAAAAGTGGTTGAAACCCAAAAATATGTGCCTAATTATGTTCCTTATTAGACATATTCTAATATTTGGAACCCTTCTGCCAACAAATAAAAATAATATTAATAATAAAAATAATAATGAAACTGCCTAGAGAGTGCTGAAAAGAAACCCATCTTGATTGAACTGGAAATCAAAACACGTGTAGGAATAAATGTACAAAAAGTTAACAGAGATACAAATAGATGTGAATTAAAATGTATGGGGAAACTGAATTTGTTTGACCATTAAGCACTTCATAAAGATATCTGTTTTGTTTTGTTTTTCTTGAATTTTACTTGTATTCCTTTGATTTTTCTTTCTTCCCTGCTTGATATAATCTAAGAAAAAAAACCTCTACATTCCTGGACTTATGATTGTTTTGATTTCTAGTTTGTTCTATTTTTGTTCCTTCTGGTTGCAATTTTTTGTATTGTTAAAACTGGAGCCATGTTCTGTCATGTTCAAATGTTCAATAATAGAAAAAAATCAACAAGAAAAACAAAAAGATGTACTTGGATATCAGAATGGAGCAGAGCAGAGAGCTTGTGGCTTGCCGTAGTTAGTAGAATTCTGTCACACCTACAGCTTTTTCCAACAAATTTTTTTGCATCTGCTCCTGATTCACAACAATTTGAATAAATAAATACTCATAAATGCTATTTTAAGATTCATTTGCTTTTTATATATCCTTCATCATGAAAAAAATGTCACTAGAACGTCGTAAAAACACAAAAAACATGATTTTCATCAGAGTAGGTGCAAGAGAACAAATAAGCGCGTTTGGTACGGTTTGTCCCTCGGCAGAAACTGTAGCGGCTGTTTTTGTTTATTGGTCTATCGTTTCCTTGGGTTTTTAGCATACTGAAAGGCTTTTGTTTTTGTTCTTTTTTGTAAACATGTGAAATGTCTGTGTTGCGCAGAGCTAAAACTTGGGAAATCTCGGAATCCGATGCCAGTGACGAAGACTCAACGGCAGGTCTAAATGTTGATGCTCCGAGCAAACAAACGGCAAAGATCGGAGCAGACACTGTTTCTAGTTTAGTCGACAAGTGCAAAACATCCTCATCAGCTTTATCTCCTCCGAGACCTGGCGGCTCCGGCACGCCAAGCCCTGCACGAAAACGGCGGACCAGGGAGGAGGTCGACGCGCACAGACGGGGAGCGGAGGAAAGGAAGGAAGCGAAGGAGAGGCAGAGAGCAGAGAGAGCTCAACGGAAGGAGGAGAGGAGACGGGAGCAGAGCAGGAGGAGAGAGGCTGCGGAGAACCTGAAGAAACTCCGACCAGAGAACTACATCAAAAGCTTCATTCTTTCCATTCATCCAGGTACGTGCTGCGTTCAGGGACACGCGATGCATTCAAGGATCGTCGTTTTATGTGAAGCCCCACAAACCTTTCATTGTCATTCTTTGTTGTTTTTGCAGATCTCCTGCAGCACATTGGCTGTGACTTCTTGCTGGAAACACTGGTGTGTTTGGAGTGGAGGTTTAACATTGAGAAGCATCAGATCCCTCACAGCATCACCTGGACCAGAGAGGAGCTTCAGGTAGGCAGAATATTTGATATTCTGAGCACATTTTCAGCTCTAATTTATTATTTTCTTTTTCATGTGAAAGCTTTTTCATTTGCTCCTCATTAGTATTTACTGTCTTGAATTTTAGGAGGGGGGAGATGGCCAGGTCTCAGTGGAAGACCAAATTGTTCTCGTTCTGACTGCAACTGACTTTATAGACATGGTGACATCAGTGAAAAAGGTGATCATGTTCTGTTATAAAGAACACTCCATACAGCCTTTGATTGTAAGGTCAGGTTGGCGTCATCTTCCCTTGCTGACTGTGCTCCTCTTGCCCTACAGATGCTGGACAATGTGGATGAGACTGGAAAAGAGAGCCTCCTCGTTCCTGTTTTGGAGTGTCTCAACCAAGACCCCAAGAAGGTGGTCACTCTGCTGGTGACGGATTCTGACAGCAGGTCAGTGACTCTATGAAAGAACAGGAATGTAATGTAACTCAAAGCAGCTCACTTTGCCAGTTAAAGATTTTTTTTTTTTTTTACAATTCCCCTTTATATGTGTGTGTATATATACATATATATATATATTTTATTCGCTGTAATCTAAATTTTTAATTTTTTGTAATCTAAATCCATGCACACCTTTGTAAATGCTCATATTTTAATGCTTCTTTTAGGGTTTCAAATGTTTATTAGGTAAATTAAGTGCAGAAAACAGGGTATTTAATAGAGAAATATTTTAATTTAGGCAGTCTAGCAATATTTATTTAAATTTGTTTTTCTAATTTGATTTAAAAAATCAATTTAGTTTAGCTAAAACCTTGTTTTTGGGATGTAAAATTAAATTGACTTTTTTAGATATAAATGTATCAACAAAGTTGCAGTTTGACCTGGTAAAAAGTGTAAAAGCTTTATGTAATGTTATACAAAATGAAGTTTTTAATAGAAAATTGTTGCCATGGTAAACTCTGTTTCATTTGTCTGTGTTATTTTTGGGTTTCTATGATAATCTGTAAAGGAATTAGCTTTTTTATGAGACTTAAATTCTTGTTTTTGTTTTTTGGGTTTATTTTTTTTACAGCTGGACAATAGCTTATGATGAACATTTCCTCTCAGAAGATCTACAATCTAAATCAAGGAGGGCAAATTTGGACATTGAGGAAGTAAGTTTATTCTGGGTACTTCTTTTTAAATGAATGTCTTAATTTTTAAAATTGGAAGCGTGTCTGTTTCTCGTTGCGTTTAAATTTCTTAACTTTTAAAACTCATTTTAGGTTCTGGTGTACCTCCAGCTCTATAAAAATATCTCACTGGTCTTCCTGGATGACTGGCAGGATGTCAGCAACCATGTGTGTGCAGTCACCAAGGCTTTATCAAAACGCCCTTTCAAGTAAGCATTCCGTCCAGGATTTTCCCTCCATTGCTTGGGTCGTTTTTACCCTTGAAATCTCCTGAATTCCTCCTCGCAGACTCCTGACAGAGCGGGTGGAGCTGCCCTTCTGCGTGGATGGGTCGTGGGCCAGTGGCGCTCGGGTTGAGAGGGACGGCTCCGGGCTGATTCAGGTGTGGAGCAAGCAGATCCAACAGCTGAACCGAGTCAGTCCTGTTGTGGCTTCCACTGTCACCAAATCCTTTCCATCGCCCCGCCTCCTGCTGCAGGTAAATTCATCAGAGAATCTGTGTCATGCAGACAACAATTTACACAAATGTTATTTAAAACTGCTTTTAAGGCTTACCAGAACTTGGGCTCAGAAGAGGAGAGGAAGGGGATGCTGGCCGGTCTGTTGGTGAAAAATGGAGGAAAAGAGCGGCGCATTGGACCAGATATATCAGCTAGAATCTATCGCTGCTTCACAGCCCGCAACCCTCAGCTGGTTCTGGACTAGAAGACAGCATGCAGCAGAACAAATGACCACATTGCTGCTTTGCTTGTTAAAACCAAGTATGTCATGTTCTCTTTCCATGGAAGAACTTTTTGTACGAACCGGAAAAAGGTAATGAAATATGTAAATATGTAATAAAATATTTGCAGTGCAAAGAAAAGTGGACATTTATTGCATGAGTTGTTTGTGTGCATAAAAATGAGATTAAACCAGAGTTTTCATAGTGTTTAATGTGACATAGTTTAAATAAGAAGGTTTAAACTGGAGAGAATAAATGCAAATAGAAAAACACTTTTGTAACAAATATGTAACAGCACAACTGAAGCTGATATTTGGGCAAAAAAAGTATTAAAAAAAGTCTGTTAACAGTATGAAAAATAACAGCTGCTTCTTTCCCAAGTCTATACCTGGGAATACATAAGATAAGAGTGTTTTTGTATCCTTAGAGTCTAGTCTTCAACTCTCACACAAGGACAGTAAATGGCATATTTAAAAGAAAACATACAAATGAACATCTGACTATCCGAGCAAAAGAAATTAGATGGATTGTCACATTATGATACCTCTAAAAGTCTCAACAGTTTAAAAGTTCATTTCTTGCTTGGATTTAAAAATGGGAAAGCAGTTCTACAGACGAATAGACAGCAGAAGGAGACGATGATGGCAGTGGTAGAATATTCCAGTGTTGGGTGCTTCCAGCTTTGAGGAACCAGGTCATGTCCAGCGACATCTTTTGCACTGATAATCCTCTGGCTCAGAGCAGCAGCTGTCATAGTTGCTGCTTGGAGGAGTGGGGGGCAGTGGCAGACACTACGCTCAGTCTGAGGTGACATGTGACAGGGGCACAAATAGATGTCCGTCTCCGAAAGGGTTTCGGGGAAGGGGCTGGGCGAGGAGCAGGCACTCAGTGTGGACGCAGGTTTGAAGGTCCAGCTCGGGACAGGGCTGGATGGGAGGCTGCCCTCCTCCTGGGCATCTTCGGGCAAGCATCTCTCCTGCTCCGGGGTGCCGGTGCTGCTGGTGACACTGAAGATCCAGAAGAGTTGTGTTTGAAGGAAGGTGTGCAGGCCGGGGGGAAGTTCTAGAGCGCCGACCACGTCGGGGCAGGAGGGCAACATTTGACGCAGGCGAGCACAGCAGAGATACTGCAGGGAGGTGGGAGTGTAGCAGGCACGGATCACCTTCATGCTGCTCTTAGCTGCTGTGGAGCACACCATAGGGTAGAACTTCTTGTTCTGCAGGTTGGTGGCAGCAACACCTGCAGGGTTTCAGAAAAGCAACATTTCAGAATAAATGTATTTATACATAGGAATTAGCATAGATATTAACATGTTTTTTTTGGATACACACCTATGAACTGTCGGTTTTGGTAAAAGCTCAAAGTGCCGTGCCATGTGTCCAAGTGCACTCCTATGATGGACCCCTGACCAAACCGAGGGCAGAATTTCACTTTGTCCCCTTTGTGTTGAAGCAGACCTTCATTCATAAGAAAAATGTTAGATTGTTTGCTTTAAGTTTTGAGCTACTCCCCCATTCCAAAAATAGGCTTTTACCTGTGTAGGAGAGACCCCAGCTGTCTTCATCATGGCCCAGCAGGCTGCCAAAGCTGTACTTGAACTTATCAAGGTTCACCTCAGAAGTTCCAATCCCCACCATCTTCATCAAACAAAAGGCAAAATCTGCTTAAGTGCCTCATTCCTCCAGTTGGGAGAGATTTGAAACATCATTCAAAAAGCCACTCCAATGAAAATAGTCCTTTCTGGTGTTTTGAACACATTATTGTGGCATTTTTCTGAAGATTGGGGGACATATATTTACAAAATGAAGCTCAAACTTTAATTTCTGGGTATTCTTCAATCAAATTATTGTGAATCAAGAGCAGACAAAAAAAATGCCGTATTAATTAAAAGGAAATGTTTTACCAGTAGATCAAAATATGATCAGAGTAGGACTTTAACATGTCTGTATCATGCTAACCATATCTGTTCCGTAGACCGGAGAAGTCATCTTCACTTCCCAGTAGTGTTGGCCTTCCGAAAGCTCCTTCTGGCCTCGGATGGCAGCGGTCCCACAGCTGTAGTCGGAGTGAAAGCTCACCTTTCTGTTGTCCCCACTGAGGTAGGCTCCAGATGACTTGCAGTGCTCGTCCCACACCCAATCCAAAACTGGAACATTTAAATCCAAAAAGACGAGATTACAGAAACAGCAATGGGATCAAAAGTCTATGAAGTGGACTACGAAAGTGCCTTTTGCAGTCGATTACGAATAATTAGTCAAAGTGAAATGTTTACAGTTTCATGCAGACTGTTCTTTCTTTTTTAGCAAAAACCATAGAAATAAATAGAAAACTAATTATTTTACTCATAATCATTGAAGTCTTAAAACAGCATCAACCTCTGTTTCTAGTAATGCAGGATATTGTGTTGTTATGAAAAAAAAAGATGTTTTTGGTGTTTATAAACAATAAAAAACTTCATGTTTATGCACGTTTTTATTATAATTTGATGTCTTAACACTTTAATAGGTAAGGAAATGCTACATTTAAAAAATAACACATTAAAGTGTGATGGTGCGAGCACTGTTAAGACTTTACAGTTTGCTTTACTAATGTCAGTGTTTTCGGCTATTTATCATGAATCTCCCTCTGGTAGCAGGGTGTTCTGCTTACTGTGATCTTCGTCTTCACAGAGGTCTTCACTGGTGAGGCCAAACGCCGGACTGAGCTCCTCTTGTTGTTCATAAGAGCACAGAGACTCCCCCAGCAGTGGAGGAGTGCTGGACAAAGCTACTACGTCGGAAGCAGTCTGCGATCCTGCCAAATAATCCACCGCTGACTCCAAGTCACTGATCTGCTTGGCACAAACACAAAGTAAGTCTGGCAATGTGGCCATACATCAGGACCGCTTGCAGTAGCAAAGAGATGAGGGAGTTTTGAGGACTGTGGGGTTTTAATGCTTTGGGATTCTGAAGTTCAACTGTTCAAGAGGATTTTTCCCTTAAAATGCCTCAATTGTGCCAAAACCTCGTTAGTTTTCAAAAATACTGGTTTGTGTAAAAGAAAACTCCAATAGAAAACTACTGAACCACAGGATAAAATATGAGCTTTCCTTTGGTTTTCTCACTTTTTCTGAGGTCAGACACTCTGAATTCCGATGGAAGTCATGGTTCAACAACAAGCTAATGACAACCAATCTTTTTATCCTAAAATGACTTCAATAAAAACTTGAAAATACTGCTTTAAATCTTGATATTTCTCCAGCATTTGGGTCTCACCTCTGTCACTAGTTGTTGCTCCCATCCTTCTCTGTCAGACATCTTGACTTCTGTCATGACATCCGCCTCCTGCTGCGTCTCACTCCAGACCAAATGCTGGCCTCTGCTGTTTCTGCCTTTCCTCAGCATGGAAGCTCTGCAGACACCCACCTGATGACCAGCTGGCACAGGAGCAGGACGCCACATGTTCTCCTTATTTACGGCCCATGAGGTCAGTGTTAATCCCTTAGCTTGTGTTCACTTCTTTGTTTTTTTTTTACTTCTAAACACACACTTGGGTACAGAAACCAATCCAACTATATGTTCTATAATTTTTGGCACAAAAAAAACACAATTTGCATTGTTTCTTATGTGAACTTTGGAATTATGAATAGTTTTAGGGTGCAAGGTTTTGCTCAAAATAAGATTTGTTGAGGAAAACAATCACATTGTCCGCATGTTTCTTGAATGTTTCACAAACCCGCCAAAGCACCCAAAGTAGGTCAGTTTAACAATCTGCTTGCTGTTCCCTAGAGTTTGTTCACAAGTTCTCAGTCGATGGCTGAAAAAAACACCTCATGTGGAAATGTTCTTCATCACCTACATACTACTCCTCTCCTGTTACAATCTGGTCTGTCTCAGTTAGCTGCATCAAGTTTTATTAACACGTGCAGGCTGTCTGAACCAAACTCCCTGCATTTTCCTGTAGACTTTAATATCTGTTAGTGGGATTTTTGGGAAATATTAGAGCTGATTCAGCAACTAGGAACCATTTCTTTTTCAAGACAGAAAGAGGAACAAAGTCTCACTTTTCTTGCATTTTTAAACCTGTGCAAGTAAATGTCTCTTTTTTCCCCCAGTAAAAACAAGATAGCTTTTGATTTGTTGAATAAGACAGCCGACAAATGTGTTTCTGAAATGACTGTGTAGTTTTTTACTTATTTGCCACCTCAGTAAAATGATAAAATAAAAAATCCTCATCAAAACAAAAGCTAAAACCATCACAATTTTCAAACTTTTCAACTGATTTCAAACTGATAGATCTCAGCAGCTTGTAACAGCTCTGAAAGCAGGTGCGGAAGATAATTGCCATGAATTTAGGTTAGTTCGACTAGAACAGGTACTCTTTTAATTGGGCCTTACCCTAAATACTGATGCATCATCTGGAGGTCTGAGTCAGGACACTGTTTTAATGAATCCTGTGCTGCTGATACACATGACTTGAATTGAATTCCCTTCAGTGACAGCAGTATGAACAATCTTCAATACACACAAATAATGATCCCATTTACTGAGCATTGTTTCTAAGACATAAGTTTTGAATAAGCTCTTCATCTTAATTTCTTGTTGTTTTAATGGAACCCAGCATTGAACAAACTGTTGCTTCACCCTACTTCTTCAACTCCCCTACAACAACAACACTTGTGAAATTAGACTTTTAAAGAAACGGTTAAATGTGTGCTCTTACCTTTTGGTGGTGCAGTGTCACATAGGAGTTTCAGAGCGCCTCTATATCCGTCGGCGTGACAGCTGCTGCATGCACCCTGTCCCACTTCAGACCAGACTTGAGGTAAACAGAACTTGACCACGCCCTCACTGAGTTGCTATTGGATACAACCCCGATGGAGGCGGTACTTTTTGTGAAGCCCTTTACATGTATCAGCACTTTGAACGTCACTGTCATTTTGACACATAGAATACGTGCGAATTCTGATTTTGTGTGAATACTGGACACGTTTGTAAAGCTATTTTAAAATAGTTCCTTTTGAATTATCGACAATCATATTCATTTCGTTATTGGTAAAATAAACTAATAAAAAGGAAATAAAAACACAAGCTTCAAACTTGTATGCAAACATTTTTGGACAGAATATAAATATACATATATATAAATTGACGATAAGTATTAGTTACTTTCTAGGAATCTGCTCTACAGTTGGACTTTAATATCTTTGTCATGGAGTTAAAAA